>OX461809.1:28006746-28146440 GCA_949802685.1 Dicyrtomina minuta
GAACAAGTATGAGGCCCATCAGAGCTTCCAAGTAGCAATAAGAGTTGTACGGAGGACGGAGGGCGGAGGACGGAGTTGGATTGACTCGACCAGCGGACGAGGGAAAAGGGAGACGAGAGACATGGATCGGAGGAGACGGGGAGAGGAAGCGCGTCCACCACAGACCCATCCTCGTGTGGATAGCTAATCAAAGTTGGTACAAAATGTCTAAATTTGAAGAGGGAGGCTGCCGGAGGAGGCGGAGGAGAGGAGGGCCAAGTTAATTGGGGCTAAGAAGGGCTATGTGGCTGAGGATGGGTGTGTGGGGGCAAGGGCATGTGGATGGTGTGTGATAGTGTGAAGTAGAGGCAGTGGACTGGAGTGACTGGAGTGAGGCTGGTGGTGATGTAGACATTGCATTGGAGTCGGATGGGAAGTTGGTAGTAAAAAGTTGAGTTGGGAGACAAGTTGAGTTGAGTTGAGGGCACTGTGTGCTCTCATGGAATGAGAGTGGAGGGGACCCAAAACTGCTCTCCAATCCAAATCTCATAATGGATTCTCCTGGCGTCTAACACTGATTGCATGTCATTAGTGGCCCGATTCTCTTTTCCTCCTCTGATTATTTTACTGTACCCTGAACTCTCCTTAAAAATATGCCTTATCCTTCCATTAGATGACATAGTCAGAAATCAAGTCCCTCTCTCCCTCCAACTTTTTCCCTCTTTTCATATATTCCACAACGAGTCAACTAACGTGTATTTTCGCACCCAAATTTAACACAGGATCCTGCTACCTCCTAATGAGCATCCCGGATATTCTTCCTCATCTTCCTTCGTTCTCGTCTTCTCCGTCGTCTTTCTTCCACTTGCTCTCCGTCTTCGCGTCTTCCACCATGTCTCCTGCACCTCAGTCGTCCTCCCTTCTAAACTCCACTAAATCCAGATGTCATGTCTCTGTGTACAGTACTCACCCAATCTCTCTCTCCCACTCTCACTACATGAGTACAGCTAATGATTTCATTTCACCCGCACATCCAACACACACAGAGTCACTCTTGTCTCAATTCTTCTCACACATACTTTAGTCGAGAAATATTCCGTTGGTTTGTCCTCCGACACAAGGACTTTCTCTTTGCAGATCACTCACTTCTAATCCCACGCATTACATCATCATGAGAATAAGGATGCTGGCTGACTGGCTGGCTCCCTCCCTCTCCCTCCTGAGGAGCTCTCCTCCCATCCTCCTCTCCCCCTGATTTCCTCCAGCAGCTTACCCATTACTAATACCATGAGTCTCGACCTACATACTAAATACTCTCTCCTCTCCATAGCTTCATGCACAATTTCATCCTATACCCATTTGTGGTCGCATTCACTTATTTGATCAGCATCTTCCATTCCAACTATAATCACTACTCCTACCGTCTTTTCCTCATCTCTAATCCACATCCTCATAATCGGGCCTCCGCATACTCATCCTCTCCGACGCTGTCTCCCCGTCTCAAATTCCATCTCCAGCTTCCTACCTTCCAAACTCCTCCTCCAACTCTCATTTTCATCCTTTAGAAATATTAATTAGTTGAGCAAACTATTCTTCAATTCTTTTCCGTACTCATTTCCCTCTAATCTGTCCCATTCATTCAGTGGAACCAAATCGCTTTAGTATCCACACGCATCTCCCTCTCGCACTCACAATCAGCTCCCATTCCACCACATTATCATTCCCTATCATCTCCAAGCTCAAGATATTTGTGGAGCTGGAGGGAGAGACAACCAAGATTTCATTCCATTATCCTCTGTGTTGTTCTCAGTCCGACTGCGACTGTATCTCCCTCCTTCCCTGTCCCTATGCACTCCAGCGCCAGAGCCAGATCAATTCCATGCCCATCCATATTCCATATGTTCTACACGACTCCGCAAATCAAATGGGCAAAAACTAAAATATAAATTGGGGTGGGAGCGTCGGAGTCGGAATCCTAATCGTCCTCGTAATGACATAGTTAATCAGGGAAATTGGAACATTGAGCTTTTTGTGCTGTATACAGGGAAAATACTATTAGGAGTCCTCCGTATCTTGCCTACTGTCTATACTGCACAGACCGCCGTTGTATGTAAATTTAATGGAGGTAGTTGAACGGCAAGGGACTAGCACCGAGAGAGAGAGAGAAAGTCCGAAAAATATAAAATGTAAAAAAAAACAGGGATAGAAATGCAAATTGAGGAAATGTAGATCCGTATGACAAGTAAATAGGCAGAGTTGGAAGTTAGCTGGGAAGTAAGATAATAATACAGTAAAATGTTGCTCGCTAATACTAATAATAAACTAGATTCCAGCTACCTGTGAGGCAGAGGCGAGTGAGGGTAGCTTGACGATATAATGGTTTATGCTCTGTCAGCTTTGATGTGATGTCACAGAGAGGAGATTCGAAGAAGCAGAGGAGCCTCATATCATTATTGGGTATTCCAACTCAAACTGACGGGTTTTTGGGGAAGAGAGAGAAATGTGGACGGACTAACGGACTCCGCTTCTCTCTTCCAGCAACGTAGCACAATTTTAATGATGGGTCGTTGATATGGATATTTTAATGATTGTCAATTCGCCATTCGCCCTTGGCCCTTTCTCAGATCTTTATTTACAAAGCACATTCAGTCAGAGCAGATCAATCCCATTTGAATCTAATAGTAATAGCAATAGCAATAGTAGTCATACTCGACTGCAAGGTACCTGTCTACCTTCCTCCCTATGTATATACACAGCTACCACCATACTGAGCCACTACCGAACACGACTTTTTACGGGCATCTCGTTACTTCCATCCTTTTCAACCAACTACGAAAACGAAAACGAGCCACCAACCATCCTCGTCCTTTTCCATCCAGTCCCTTTCCCTTGTACACGCGGACAGACATCTATCCCAAATATATCCACGAGTCCAATCCCATTACGTCCAAGCAAATCCAGATCCATTGGCTCTCAAATGGTGGAGAGCAGTGGAGTTGCATTCATGAGAGTATCTATGCCAATTGAGATGTACACATTTCCGTTTTCTCGCTCTTTCACTCTACTTACTTCTCTCTCTCTCTCTCTATTTCTCATACACGATATGAGTTGAGCTGATTCAAATTCTCTCTCTCTCTCTTCTGTCCGTCTATTTTGTAGTTAAGTGAAAGGATATTGATGATCATATGACCCCAACAACCCAGGAGCATCAACCGTCCAGCTCCAACTCCAGCCTTTTATCTCATTCCCAATTCATCATTATGCTTTTGCATATTCTACATAGCTCTCAAGTGCGAGTCTAGAGAAACTAGATACTAGGTGATATGCACAAAGAACTTGGGTAGGATTCCATAGACTGTTGATTAGAAGGAATTCTCTTGTGAACTTTGGATGGAAGGGGGGAGGGGGGCACGTGGATGGGGCAGGGAAAGAGTTGCTTGCCCAGTCTACTGCCAGGTGAAGTCTAAACAAAGTCCGTAGTTTTTTACACCCAAGGATTTTAATTCGAAGATTTATTCAGATTTTCTTGGTCACTTTGAAAAATTGCTTGCCCTTAATTACAAGCGGCGAAACTGAGCTGGAGATGACGTGAGACATGTTATGATTTCTCTGGAGTTTATTAGGGGATTTTGGTAAGACAGTCCCGTCCAGTCCAGTCCATGGACCGAGACTGGAATTGTTGGGCTGAGAGTTGAGACTATGGACTGGTGAGAGTGTTTAATGGAGATAGTATGATTCGTTTTGGTTTAGTGGGAGTCATAAAGGAGTTGTTTCGAAGGTGGGGAGGACGGGGGGGGGGTATGGATGGCCTGGGTGTGAAGTAGGGTGGTGGCAGGAGCGTAAATAAGTGCTTAGGAAATAATGTCCTGCCTTGTGTACATTATATATTGTATGTGTACAGTGCTCTGTGCTGGTGCTCAATAATTTTGAATAAAAGGAATGGTTTTGGGCTTTCGTGTTCCATTGGATTTGATTGCATTACACTCTCTGTCTCTCTCTGGAGCTAGCTTAATTTTCGAGAGTGGAGGAGCACAAAGGGAAAGTAATTATAATTTTGAAATCTACAGTGAGAGATAGAAAAGATTCCTTTGCTGGGTTACATGACTTGAATGTAGAAGAATTAAGAAGGATGAGGGCAATGAATTTTAGTATCTTTCCTGAAAGAGTTCCAGACTCGGCCTCGCACTGCTCTACAGTAGTGGAGAGAGACCTGTGGAGAGTTTCTGTGGAGGAGGAGGGGGAGAGGAGAGACTTTGTAGGCGCTCTGAAGGCAGGAGGAGACAGAGTCTATTTGGGATTGTGAGCGGGAATGAATGAAAAGGAGATTGTGTGTGGAAGGGAAAAGGACAAGAGCTAGACGTCGTATGTGTGGAGTATTGTATTCTATTCAATGAGATTATTAAAGATGAAGCGAGATAGAAAATATTAATTATGATTGTATGGCGACTCCAGTTATTTATGGCTTTGTTTTGTGTTTCTGATTTCACTGATATTGTCGGTGGTGGGAAGGGAGGAGAGATGGAAATGTAGAGAGTCTCCTGCGTCGGCTGCTGCTCCAGCAGGATACTGTACACTTTGTTAGCTCAACCTCTCTTCTCTCTCTCTCTCCACTCATGCTACATAATAGGGGCAAACGGAGTTGAAAAAAAACTGAGAACCGTCTTCTTCTTCTTCTCTCTCCAGTCCCATAGTCTACACTAACTACCTACCTACCTTGCCCAGATACAAATGGCTCGAGTCATTTAATTTAAATAATATTATGCTTTTGTTGAGGGAACATGGGATGAAGGTATATGTAGACATTTCCTACACGTTTCCCTATTGAAATTTACCATTTTGCCGACTTGGCGGTTCAATTTGCATTTTAATTCGGTAAACATTTGAGCGCGGAATGCATATTTATGGGGAGGCGTGAAAAGTTAGAGAGACAGTGAGGTTGTAGTCCATTTCTTACGTGTACACTGTATGAGAGAGGGCAGCGTAACTCTTGAGAGGAGACGGAAGAATTAGAATTAAGATGAGCGGAGTGAGTTGACTTTTACTCTTTCCTATTGTCTCACCTCTCGTCATCAGAATGAGACCCAAGCTCCTTCCTGGGTCCCGTCTTGACTGTACTCGAGACATTTATGTGTGGGACTGTATGGTGGGGAAGGAGCGTGTGAGGAAAGAGGCCAGATAGAGATGTTTATTGATTGAGGAGTGGAAGGTGAGTGAAGAATTCGGGCGAGAGGGACACTTTCATGAATAATGTTTTTCCTGGAGTGTGAGGAGTGTGGAGAGGATCGAGTTGACACTATGTTCTGGATTTGGTTGTCCTTGTTGCTGTGGGTGGTGTTGGACGAGAGAGAGTGTGTAAAAGTGTGGAGGTTGGAAATGGAGGTGGTGGATGTTGGATGGCGTAAAGAGGAGACAAGAAATAAGGTTAGATGGTAAATAGGAGGAAACTTGTTTAAAAAGTGGAGAGGGATAATTTGGAGTTGGACTGATGAGGTTGTGTCAAGTGAAAGTGTGGCTTTTAGCGAAACTAATGTGTGGCTGAGTAAAAGTTGAGTTGAGGCGGTGATAGTAGTGGAGTGGAGTCGGGAGGGAGGCAGTCGGAGATGGGAGCCTTCCACTCGAGGAGGGTTCAGGATGAGGTATCAGGTCGGAAAAACCTGCTGAATTTGTCCGAAATAAAATTGGGAGAAGGGATTGTCTGCGGGTCATTTCGATGAAAAACCGATTCCGGTTTTATCGGAGAGAAAGTGTAACAAGTTTGAGAAAATCCAGGCACTGACTCCGGTGTGTGTGTGTGTGTGTGTGTGTGCAAATCTTTGTGTCACGTCGACTCAATTATGATTTTATCGCGGACGAAATAGATGGGCAAGTTTCTTTTCTTTCCCTCCTCCAGAGCTCAGATTCCTACTCCTACTACTCCTACTTTCTCCCAGCCACTTTCTATTTCTCAAACACTGTTATGCCGCGCGCTCTCTCTCTCTCACTTTCTCTTGAGTTGTTGAGTTACTACAGCATGAACTCATACCGCTCCGTCTTTCCCTTTCCTCGTTTTTTTTATATCTATATATTTTGCTCTACGTCCAAAAAAAAATCAAACCCTGAACGAACCAAGAAATGCGTCCTCCCAGCTCCACAGCTTACTTCTCCTTTGACTTCTTTCTTTCTTCACACGGAGACGTGTTGGTTGCTCCTACTTTTCTGTCCTCTGCCGCTGCCTCTCTCTCACTCTCTCCTCTCGAAACCGAGCCAGGCCCGTGTGAGCGAGGAGCGACAAAAATCAACAATTTTTAACGCTATTCAACGCCCAACTTATATCTATTCGCAATACCTTTTCTCTACCTCTTTGCAGATTACAATCTCTATTGTACACAAAATGCCATTTTTGTGAAACCTTCAAAAAGGCCCCAAATTCCAATTTCGTTCTCAAATCGATTATGCCTACCCACTGAGATTGGCCATTTTCTTCCCTAAATTTTTTTCCCTCCAAACTTACTGCCCACAAATCTGCTCTTCAATGACCGTCTTTGACTCCCATCTCCCTTCCACGTACTCCCCATCATCACACTACATATTTTCCACACACACACACACAGAGCCTCTCACTTTCTCCTGTTTTCCCTCTGTCTCCCTCCTCCCCACAGTCTCTTCCATCTCATCCCGGTTCCCGAGCAGAGGAGAAGGAGAAGGAGACGGGAAGAAAAAAAAGCTGTGCAAATAAATGCTTGACACACACCATTGTCAGCACTTACGTTTTTATCTCAGTCTCCTTCCTTGACAGTCCTTATGCATATCCCAAGAAAATAGTGAGGGAGCATTGTGTTTCTCCAGTCCCATTAACGCCTATGTCTGAGGCTGTAATGTGGGTGTAGGTGTGGGGAGTTGGAGTTACATTTATTCCGTGATGGGCAGTGAGCCATTCTATTGATACTATATGTAATGCCATGCATGTAGTGCATGAACATATCTATATAAAATATTTATACCTGTCCTCCATGTGTTACTGTCACGCTGTCCAGCTCCACGGATGAACAGATATTTGATCAGCTCAAAATTCTTGATACTCAATTTTCGTATGAATGACCACATTTGATGTTTCCATCTTCTTTCCAGACTCTATCAAGATGATGAACTTGAAATCCGAGGCACAGAATCCAGGAGAGATGCCGAGAGAATGTGCGGGTTGCGGGAAGAAGATTACTGACAGGTTCGTTCTATCAAACTTCATTCCATTTTATTTTATTCTCCTCTCTGTCAAGTCATTTTCCTACTTCCTACCAAGGTAACTTCAGACCCGACTGTAGGCGGAGGGTCCTGTAGGTAGGTACATATGTAGCAAACTTGGTAGGTATCCACGCAGGGAGGTATGTGTGTTTGAGGACAGAGGAAAAGAAACCACAAGCTTTTTCCCCCCGTTGTGTCTGTCTACGTGCGGTTATGTTATACCCCGCTTATATTGACATAAACATTCTCCTCTTTTTTTTCCACAATACTTGTATACAAACATGCCTTTTAGCAAGATACGAATTTCCTAATGGAATTTACATTTGTGTACGTACATGTAGAATACCAATTCGGTCCGCAGGAGATTAGCTCCTCTCCACATTCACCATCCCTCTCCACCACTCTCCATCCAGCTATCATCATCATCGTCATCATCCCAGAGCGTGTTTTGTGTGTGTGTGTGTGGAGGGAGTAGGTGTGTATGTGTACGATTCGTTAGATAATTAAACGGACGCGCTCTAATCTCACCTGTGCCTCGCCAGTCCCGGTCCCGGTCCCGGTACCAGTACCGGTACCGAGTATCAGTAGTTGCGTAGGAAATAGGAAAGGATTTTATTGAATTTTTTCCCCTGGAATTGGCTTCATCTGCTGTCTGTAACGCAGAGCAGACAATCCTATTATGGCTCCAGGGCTTATGTTTGAGTTCTCAAGTTGAATTGAACGGTAATTTATTTTTACAAATAAGCAAACTTTAAGTTCCATTTTTATCACTCAACGATCCCAGTCATTTTTTTCTGAGCGTGCATTTTAATGAGTACATAGTGCCGGAACCTATAGGTACATATGTGTTATAAATGTTGGGAGAGAGAAACTGGCTCCAGCAACAAGGGGCATAGGCGACACCTAGGTCGGGACAGGGAAGTAGGTGTAGGTAGTGAAGCCATCACGTGGGGACTGGATGAGGAGTGCATGGTCTGGTAGTGGTAGTAGTACCAAAGCACTAGAGCCATCACGCGTAGACGGGATGGGCAGAGTATGATCCAGAAGGATTCATCCAGTCCGTGGTATGGTGAACACGAGCAAACGACATGACGACAATCCAGATACAGTAGCAGGCATAGGGCTGTGAAGTAGTGGTCGTATGATGAGGGACCGACCAAGTCCATTTGAGAAGACGAGGACTGGGGGAGCAGAAGGTAGGCTTACCTAGGGAAAGTAGCCAGTCAGCAGTGGAAGGTAGGCTCGTATGTGGTTGATAGCCAATCACCGATCAGGTTAGGGATATCCGTAAGTGGGGTAGTTTGGGTCGGTCTTCAGGTCGAGGGCTCACGAGACGATGAGCAGAAGGATCGATCCTCATTCTTTTGCCATACTCCAGGAGACACAGACACGGTGGAAGAAGCGTTCTGTTCGTGAAGTAGAAGTAGACCTCGGTTGTTAGGAGTGTTAATATAGTATTGGCTGTGTCGTTAGCCATTGTTGGGGTTTAGTGTAATATAGTTTTACAGTTGTTATTATTATTATAAATAAGAGTAGTTTGTTCCATATTTTGTACCGGGTAAACCGGGTATTTGTGACAGTGTATTCCCGACATATAAACTGACATTATTGTGGGTCGGATGACCGAGAAATGGATTAATAAATCGGTGTAATTGTGAGAGATTTTCCCCAGACATTACCGGTGTGCGAAGTAACTTTTTAGCATATGGCGGACAGCATATAGGGGGCTGTATGAGACATTGTGCATCAGTGTGTGATCATTCGGGTCCAAATTGCCCCGGTCAGATAGAGACATATATACATCCGTAGTGCATAGACTCGGCTGGTCAGTCCGACCAGTCTCATATTGCCCATAGGTGCAACCTCTATCTTGGGACCGGACGAGCTTACCATTGGAGTGCAAGTGTTGAGGGCGAGATACCAGCACGGGCATACGAGTGGGACATACTGCATCTCCAGGCCGCAACTAGGAGCCAACATCAGATCGGGTGCTGAGGAGCAGTACTCGTGGGCCTTTAACAAGGGGACCGACCAGGAGCTTCGGACCGGAGCTCGAGGAGAGGGGCTCCTCGTTTGTTAAGCTGCAGACCAGGAGGTCTAGAGCTCAAGGGAGGCGGTCGGTGAGGGCCGAGACGGGGGCTAGGACGGGGCTTAGATCAGGTCCTACTACTCGTGAGCAGGAGCTCAGGAGGTCCACCCCGGGAAGGCCGTTGAGTAACAAGGGAAGAGTACCTCGAGGAGAGGTGGTCCTGGTGTTTGAGGCTGTAAAGGTGCAGGATTGCGGTGTTTTAGGAGATTCCCCTACCACACTGGCGACTACGACGGACACAAGATTCTCATCTTGTCAGAACCAGAGCACACCCAGGTGAGATAAACCAGTTCCTTATTTCTAAAAATAAAAATTTTTTTTTGTTCTGTATATCACTACATTAGAGCATTAGAATAGGGGCTGGTATAACATATCACGAGTTCCGGGATAGAGGTTCGACTGAGCTATACTCAGGCAGATCAGGCGAACACCATACTGGGAACATCGAGATTTAAGGGGAGAGAGAACATCACTTACATAGGTCGCATCTTATATCGTTGCTATTAGAGGTTACGTAAACGTATATTACCACCAAGAGAGTCACAACATAAGCCAATTCGAGCTCCGAGCAATAGTGGCAGGTTCATACAAGACCGGGGGTCTGACCGACTGGGCGGTCCAGTTTGTCCAGGCTAAGGGTATTCAGTCATTTGATGTGCGGTGCATTGGTCGACGTGGAGGTTCTAGGCCATACACAGAGCACCACAGCATCAGGTATAAGTGTTAGTCTTCCATACCCACACCTTCTGTTAGTATAACGGCGGTCACGTACCAGGGGCACAAAAAAGATCCGGTAAAAATCAGGTCTGAGACCCAGTAAAGTCAATCGGGATTAAGGTGAGCCGGTCAAGACAGAAGACGGATTTAGAAGATGGCAGCTTCAACCCAGCTACAGGCAGAGTTGAAGACCTTATGGAAACAACGGATCGCCAAGATGATCCAACTGGGGCAACTCAAGCTGAAGGACGGCGAGGAATTAGGGAACTACTACATCCAGAAACGATGGTTCCTCGCTCAATGGGGGATCCTCCACAAGGAAGAGCTGCCCAAGTTGATGACACAGGACCAGGTCCAATCCCTATTTGCACAAAGGAAAGATAGAATGCGGAAACTGGCACAGGAAGGGGAAACAGCGTTCAGCGGTGTACTGGACTTGGCTCAAGAAGAAGCAGAAGCTCATAAACCCAGCCCGGTCCAACCACCTACGTCCCGATCCAACGAGGACCTACTTAACCCCGGCTCGCAGCAAATACACGAGCTACAAGAAGCATTAAGAGACATGTCTAGCCGGTTCGAACAGCTAAACCTCCTGTTAGTCGAGACTAGAAGAGATAACGAAGAGCTGCAACAGACAGTCAAGATGAATGAGAAGGCTGCCTTGGCGAATACTATCCTTGCCAGGAAAGAAACCACCACTCAGCAGCCCACATCTCCGGATTCCGGGAACAGCATACAAACAAGACAGTCAACAACAATAGATGCGGTCCTGGAAATACTACAGTTACAGACAGCACAGATGTCCAGAGCACAAGAGCTCCAAGCGAAGCAAAGAGAGCTGGCACTCGGAATGATGGCAACCAGCTTGACCATCCTACCACAGAAATTCGATCCAGACATAGACATAGCACATAACTACATTGCATCCTTCGAGAACCACATGCAGGCCCACGGCATCCAGCACAAGTCGTATGTCAATATCTTTCAACAGTGCCTCTCCACACCGGCAGAAGCAGCCTGGTTGAGAGCAGTCTTGGTAGACACTGAACCCAAATGGGAACCGGTGCGTACCGCGTTCTTGAAAGCATATCACAACATCAACATGCAAGCAGCCCTGGACCACATAGTATACAACAGACAGAAGCCAACAGAGCAAATTCGTGCATGGGCTTCGAAATTCTACACCAAGCTAAGGAACATCCAGGAGCCCCGACCATGTGCACCTAGGGAAATTATGGACCGCATCAGGAAGAACATGCATCCTAGTTTAGCGGGGGCTTTCCCTTCAGGTACTCCGGTACCACTCAACATCAGTGACTTCATTAGCAAGGTTGAAACTTTCCACCAGACACAGCAACGAGCGCATCGGGAACAAGAGTCATATAAGCCCACATGCGACAAGAAACATAGAAGACATGACAGACCTTGTCAGCAAGCAGAGAGGACAAGGCGATGCTCAGCAGATAGCAGCTCGAGCAGGTCCACGGAAGGAAGATACCGGGTTCGCGACCGACATCCACAGCGGCCCCGTTGGGCTTCTCCGGGGAGAGCGAAACATCTACACACGAGGCCGAGAGACCGGTCTTGGAGCCCACCTTCAAGGCGGCCCAGACCTCCAAACAGGCAATCCAGAGCTGGAGTGAAGCGACCCGCCAAATGGTGCACTATATGTGCCAATGGCTCTCATCATACGGTAGACTGCCGGGCAAAAAAGGCACAACTCCTAGCAAACAGACTGCTACAAAACTTCAAAGAGACAACGGAAGAACAGGAGGAACACATCAGCCAACGGCCAGAAGCCAAGAACACACCCCCACTGCAAGAGCCCATTAAGACAGAACTGCAGGACCTCCAGATGAGCGGATCCACACGTCGTATGACAGCCCGAGCAAGGAAAGCGCTAGAGAAGAAGCTCCAGGACACCGACAAGACGGACATCATCTCATCAACCTTCGTTACTACACCGCCACCAGAAACCGAGGAGCATTTAAACTGGTCTCAGACACGGACATCGAAGGGCACCCGTGTCGAGTGCGAAAACGAAACAGAGCCCCTTTCGCCCTGGTACGAGTAAAGGTAAATCATCAGATATTTCCAATCTATGGGTTACTAGACTCCGGCTGTACCGCGCTCGCCATATCAAAGCAAACATGTGTTAAGTTAGGCTTAAAAGTAGAGAGATCAGAAACAAAAGTAACCGGATTCGACGGTATACCTAAGATCGCATCAGGGCAAGTAGTAATAGAGTTTAATATAGCGGGTAGATGGTTTCGAGAACAATTCCTAGTCCAAGAAGGTCTCATGTATCCCATATTCATAGGAAACTCATTTAGGTGGAAGTACGGCCTTAGTTTCAATGATATCAAAGGAGAACTGCATTGGGCAGTCAAAACTGAGGCCGAGGAAGAACACCAGGTAGGCGACTTCATAAGAGGTCTGGCGGTCTACCCAGCAAAAGATGTCGGTGATCTTCCACCAACACAGACCCCAGACACATTAGATCGCACGTGGGTCCTCCGGACTCCAGTGCAAACCTTTGCAGAACTTTTAGCGCAAAAATATGATCGGGTGGTTCGAAGTAATGGTTCATCAGGTATTTCAAACGCAATGGTGTACGATCTAAAGATCGACCCCAACTGCCCAGTGTTGCAATGCAGACCTATTCGGCGGCCACCGGCCATAGCCAAGTGGGTAGACGAGAAGCTTGAGGCATTGGAGCGCCAGGGCAAGATACGCCGTTCGACCTCGGAATACTCATCTCCAATGTTATTAGTCCCGAAGCCGAACGGCGACAAGCGGTTGGTAATTAACTATAAAGAACTGAACAAGTATATCCCCAAGATTCACAGTCCCAGGCCAAGCATACATATATTTAGGGAACACCTACCTCCAGGTCGGTATATGTCAAGGATCGATCTGCGATCTGGTTCTTGGCAGATCCCGATATCGGAGTCCTCTAAGAAGTACACAGCTTTTCATACGCAAAATGCGTGCTGGGAATGGAATGTCCTTCCCATGGGACTGAAGAACGCACCCGTGATCTTTCATCAGCTTATGAGCCGGATCTTTGGTAGGGACATAGGTAAATTCCTATTCCTCAATCCCGATCATATGCTAGTTTGTAGCGCGACGGAGGGGTTACACAAGGAACACCTAGAATTCGTATTTAGGACCTTACATAACGCTAACCTATCTATAAATTGGCAAAAATGCGACTTCGACCTCCCGGAAGTACACTTCTGCGGACATATAATTACCAGAATGGAAATTACCAAATGTCCAAAGAAACTCGAGGCTGTTCGCGACTACCCGGCCCCCAAAACCAAGAAAGACGTTCAGCGATTTCTCAGTGCTATTGGCTGGTATATGAGGTTCATTCCCCATAATACGACACAATTAGAGCACATCTTTCTTAAGCTCAAAAAGGAGGAAGATCCTAATCGACCTTTTACTTGGGGTCCGGAGCAGCAAACAGCCTTCGATACAATCAAAGAGGCAGTTGCAAAGGAGATCGCACTCAATGATATTGACGAGGACCATCCTTTGTATGTCTATACGGACGCCAGTGATACGGGCTTAGGAGCAATTCTAGCTCAGCAGTACTACTGTGATAAGCTTAAAGCCGACCGGTTCCGGGTGATCGAATGTCGAAGTAAGTTACTAAACACCGCAGAGCGGAAATATGATGCTCGAGAGAAGGAATGCCTGGCTATTAGATTCGCAAATCGGGTCTTTGACCCACAGATACGATACCAAAAGGAGGTTATCTTCAGGTGCGACAACCAGGCCCTATCCTACTTGAAACACGCAGCCACAAACGACCACCTCTACAATAAACATATTGTGAGGTGGGCGATTGAACTGGGTGATGTAGTGAACGACATCGAATTTGTCAAAGGCTGCGATAATAGACTGGCGGACCTTTTTTCACGCGGTGCTCTGCCGGATCCATCCCAAGATGATGATCCGAGCCAGGTCGACCATTGCATAGCAACCTTTACCAGTTCGAGAAATAACATCGAGATCGACATGGATATGCTGGACAGGCCCATGCTGCAGACCCTTCAGAGATCAGACGAAGCGATCGCCACTATTGCTAGGAGTTTATGTCGAGTTGGTCATCGATCCAGGTACAGATATGACTACGCGATAGTGCAAGGTATTCTGTGCAGGTATATTCCAAACAAGGACCCGAGCCCATTGAAATCTATATTGAAACAGGGCACGCAAACAGACGACTTCTATAGCAACAGGGTAGATAGGATCTGGGAACAGCATCAGGAAGAACGAGACGTAGGCGGTCCATCAGGCAACCACAGCTCATCACGGATTAGCATAACACCTGGCATGCTCCGTAGGGGCAGACATATTAAATGGTCGCATCCACTAATAGCATCAGATTTCTTGGATCCAGAGGTGGCTACGACTAGAAAGCGCTTGGTCCCGGTGATCCCGCAAGTTATTGAGCGGGATATCATTTTACACTTTCATGAATCTACAAGACCAGGCCATCATGGGGCTCAGTCCACATATGAAAGAATAAGAAAGCGATTCTGGTTCTATAACATGGCAAAGACGATAGAAGCATACGTTAAGACATGCATAGCATGCCAGTCAGCCAAAGCAACCACCCCGCTAAACCAGGATAGGATCGGTATCCACTCATATAAAAATAAGATCTTTGAGTGCGTTCAGGTAGCCATCATCGGTGAGCTCAACCCAAGTGCGGGACATTAGTACATAATAGTCTGCATAGATCATTTCTCCAAATGGATAAGTATGGAGCCACTCATATCTGTCTCCACGGCTGGGGTTCTCAGGTTCTTGCGAAAGGTATTTAACACCTTCGGTACCCCCAGCAGAATCGTATTCGATGATTCATCGTACTTTTCTGGAACAGAATGGGAAGAGCAGCTCCATCAATGGGGATGCCTAGCGGTACAGGTCCCACCATACCAGACGTACCCTAGCCAGTTAGGGGCGGCCATCCAAGATATCCAGAGCATTCTCGAAACATTCTGTTCCCAAGGCCGAACCAAGTGGGCGAAGCAATTGGGAGACTACATGGTGGCATTGAACACATCGAAATCCAAAGCAGCCACATATTCACCTTGTCAACTCAATCTAGGCAGGGATATTACGCTCCCAGTAGATCGCAAAGCGCAGCTCCAACGGACTCTGGGAATTACGGAAACAGATTTTGAGCTGAGACTACTCTCGGATGCCACAGTCATCAGGGAGCAGGTGCATAAAACCATCAAACTAGTTCAGTTAGCTCAGTCCGAACACGTCAACCGGAACACACGTGATTGTATATACAAGGTAGGAGACCTAGTTACGACACGTAATAGACACCAGTCGCAGGCGCTAGAAGCCATACATACAGGGCCCTGGATGATAGCGGAGGTATATTCAGATCTCTGGGTCAGCCTTAAAGACCCATATGATCCGCAAGCTACTGCTTTTAAATCCCATACTTCGGTCATACTCCCATATCATCACAGTGTAGAGGGGACGGACCAAGACGAGTCTAAGACTCAATCACAGAAACCTAGGATAGCAGTATCAGGAAGCGAGACTAGACTAGCACAAGGCAACCAAGCCGGGGATATAGCAAGGAGCAGGTTAACCAAGCCAGAGGTGCGACAGTACACACCATTAGTAGCAAAGAAAGGTATTGGGAGCCCGAGCATAGGGCCAGTAGATACGTCCGAAGAGTACGACCAAGAGTACAACGGACCTCCTACGATACTAAGGAAGTCGACAAGAACCCGTAAACCTCCGGACCGCTTAGGTATGAACGCTATGCAGTCGGGCAAAACTGTATTCCGGATGGGGGACCTGCTGAGGATGCCTTTTCCCTGGAACGAGACCGCAAATTAATGAAGCAGGAAATATCGGAATTAGAAAGGCGTTGCATTGAAACTATTTAGCAATTTTGGGAAATTTAATTTTTTTTTGGTGATGGGAATGGGGGTATTAGGTTAAGTCTTTACATAAAAATATATAAAAATGGGAAAAAATAAAAATATAAAAATAAAAAAAAAATATAATTAGGTTAAGACGGAGGTGTAGGGGCTGAGGTCTCTACTCTTCCGAACACGTCCTATGACGTGTAAGACGTTAAACTGCGCCGTGTGCTCGTCCTGACCTCCACCGTAGGGACGAGCATAGGGTAGGTTACTAGTGAATGGGTAAACAACTCCCATCGGCAAAAGAATCACGAAAGGCTGAGGACCCAGCCTGGAGCTAGTGAGCTCCTTTGCTCAGTAACCGACCCTATTCACGGCATATGGTTCAGAGCACAAGAAATCCACATACCGGGAGCTGGTGTCCGATTTAGATGTTGGTGGAGCACCCAGCACGGAGAAAGAGGGCCCGGAAAGCCCTCATTGAAGGTTAGCTTAGGGTAACCTCGATCAAAGGCATGGGGAGCAACAGATCCACAGGACCAACGCGGCCCAGCATAGGTAATTCATTCAGTACAGTCTCAGCGACCACCAGCTCGGTCGAAGTCAATTCACATTGTTTCGCTCAAAGCTGAGAGAGCTTGATAAACCAGCTAAGATGATAGTAAGTAAGTCAACCAGTACAGTCCCAGCGACCACCAGCTCGGTCGAAGTCAATCCATTTTGTTACGCTCAAAGCTGAGAGAGCATGATAAACCAGCAACAGTATAGTACAGTCGTCAGAATCAGCATCACATAGGAAAGCACCGGAGGACCCCGGTAGGGAAACGATCGGGTTGATGAAGTGATGGTTAGCAAGGGCTAGAAGCCCACCAGGCTAGTAGAAAATTCACGAATCCCAGGAAATCATCTAATTCCTCAAGGCTAGGAAGGTTAGTATACAAGCCAAAGTTTCGAGTGTGAGATCAGATAAAATGTACCTCAGACTCAGTCGTCCTCAAGCTAGGGAGTATAAACAAGCGTAGTAACCAGGAGACCGCCAAGGCGGTTTAATGACTCACTTTGATGAGTAGTTTAGAGTTGGGCTTCAGGTCAGGTACAACATGCCATGAAGTATAAAGTCCTCAAGCTAGCGAGGGTAAACAAGCGACAGGCAGTCACGCATGTCCGTTGTGAGCATTTTGCAGATACAGTGCAGGCCATGGAGTTGTTTAGACATGTCGTGTACTGATTAGCCGGGTACGGAGATACGTCAACAGTACTCAAGCTAGCGAGGATAAACAAGCAAAAGGGCATTACATGTCAATTGTGAGCACTATGAAGAATACAGGGCAGGCCAACGAGCCACAATTGCGATGTTCTGTAGTGTTCAGCCGGGTACGGAGATACTTCCATAGGACAATGGTACAGTCTAGCACAACGTACAGCCGTTTAAATGCTTTCCCATGCATATGATTTTCTGTGGAAATCCAGCTAACAGGTCGTTCGTGGGCAGTAAGCATGAGAGCCCAACAGGAGGGCGCATGGGTAACCAGGTATGCAGGTAGTCACCGTCAGCAGGTCGACGTCCTCAACGCTAGCGAGGGTAAACAAGCATTCAACCAGTAGATTAATATCGACGTAACAGTTAAATCAAAGGTCCAGCAGGAGGACATCGAGCATTCGTGTAGCAGAAAGCAAGAGTAGGTTAGTTCTCAAGGCTAGGGAGCATAAACAAGCAATGGAGACCACATCCAGCAGTGATTTCAACTAATTTGAGTCCTGCAAAAGGGGGCTGGGAAATAACCAGCTCCAGTCGAATGCAGTACCAGCATAGTAATGGTAAATTGGACGTAGAGTAAGGAATTCCATCCAGGAGGGAAAGTTATAGTAAGCATAGCAGGTAGAATTCCTCAAGCTAGCGAGGGTAAACAAGCACCCGGGCAGAATTCCCGGCAGTTATTTCAACCAATTCGATTCCAGCTGGGAGTTTTGAGTGACCAACTCCAGCTGAGACTTCATACCGATGTGACTTTCGGTTTGTCCCACTTCAGTGTCTCGATGTAGGAGTCGAGAGTGGGCAGTAGATGTACAGGGCTCCTCAAGACTAGGGAGGATAAACAAGTCAGCACAAGAGCCACGATGGAAGCGATCTTTGAATAGACATTTGTCCGATCCATCCCATGTGCATGCCACTTCTTCTCCCAAGGAGAGCAGCGGTGAAACGGACAAGAGTTAGCACAGGGTAGGGTCGGCACTAATTCTCCACTCAATCCAGGTCCACGAAGGTAGATGCGATCAGTAGTTAGATCAGCCCAGTGAGGCAAGAGTGGGGTTCGATGCAAGCGATCGACCTCAACCCCAGTGAGGTATAGTGCAGAGCAGCGGGTAGCTAGACCAACATATCTCGGCCTAATCCAGACAGGCGAACGCCGTAATGGTGATCTTAGACCGACTTAAAGAACCCGGTACGGGACACTGGTAGTACGGTAGACCTAAGCGTCCGAGGGATATAGGTCGTACACCAAGTACTATACAGTAATACCGACCGGGTTAGAAGGTCGGGGGGACCGCAGGTAATAACTCGGTAGCGGTAATATACAGGCAAGGGAGTTCTGCAGGAGGTGTGATCAATCACAATTTACGGTGGCATAGCCCTTCCGAGGGTTATGATTAAGGGATAGAGCAGCGTCTCTAATGAACACACGCGGGGATAGAAGGTCTTCTGAGCTACGGCGACATCGTCATCAGGCTCAAAAGACCACACTTTAGTTAAGCATGATGAAATTATGGAATGACAAGGCATGTAAAACTCGGGTTTAGGACTACGTAGCATGATCTAAGGATAGCCGGGGATTTTATATGGAAAGGGAGACGGTGCGTCTCACTTAGACCTTGTCTAATCGGTGGTTTTAAAATTTTAAATTTTAGCATGGCAGCCTCACCAGCGTGGCTCGAGGATGTCACCGCACCACTCCATGCAGTATCATGGGCAGCACATGCATTGGCTCAAGGAGCATACGACCCAGCATTTAATCCTACGGTCGTGTCCCGACCGGCAAGACTGGGACCAGAATCAAGGAAGGCGAAGGGAATAGCAGCGAGAAGAGGAGTAATTCCAATTGCGTCTCGTCCACAGGAGAACTTATCATTCCGAGATGTAGTGGAAGCCTACCGAATCAAGAAAGACGACACACCTGACACACAGTTGACTCAAGCTCAGATAGATGATCCGCACAGCGATCCCAGTATAGTGAGGCACTTCGTGACGAGAGACAAGGCATGGCCATCCAAATCCCAGGGAATTCGTCCACCCATACCAAAGGAAGTGGGAGTTACTCCGGGGGCGACTAAGGAGGCAGAGATCCAGTCAGTTTTAGTAAAACTCGACAAATCACCAAATCTTGCAGTCCAGGTCTGGAGAGCGAATACACATACCACGAAAAGGGGATACATCTCGGTGATCGCAATTACAGACGGAGCACGGGTGGTGTTGGCAGGTTATGCAGCAATGGCACCACAGGCACAAGCTTATCTCCTGAACTGGTTGGAAAAGAACAACGCAGTTAAATGGACCTACCAGCTCGGACCCCAGTTTGAACTCCTGAGAAACTTCGCTGACACTCGGCCGAAACACATGGTGGATGTCAGATACCTGTTGAAACGATGGTGGAGAGCTAAATATAAGGGGGAGATACCGCAACGAGCGGAGGAGGTATTACTTACTATATTTCCTAAGCTTGAGATTACCATTGAAGACTACCTGGAGGATAATCGCCCAGCAAGAAGAGGACCAGAGGACCGAGTGTATTTCACACCAACCCAATACAGGTATATGGTCACCAAAGTGTTGGGTATATATCATTTGGGTCGACTCTATTCCGAATCCTTCATCTCCGCTCAGACTGGCTTTAATAAGTGGGTCGAAGCATCCAAGGAACGTATAAAGATCATGGATACCCGCATTCCAGTAGTGGCACCGGACTTCTCCCTGAGCCAATGCCGCCAGGAGCTGACTAAAGTGCTCTACCAATATGCTAAGCTGTATCGCCAGGGGAAGCTTAAAAATAAGGACACGATGGACCCTCGCGGTATCCTGGCCATACTAATAGTGCTTCGCCTAGAAATGGCATATAGGCTGGATTTGCAACCAGGGGAATGGCTCAAGACTATCACGGTAGCATATATGATACAGGCACAATTCTACCGGGAGAAGGATGTGGTAACCGAGACCAGGGTATCAGATAAACCTACTAGCTTTCTCTATTACTACCGATGTAATGCACAACAGGATGTGTGGAATCATTTTGGGGGAGCGTTTGATGCTTTTAAAAGCTTTGTTGATAAGTGGTGCTTGAGAGGAAAGGAGGGGGAGCCTCGTAAACCAGCTCAAATGATGCAAGGCAAGGGTGAGCTTCGTAAATGGATCGATTACCCGTACCTACAAAAACATGTAGAAGCAGTACTAGAAGTGAAGATACTGGACCTAATAGACGGGAAAGTCCAGTGTGAGGACTGGGATGATTGTATGACCTCCAGATCTGCAGATGAAGATACCGAGGTTCGGCATGATTTGGTATTGCAGGAATGGGATGAGAAGCGCCTGGCAGAAAGAGTGGCGGAGAAGAATAGGCTGGACCGGTTAAGGTTGAAGCAGCAGCAAGATGATCTCGCGGCAGCCCTGGTTCAGGCGAAACCAGTAGTTGATCTGAACCTCTCATCACAGAAACGGCCGCGGTCATCTAGAGATCATAAGCGATCTGACGGTAAGGATCGAGGACCAAGGACCCGCAGTCACAATCGTCCCATATCTACGCAGAAGGCGACTACAAGGCCTAGTGTTAGCTCAAACCCAGCCCACAGTCATAAGGTCCAGGTGAAGACAGAGCCACCAGCTAAGCGTCCTCGAACGGAGACAACACCAGAGGAGATCGATATAGCCGACTCACCACAAGGATCTCCAGCACCAGAGACGGCGTCGGAAGCTGCATCAACGTCCGAGCAGGAATCGTCATCCGATGATGAGGCAGGTTGGTCGGACGGGGGTACGAGACAGGTCTTAAAGTCCCAGCTAGTGTCATACGAAGAGGCGATGGGACGACTCTGTGCAGAGGCGGGGGACAAAATCATGTCACTCCTGGAGAGCACGTTAACCCGGGTGTGGAGTAGTGGGCACTCTGCATTAGGAAGGGTGTACACGCTCAACAGGTTGGTGGGATGGTTGTTGTTCCCGCAGAACTTTATCCCAGGGCACTTGCGAGTGGTGCAGCGGAACAGTAAAGGGAAGATCTACGCACCTACTCAGCCGGTCGTGGATGAGTGGTGGCGTATATGCAAGACTTGTCGAGCCATCGGGCATACCACTACGGAGTGTTACGCTTCCAAAACGAATCAACTGGTTGTGGACCCGGAGCAGATCGATGACGATCACCATTTCTTACTGCTACCTGGGGACCAAGACATTATGTTCAGGGCGGATGTAGTGCAGTCGGCCATGTACCAGATCCAGATCAGATCCCATGAGCTCAAGCGATCAGACGACGACCGATTAGTGATACACACAATGTTAAACAACATGCTGAAGCGTCCCTTGACAAAGGATATTTATGAAGTAGTTCGGACGGTACAAGGGATCCTGAGTACAAGTCAGTGGAAGATACCTAAGCCAGTACCACCACCATTGACATATGATGTTGTTCTTGATCAAAAGCTAGCGGGTTTGCAAGCCCAAGCTCTTCAGTTTACACAGTCAGTCACTGATCTGAGGGTGCTCAATCGACCAGCCGAGGTCTTAATAGAAAACCAAGTTGATCTAGCGAAGTTGGTCGTAACGGAATGGCAGAAGGAACAACAGGAGCAGAGGAAAGCAGACCAGACGACTCCAACTAGAGGACCGGGTGCTCAGGATTCTAAACCACAGCAGGCGGCGGCTCTGGAGCTGTCGCGGGGTAGGAAAGCCTCATTGGAGTTTGGCCCTCTAGCAGGACCCTCGGGATCGGGGAGCACTTCTAGCTTGATTATCGACGAGACAGTCACATCTATACACCTCTCGGACAATGAAGAGGACACCTCAATGCCTACATCTCGCAATGGATCCTTACGAGGAAGACCGGAGCCAGAGGACCACGAAGGCAACACCAGCGAGGCAGAGACCATCGCACCAGACGAGTTCCCTGAGTAGCTTAAGATAATGAGGGAAAGAGCATGGGACATGTATAGTTTATCCATTTTTTTTTATATATATATATATATACCTTTTATATTTTTTATATATTAGTTTGTTCAGATCTATATAACTCTTGTATAAGGACCTCGAGGGGAGTTGAGGTTGATCATATAAGGCATTTTTTGTGTATTGGAATTTTTTTTTGTGGATATTATTAACAATCGGACGGACCGGTGCTCGGTCATGAACATGAGTTTGTAAAGATGAGTTTTTTTTTTGTGTATGTCTTATTAGTGTATACATATGCTTAGAATAATGGACTTTTATTGTAAAATTGACTAGAGAATAATTTTAATTACTTTTTATGTTATGAATAGGACAACTGAGGTCGGGATAGGTGCTTATTAATAGGGACCTTGATCTAAGCGCATAGTTAGAAAGCATACGAGAGCTTCTGAGTCTTTTGGGTCTTGAGGTAGAGAGGTCTACATGTATAAGAACGGGGACCCCCTGATCAGATCGAGTCTTTAAGGTTTCCAGGTCTACTGCTCCACGGCACGTAAGGTCCTCAGGTCCACTGCTCCACTTACCATGTCTTTCTTAGGTGAGGTCGTGGGAGAGAGAAACGGCAAGATCTTTTACCTAAGAGTCGTTCCCGTTTCCAGTCACTAGCCTCTTCACTTATTCTCGGCGTTGCTCAGGCGGTAGAGAACCCTCTACGATGTTTCAGGCGCCTGGCAAAGTTGAGAATAGTGGGGGGGACAGTGGGAGAGAGAAACTGGCTCCAGCAACAAGGGGCATAGGCGACACCTAGGTCGGGACAGGGAAGTAGGTGTAGGTAGTGAAGCCATCACGTGGGGACTGGATGAGGAGTGCATGGTCTGGTAGTGGTAGTAGTACCAAAGCACTAGAGCCATCACGCGTAGACGGGATGGGCAGAGTATGATCCAGAAGGATTCATCCAGTCCGTGGTATGGTGAACACGAGCAAACGACATGACGACAATCCAGATACAGTAGCAGGCATAGGGCTGTGAAGTAGTGGTCGTATGATGAGGGACCGACCAAGTCCATTTGAGAAGACGAGGACTGGGGGAGCAGAAGGTAGGCTTACCTAGGGAAAGTAGCCAGTCAGCAGTGGAAGGTAGGCTCGTATGTGGTTGATAGCCAATCACCGATCAGGTTAGGGATATCCGTAAGTGGGGTAGTTTGGGTCGGTCTTCAGGTCGAGGGCTCACGAGACGATGAGCAGAAGGATCGATCCTCATTCTTTTGCCATACTCCAGGAGACACAGACACGGTGGAAGAAGCGTTCTGTTCGTGAAGTAGACCTCGGTTGTTAGGAGTGTTAATATAGTATTGGCTGTGTCGTTAGCCATTGTTGGGGTTTAGTGTAATATAGTTTTACAGTTATTATTATTATAAATAAGAGTAGTTTGTTCCATATTTTGTACCGGGTAAACCGGGTATTTGTGACAGTGTATTCCCGACATATAAACTGACATTATTGTGGGTCGGATGACCGAGAAATGGATTAATAAATCGGTGTAATTGTGAGAGATTTTCCCCAGACATTACCGGTGTGCGAAGTAACTTTTTAGCATATGGCGGACAGCATATAGGGGGCTGTATGAGACATTGTGCATCAGTGTGTGATCATTCGGGTCCAAATTGCCCCGGTCAGATAGAGACATATATACATCCGTAGTGCATAGACTCGGCTGGTCAGTCCGACCAGTCTCATATTGCCCATAGGTGCAACCTCTATCTTGGGACCGGACGAGCTTACCATTGGAGTGCAAGTGTTGAGGGCGAGATACCAGCACGGGCATACGAGTGGGACATACTGCATCTCCAGGCCGCAACTAGGAGCCAACATCAGATCGGGTGCTGAGGAGCAGTACTCGTGGGCCTTTAACAAGGGGACCGACCAGGAGCTTCGGACCGGAGCTCGAGGAGAGGGGCTCCTCGTTTGTTAAGCTGCAGACCAGGAGGTCTAGAGCTCAAGGGAGGCGGTCGGTGAGGGCCGAGACGGGGGCTAGGACGGGGCTTAGATCAGGTCCTACTACTCGTGAGCAGGAGCTCAGGAGGTCCACCCCGGGAAGGCCGTTGAGTAACAAGGGAAGAGTACCTCGAGGAGAGGTGGTCCTGGTGTTTGAGGCTGTAAAGGTGCAGGATTGCGGTGTTTTAGGAGATTCCCCTACCACAATGTGTATTTAGAAACCATTCCTTTTATATCATTGAAAAGAGATGATGACTACAAACGATTGTATGATATGATAATAATATGGCGATACTGACTCATCCTTGAGACTCCCTCCACATCCATAGACTTCCACTACTACATAGGTAGCGAATCCAGCGGATTCGGAAACGCTAGAAAAGTGTAGAGAGATAATCGAAAAAATGAGAATGAGACGGGGCGATGTTTGAAATTAGAATGGAAATAAGTAAATGAGAGGACGGGATATTTATGAGCGGTGAGTTTAATAAATTTCCTCAAGTAAAGAGTGTGTGTTAACATTTGAATATAATCTAGGCAAATATTTTCGTGCGTGCCCTTATTAGGAACTCACAATAATTTTTCATTGTTGGCCAGATAA
Source organism: Dicyrtomina minuta (assembly GCA_949802685.1). NCBI lineage: Eukaryota > Metazoa > Arthropoda > Collembola > Symphypleona > Dicyrtomidae > Dicyrtomina > Dicyrtomina minuta. Next base: position 28,031,406 of record OX461809.1, read on the forward strand.
GTGATTTGGAAATGGTTATGGGAAAAGTATTAGAAATTGGACTGAAATCTTGTACTATATAGTGGATGAGTTATTAGAAAGCGGAATGAGAAACGGCTCTCGGTTCTCATTAAAAACCTTGGTCGTTCATTAATGTTTGACGACGTAGGAGAATTTGGAGAATAGAGAAGGAGGGAGAGAGAGGGAGAGAGAGAGAGCTGCTCGCTTTTGTTGGAAACCCCTCCTCCTTTTGAGCTCTGGAGGTTTTTGGTGGGAAAAAATTAATTATTGTAGAGCAGAAGGAGGTGATCTGAAATAATGAATCGTGACGGAGTAATCGTGGGACGGAAACATAATTATATTCTCTAATTTATGATCGATTAATACTGTTGACTCCATATTGGGTGCGAGTTGAATAATTATGACAGTTAATTACTGTCGATGTAATTTTAAGATTAAAAAGGTGCCCGCTCATGATCTTGACACATTTCTCATAATGTTATAATGAATTATTTGTATAGATATGTCCCAGGCCCAGGAAGGGTGGGAGGGGGCATAGGAATGTCTGTCGAGAGATTGTGTACATAGCTATGTGGTGGATTTGGATTTTGGATCCGAGTCATAATTCCCCCCTTTTAGACACCTATACCTATATAGTAGATACCTACATATAGAAGACATGTGTGATATGTAACCTGGTAGACCCGCAACCTCCCTCTCTCCCCCGTCTTGATAGATTGGTTAGTGTGGAGACGACAACGACAACGACGACGACGACGGATATGTCAGTAAAATGTATTCTTAAAATCCAATTACAGATTTTTACTCAAAGCTCTGGATATGTACTGGCATGAAGATTGTCTTAAGTGCGGTTGCTGTGACTGTCGACTCGGGGAAGTTGGCTCGACACTGTATACGAAAGCAAATTTAATTCTCTGCAAAAGGGACTATCTGAGGTGAGTGGTTGAATTTTATTTTCTTCCTCCAACTTGCTCTATTAGTATATCTATATCCATTCATGCATTTCTCCAAGAAAAGTCCTTATTTTTTTCTTTTTTTGTGTGTTCCTCTTGTTGATTTGCCAGACTGTTTGGAAGTACGGGTTACTGTGCAGCGTGTTCAAAGGTGATTCCCGCGTTTGAAATGGTCATGAGGGCTCGTAATAACGTATATCACTTAGAGTGTTTTGCTTGCCAGCAGTGCAATCACAGGTAAGTATGAGAAGTACCTACCTACCTACCTAATCCAAAACATTATTGTGGAGAGAGAACTTTATAGTCTACGAGAATACAGTAGTGAAGGAGGATGGACGATGTGTGTGTGTACAAGTGTAGATGTGAGTTTTTTCCATCATCACTACTGTAATTGACCCTTAATTTTAGTATTAGCCACGGATGGAACAAAGAGGCGGAGACGTTTTTGATCAAGTGCGACATAGTGAGCCAGAAAGAGAGCGAGAGAAAAGTAGTAGAGGGTAGTAATAGTAATAGTAAGAGTGGTTGTGGTCGTAGGAGTTGGTTGTTGGTAGTCGGTCGTTGGGACTGGTCGTAGAAGGTATACATAGTACATAGTTTGAGTGAGTTTTAGAGTTAGAGTGCTTCCAGGGTGACGAGATCGTTTCCCACTTGAGTAAACCAGTTTTGATGAGTTAGTGGGAAAGAAGGAAACCACGGGAAAAAAAAAGAAAAAAAAAGATATTAAAGCAGAGCTCCATTACTTGCACTCTAATCTCCTCTGATGGCAACTTTAGACTCACGTTTCTGCGGGAAAAAAGCTTACTGCAGGGAAATTAAAATTGAAAATTTGATATTTATCATTTAATGAATCACGTGCGGGTCTCCGTTCAGGACGAAAGTGTTGGTATTATACTCTCTCTCTCTCTCTCTCTCACAAACAACATTTTTCCTTCTCCGCTCCGTCCATAGTTGAGGATTAAGACTCGCGAGCGAGCGGCCCCACTAATACTGTACCGTATATACTACTACTACTCCTGCTACTCCTCTACTACTACTACTATTATGATTATGACTTGAGTCAAAAACTCTCACGTCGCTTAACAACCAATGAATGAGGAAATGAATGAGGGAACAAAAATATCCCTCCACCACACATTATGCTTTTCCTATGTCCTCTGGGGTAACGCGGAGAAGAAGAAGGGAAAAAAATCATTTTATTGTACATTTATGTACACCCACAATCATCATAATCATAACCCAATAAACGCATTCACTCTTCTACGACTTGTACTCCCGGCTAGTGTATCTAATCGTAAATGCATTTATTCACCATAATATGTTCCGACTCCATGTGTGTAGAGTGTACCCCACACGCTTCAAGTTTCCCTAAAACTTCGCTCCATAGCCGTGTGTGTAGACTGACTGACTGACTGAGAGAGGGGAAATAGAGACAGGTATGAGGCCCGAAATCGAACATTAAGTTCCCCTGCTTAGCTTAGTGCTACTCCGACTCCGACTCTGTATACTCGCTCAGAGTGGGGAGTTGAATAATAGCTGAAAACTTATTGCCTTACACTCACCTCACTCCAGACGCTATAATGTCCATTAGGAGTCTTCAGCTCCTATAATAATAGCACATATATTTCCGGATTTTTCAGATTGAACTGCTTTGATGCAATTCCCTCCGTCGGACTATATACATAGCGTAAATCCTGTAGACGTAAATATATATATCAGTTAGAATATGCTTGGGAACGGGGAGACGGCGGATTTGTATGTGTAGTATTCCGATTCCGATCCTCGTGCGTCCACATACGTGGGTACTATAAAGGTACACTCACATACTTGAGCTCACTCAGTACAGTACTTTGGTTGGACTCTATAATATTATACTTGTGCCTCTGTTGAGGCTGGTGCTGTCAGGAGTTGTTTGGAGACCATTGTTTTTCTGGCTGAATAATGATACAGGGAAAGTATAATAATAGGAATTGGTCAGCGTCAAAGTCACTTTTTACACACACATTTCGAGAGGAGCAACTGCTTATGAGGATTGGGCTTGGATTTTTCTTTCCAACTATTTTCACTTACTCCTTTCATTTCTAAACCGATGACTTTCTTGCGTGGTCGATTATACACGGCAGGAGTGAAACTGGGCTCATAAGTCAACTTTTACACTGAAATAACTTTCACGAAAAATTCATGTAGTTGCGGGAGTAGGGGAAAAAAATAGTCATGGGAAGAAAAAAGACTCACTTTCCTGTTTCTGTAGGAATGCATAGATAAAGGCGGAATATCTGAATATGTAGGCCAGGTGGATGTGGATACTTACTACAGCGCCTGGAGGAGGTATATATGGACATTTGTGGAGTGTATATCTCGAGTCCGCCTCTACTCTCCGGTCTATGACAACGAGTACATTACGTGTGCGAGTATTTGTATGTGTATGTGTGTGTGTGTGTGTGTGTAGCCATCGTCATTCATGTCTAACTGACAATTTACTCGTAAACCTTTTGACTCTAAACTTGACACGCATGCAAAAACAGGAGGAATTCTCATTTTGAGATTGATCGATGTGTCACCAGTGGACCTTATATATAAGCCAAATGAGTCGTGTCCCTATTCTTCAATAATAAATAGCTCGACTAAGAATAATAATGACCAGTGGAAATGGTGAAAGGTTGAGAGAGGTAACGAGAAATAGAGACAATTCTCCTGTCGCCGTGTAAATAACGACATAATAACGTTAATATACCTGTAGGATGACTAATTTATTACGGCACTTCCTTTGTGGCTACTGATTCAATTGGGAAGGTGGTCGGTCGTCGGATCGGATGCTTCATGGCTAAAAGATATTTATTCATCTCAGCAGAGTTCCTCTCCATCCTCGGAACCGTCCCCATAAACTACTATATCTCCCAAATCCAGACCTCAAAATGGGCTCTCTGTACATACACATAATAATATGTAACTCAGCCACCATACCATGGTAGGTGCCTTACCTGAGACCTAAGCGCGGCTCGACTAAGTACGATCTCTCTCCTCTCTCTCTCCAACAAGCTCATTACGACCTTCTCTCCCGGCCAACAGCACTGTTAACTCTCTATAGCATGGGAGCCATTAATTCCGTAGCCGTCTGATGCTCAATTCTTGTATCGTTTTCTCAATGATCTGTGACTGAGTTGTGTTGTGTGTCTACCCAACCGACGACTAAATCCGACCCCCTCCTATGTTCTCACATTAGCATTATATCTCCGAGTCTGTAAGAGAGGAGAGAGGAGAGCAACTGAGCCAACCGCATCCACTCTCTATAGATATATTTATTTCCATGGAGTCGGAGGGACGAGACCAAGAATGGTGTCCCATTCTAAACTATTTATCTTCCTTTTATAAATATCCATGTACACGTGTATTGTGTATTAAGTACACAGAGTGAGAGCATCGGGACCGAACGGGACGAGAACCAGGACACAACCAGAAGGAATGAGTGAGGGGATCCAACTGGAAAAAGGAGTTGTAATAATTCCCTCAAATAGATGAGACCAAGTCAAATGGATCACGCTCAGTATTCCAAGACCAAAGATTTTAGTCCAGGTCATTTCCTTCTATCTCCAACTCCTTTTTAGCCATGACTCTTCACTGCCTAATTTTCATTTCCCGTCCCTTCCCAACCACCAACCACCAGTCACCCTGGTCCAACACAACTCTACCCCTCACCCTGCTATACTCAGTACACACACACAGTTAATGAATCTGAAAGAGTCTCTGTCATGCAGTGGCCTGGGCATTACTTACTTCTACATTGTCAACAGTCAACAGTAGTGACAAATGAACAGCTCTTAATGAAAATTGGGTACACGTCTCGTTTTAGAACTATTTTCTTACTTTTAAAAATCTTTAAAATTTCCAGGTTTTGTGTTGGTGACCGGTTTTATCTGTGTGATAATCGTATTTTATGTGAGTATGACTACGAGGAAAGAATGGTATTCGCAAATATGAACGCAACCGGTAACGGTGGACCTAATGGACAACTCCATTCGCTCAAGCAGCAAAGACAAGGCCCTCATCTCACAGTAAGTTTTCTCAAATACATATATGCATATAGGTAGATTCATATACGTAGGTGGGTAACTTGGAAATCGTGACTCAAAATCCCCTATTAGATAAATTAATTTTTTTTTCAAGCTACCATACAACACGATCGCAGTCGCTGGCGACTGGCCTAAATCCTAGTACCTACATAAATAAGTAATAAAAATGTACTTCCATAAAAACACATTAAAATATTTTTTTCGAGTTGTTACCATTGTATTAATGGGAATTTCATGTGACTTTGGTATTTTGGAGCAGTTTTTTTAGACTAAATTTGTGGACAAGATATGTTTTAAAGAAATAAGAAAAAATACCAATGTTATAGGTAGAAAAAAAGGAAAAATAAAATCACGTCATTTTTAATTCAATGAGCAGAAACTTTTGATCCTAACAATACGGCACGGCGTTGTATAAAATACAGATAGAAGGATAAATAAATTTAATACAAACTCTCTTGTACTGTTCAAAACATTAGAGCAATTAACGACAGTTTACAGTGCGGCATAACTCAATTTTAGGCATTACCCTTCTAAAAAGAGGGAAACTGAAAATAAAAATACCTGTACCTTCCTAGTTTCCTACACACTTTTTTTTCATACGTCTTGTCAATACAAGAAAAAAGACGCAGCGGAGAGATTTTCTTTTAAATATGAAACACGATAAAATATTTGAGTATTCAGCGTCTTCCAACATCTTAATTTAAATGTTGAAAGCTTATATACATCCACAGTGAATTAACTGAACGTCCGTGACCGTGGAGTCAACTACATATTCATTCTATACATAAAATAATATTCTTGTCTAATGGAGGACGAAGAACAAGTCTACCTAATGCAGCATTCCTTTTTTGTGTAATTACTTTTTACACTATTTACTGCTTATTCAGAATTTCTCTCATTAAGACAACTTCCCAATGAATGAGCGTAGGTAGTATGAAAAGCTAAACTATATGCATCTACGACTCTACTATGTACGTCAAACTGTATAGTGGAGTGTATAGGTAGTAGGTATTTAGGTATAGCTCCTAGTGCTGCAGTTGAAAATGTTGAGATGAAATCAAATGAGACTTGAGCATGATTGAAACATGCAAAGTAGAACTATAGAAAATTTAAAAGCTCTTTTCACTTTCTTTTCTTACAATTAACGAGTTATATTCATGATTGAGTTTGTTGTGATTTAGTTTGGTGCTTTGATGAGAAAAACTGCTTACGACATAGAACGTCGTGCCTGAATGAATTGGTTATTTTCTCATTTTGGTCAATGACTATTGGGATTAGATGTCTATACTACCATGGGCTGTATATACAGTCGGTATATGTCTACTCCTTAGAGTCAGAGTCAGTCCAAGTCGAAATCGGAACTACGCGGATTATGAGTTCTAGATGTAATTATATATATAAAGGGTATAAAGCCAATGTGCCTGCTATATAGTAGGAAGTTTCATTCCAGATTTGAGCGATCTAGTAGCTACATATATATCTATAGAGAGAGAGAAAGGAAATATATTTGTGTTTGACTTTTCAGAGCACGACAAGTAACTCGGGTCTTGTGGAGTCGAGGCAACTACCTGGACTCCATGTCAATGGTTCCCTACCTGACGTGCGTAGCTCACATCAAACGGTCAGAAGTAATGGAGTTATTACATCAGATTAACGTTAACGTTTATTTGCCCAGTTGTTGGAACAGTTTTAAGTTCTATGTCGCTTCAATCTGCACGGATCTCATGCCAACCAACCAGCCAACCCAATAGAGCCAACACCAACACCAACCAATAACCCGACCGGACCATTTCAGCTCACACATGCTGACTCTATATTTTACAAACCTCATGTTTTTTTTTCATCCCGAGTCCAAAGTACTTATTCATCACATTTACAGTTTTTCCATATACTCTCCACCACTTTTACTTGACTCGCCTCTTCCACACTTTCCTCATTGGACTTCCAAACCAATTTACCTAAATAAATTCTGGACAAGAGAGGAAAGATTGGTAGGTGGATTTGCTACAAAGGTAGACATATACAGACATCCAACTTGAGTGTACGTCACATAAACGGGTATGCATTTATAGAGTACCTACTGATATTTCCAATAATAAAATTTTTCAATTCTCCATCATCTATCTGTTTCTGTACGAACAAGCTCCTTGGGGAGTGTTCTTTGAATTTTCTGTAATATACATTAATAATTACTACAGTTATGGGGATATGTATTATTTTAGATTAATTTCATAAGTACCTACTAATTTATTAGACTGTTTCAGTCAGTCCATATCATTTCCTATACATTCCTGTGTCCTTTTTGGACTGTTGAAAGTGAATTAAAACATTTGTCATAAAATCGCAGAATCGCAGTTTTTGAGTTTGTTCAACCGATGAACCGAGAAGAAGGAGGGTTTGTTGAGCATAGTATAAATTCTATATAGCATCTATAGATACACTTTAATCTTGAATTCCTAGAATAATATCTTGCGTAGTACACATAATTCAAATGTAAAGGAGTGGGATGAAATTTATTGACAAGATCCAAACACTAGTCTAAAATCTTACACTGTTATTACTTACACAACATGGTCATTGGCCATCTGTTTAGCACACGGAGGTTATCGTGAGTGTATCTCTGCAGCTTAAGAATATTTTATTATAACCAAAATTTATGCATAATATTATCATATACCTACTACAAGTTTTAGACCCTGTCAACTGCATATAGGGATTAAGTTTACGTCGTACGTACTCAATACCTGACGTGACGCGTGTAAAAAGGAGCTATACAGTGCACAAGGTCAAGGAAGGTCATTCAGAGCTAAAATACGAGTTGGCAATATTTTAGAATTAGTTTTACAAAAATATTTGGGGGAATACAAAATTTTAAATATTCTTTCTTTGGTATTGTTAGGTGTGAAAATATATGCATCATTTAATAATTTATTCAAAATATTTTTTGGGGTTGCCTCACTTGACCTATATAGTACGATGAAGGTGGTAGATGAGCCTTATACATAGTGCAGCGGAGACATCATCGTGATGCAGCTTGTACTGTTAAGATAATTTTTACTTCTTGGTTGTTCCTTACTATGTAACATAATTAAATTAAAGGTAATATTATTGTTATTTGTCTGTATTTTCTATCGATTTTTATAAGCGTAATTACACACACACACACAGATTGCATATGGATGTAATTACTCGTACAAGAAAAAAAACTGTAAATATAATATTAAACTCTCTCACCCATAATACCTAAAAGATGAAAGCTGTTCCTGTTGTAATTATATAATTACTTTGTTATATGCTCATTCGCTCAACAACAACAACAAATCAAACGTACAGACAGCGTCGTCCTTTCTACTTGTGTTTCTGTCCCTTTTGTACAAGAGAGAGCGTCTCATTCCCACACCCGTGGACTTCGCCGATGGAGGTCGTGGAAATGAAATAAATGAATTAAAAATACAGGGCCGTAACTTTTGACTAAACCTTATCAAATAATCTTAATCTATACTGTTCCTTTTATCACGTTTCAGTATCGATTAGAACTAGATTTCATGACGTTCGAGATCCTTTTAATTTGTCGAGTAATTAGAAATTACCATGTAAATGAACACACTATAACTAATCTACGGGCTTATGTTACTCCTGAAAAGTCTCTCTCTCTCTCTCTCTCCTTTAAGCTTCCAACGCGTCCGCAGTACGCCTATAGAGTTCACTATGTAAATAACTACCATTTTATACTCCAGACTTGAGACACATTCATTCTCTCCCAGTAGTAGTTCAGTTTGTCGTTGTTGGTGTTGCTAATTTCATTTATTTTATTCAGCCCTGCACAGATAACACGTCATTAATCCATTATGGAAGCGATTGGGAACCAAGCTAAAAAGGTTGGTCGTCAATCTCACTATTTTTTAACGACTCCAAAACTAATTATTTCAAACACTTAAATAACTTTATAGCTTCAACTATTTTTTTTTACAATGTTTTTTTATATCCAAGAAATTTTTGTTGCTTCAATTAAATCATGCACACAGTTACATATTGAGAGGGAGGTGCTCGTATGTAAGACTTGTGTATGATTACCTATCTGTAACGTGAACTGTATGTAGGAGCCTATAATAGAATTTAAAATGACATAAAAAAGGTATAGAGGCACTCCTTGTGCTCAGCTGAAGCACGGCAAATAAATCGTATGGAGATAAAATCATAATAATATCGATGCAATGTCCAGTAATAACAAAATGACTCGATACTATAGGAACTATAGGTAGGTAGGAAGGTAGGCAGGTAGGTACATTAACATTGTTTGTACACTTGCAATTATTATGAGTTGACTAATGGTGTCTCAGCTCTCCCTCTCTGCCTCTCCATCAGCATGAGCCGAATTTATTTATGCCATAATATGTAGGTAGGTAGTTACCTAGGTACTTTAATAAATTGTTTTTAATTTAAGATATGAATTAAAGTTCAATATAATTCTCAGTATTAATAAAACTACAGTCGTACTAAATTCCCCAATAAATTAGTCCACAAGTTTTTTTTATTATAAAGTATGAAATTTGTTTTTTCGCCTAATTTAGCCCCAAAACGAGAATAAAAAAACTAATTGTATACATTTTAAATGATCTCCCTCGACCATCCTCTCCCTCCCCCTCACCCTCCCCCTTTCAAAGTAATTTCACCAATTCAAAATCCAAACTGGAATTTATGGGGAGAAAGGGGGAAAAATATTAGAGGGAAATGTACAATTAAAGATTTCATTCCCGTCCAGTATTTTCGTTAGTTGAGTAGTTGCAGTGCCAGTGCGAGTGGTGGTCGGGGTCGTGGTGGAGTCGGAGTCGTAATTCTGTATGCACACTATTGAAGTCTCCGAGGAATTACATGACTTTATTGCGACTCACTAGTAAGTCGAAATGGAAGTGCTCAGAGGGACGACGGACTGACCAATGAATCAGTAATGCCAGTCGAGGCATTTGGGAGTACTCCACAAGAGAGACATGAAAGTATATGTGCATTGTAAAGAGAAAAATTCAGTGGGCACTGTGGGCAGTGGCAGTAGTGTGGAGGTCTGTGGACTGGAGTGTGTGTATTGGGAAACAGCCTGGACTGGGACTGGAGAATGCATCATATAATGCGGAGTGAGATAGTGACGGAAATACTTAGGATTCGTAAGTACAGTTCATATGGGAGGGAGACCATTCTCCTACATGTCTGATGTGTACATGTCCGGTGAGTGATATTAAGACTGACGAGAAGACAGTCTGAGGAACGTTTTAAAAGCCACTACGGCTACATACATGAAACATGGAGATGGAGAGAAATGCGGAGCGAGTCAGTGAGCTACCCACCACCACCACAGCACTCCGTCTCACTCCCAGACTCTGAGTCATTCTCTCCTGGAAATATGCACGTGTGCTCGCGGTGTTCATGTCTCTATTAGCCACTTTAAGATGTACAAAGGCTAACTGGAATCGGAATCGGTCTCGTAAGATCGAGAGTAGGTTGGGGAATAGTGAAAATCTTTGGTGGAGAGAGTGAGAGAGAGAGGAGAGAGAGCATGTAAGTGCACATATTCGGATCCATTCCATTAAAATGAGAATGAGTGTGTGGGCTACTATTATTATAGGCCATGTACATGAGAGCATCGACTGACTGTCGAGACCGAGAGACCGACATGCCGACATCCACAACGACCCTCCGCTCCCTGTCTTCCCTCTTTACAGCTCCGTCTCTCCCAGCCACGTAATCTCTAATGTATATGTATAAGTTTATGGGGTAGACGGAAATATTTGGCTATTTGAGGAAGGGATGAGGTGAAAAAAGGGTGGAAGTGCTTCTCCTCCGATGCCCATCAAAATAGTCAAATTTCATTTGATTCAGGTGCGTGAGAGGAAAATTTATGGGGGAGAAGTTCCTTCAAAGACTCTGTGGCTAGTTAGATTCCCAGTCCCGTATTTGTATTCATGGTGAATCTGGCATAAGTCTCAGATTGGATTATGAATATTTGAACAAACAATAGTGGTCAGTTCAATTTCATTCATATGATTTTCTCATCTTCGTAATGTTCAGAGTGTGACTACTATAGTACCTACTCCTACTCCTACAGCCCTTCCCCGCACTCTGGGACCCACCACGTCCCTACCTACATAATATGCCCTACATACTTCCCACATCCCATAGGCAGCCGCCGCATCCTCCTTCCCGTGTGTACATAGTCTGGTTCTGGTGAGTAGGGGCCAGTGCCATTGGCAGACCGAGTCTCCACTCTATACCCTCCCTCTCTTTCATCAAAATGTATTTCAAAGTGGATACAGAGCGAGCCAAAAATTCCGAGACACAGATTCAAAGGCTCATGCAAAAAGACGGAGTGCTCGACTACATAAGCGGAGCTAGGGAGAAAATATGTGTACATGTGACTATATGAATGGAGTGGAGTTGATCTGTGGCCATGTATGTCCGTACGTCCGTAGGTTTGTATGTATATATACGTTTCGAGGGCAAGGGAAAAGGACTGAGAGTACGGAATCGTAGTAGGAAACGTCAAGTCACACACACACAAAAAAACTATGGAAGACTCTGAAACTCTGTTGCTCTCATACAAATGCAGGAAGGAGATATGATATTCATGAAAAATTTCGGACCGCTTTTTACTTTCCCGATTTATTACACCAAAGGGAAATTGGCTTCAACTTGGAGACCTCCGTATTCCTATCCTGAATGAATAGTCATTCCAACACCCTCATTCACTTGGGTCACCCTGTCCTCTTCCATCTTTCTATCCATTACCCAGCAAACCAACAACCTCCGCTCAAACTCCGTCCCTCCTCCACACGAGTCCACCGTACAGCACAGTGCAGTGTACTTGCAGCTCCTCTTCACTCCACTCTCCCAGACTCCAGACTGATGCAGTGCACACGGACACGGACCATCACAGGAATGAGTGGAGGAAAATAAAACAAATCTCAAGTCCTGCTCCATTTCCATTCCCATCCCAAACCTTTTACGTGCACTTATGTAAATCTTATAGCGTCTCTCTCCTCTCTGCAGTCCCCACATAAATCCATTGGAACAACTTAAGTTATGATAGGACACAAGTTGGGATAAAATCACCACTTTATGGTCACAATGTCTCTCGTCAATGAGAAGATTCTGGAGCTGTGTACAGAGCCGAGAATAGATTAATCTTTCCCTTGTATTCAATTGAGAAAAGGTTGAGCGTGAAGGAGCAAATAAAAGTAAACTTTAACCTTTGTCCCTTCCCCATTGACATTATGAGGGATTAGAATACCGGAGGCAGGACAGTCATTCTCCTCCTCAGACACACACTCTCACCACAGACAGAGACAGGCTCCCTTTACCTTCAGCAGAAGCCAAGAGCCACGTACATACCGCTCCCTATCCCTACGTCCAACGACACTTATTGGTAACCTAACCATTTTAGTATTCTCAACGTAATAAAATAAGTTTTGGGTTAAAAGTTTTCCAGTTAAAAGTTTCATAAATTGCATAAAGTATGTAACTCTTTACGGCGCCTCAAGTAGTACCTCTCTCTCTCTCTCCTCCTCTCACTCGTGTACTCTTAATACTCGACGTACATAGTGGTATATTGAACTAGGCGAATTTTTAAATCTTCTAAACTGGCATTATCTTTTGATTTTTTATCAAGGGACCTGATTGTCATAGCCTGGTTCTGGTTCTATAGGCTTGAATGGTTCGTTTCCTTCCCTACTACACACACACACATTTGTAGCCGCTATGTCGGCGTAGACTTTTAGTGAGCTCGTAGTTTGTACAAGTTACAAGTGCTTTCTAAATCCTAATTTCACCCCGAAAAAAAAACTTTTGTTAGATTAAACGCCCATATTCCTCCCACTTTAATTCCATGTTATTCCTTTCCGTTCCCCATGTTTCACTCGACAATTAAGAAGGGATTTCTTACATTGTAAACCCTATTTATAATTTATTTTAATAAGTCTTTCCATCTTTTGAATTATCTCTCCTTCTCCAACCAATATAAAAACTGTAGAAATATTACAGGAAAAGAGAATGGTAATATATTGTAAATGCGGACACCATCCATAGTATTATTTCTCACTGTACTAGTAGAATCTGCACCCACACACCCTCTAGGAAAAAACAAAATTAAACTGTACGATTTAGGTAAACGTTAGGTATTCAAGTGTATAAATAGATAATAAAGTATTATTACTACTATTGTTATTACACTATTAATACTGGGTGCAATGATTAAAAACGTTGTTGATTGTGAGTGTAAATACCAAATTTAGGTATGTAAACACAATAAAAGTCATCCTTTCAATATATTATAATTATTATTATGTATAAATAAATCAAGTAATTATGTAAATACGCAGTACTCAATATACGGACCTTTACAACCCAGTAATAATACTGATAAAACATTTGAAAAAAAAATAATTTAATTAAAGAATTCTTCATAGAATTATACTAGATTAATTGTACAAAGCTCATATGGTAGTTACTTTAATACGGAACATGGAAGTTCCGTATAAGAAAGCTTGTCAATCACGAATCATCAGGAACTTACAAGATTTCTGGAGAGAAAGCCGGAAATCTGACATAAAATGTGGGTGATACTTGTAGTGTGACAGTGACATGATTTGAATTATTATTGTGAATATTTTAATTGGTGTTGACAAAGTCCAAAGTTCCAAAGAAAAAACTGTGTATGAGTAAACTATGTATAAGGAAATATTGCATGTATGACTAAAGGCTATTGAAACTAATTTTTGCTTTAATATTATGTACTATATAATATGTATACCTCTTTAAGAGGGATACTAATTACAATTTACAATATTTACATCATGTACATTTTTATTGTTATAATTATTACTGTAGGTATAGGTACATTATTAAAAAAATAATTCAACTCTCGTATTTAGATCTCTGTCACATAAATAGTATATAGGTAATATACTTTCCAATAATATGAAGGAACATGTACAATTATCCTTGAAATTAATAAATTAATACGATGTAATACTAATCTTGTTTTTTGACTACTACATACTACTACTACAACTAGATGTACATTATAAAATTATTATTATAATACTACTACTACTATGTACAACAATAAAAAAACATTCGATTACTAAAATTTAATAATTACTAAATAAATACATTAATACTATTCGAGCTGTATGCTGTACCCAATATAGGTATATATAATGGTATAAACAAATATTGTACGTATATTCCATGGCAATGATGACAAAGATACGAATGCACTCTGTATACGAATTCCGAAGACGACGAAAACGACGAGGACGACGAGAACTCCTATAGAAAATAGAAGTAGAAGTAGAGGTAGAAAGGCAGAGTGTATACAGTATATAGTAGAGTCAAGCCAAGTGTATTGAGTAATAAATTTCAAACTAATGGAACACACACACACACACACACACAAAACAAAAACAAAATCAGAATAATAAATTACAGAGTATTATATTTGACGGGCTGGAGATCAAGGTTGAGTAGACACTTATTCATTGCATTCCTTTTGCCCTAGTCACATATTCTACACGGGGACTCGTGTGCTATTTTATGAATATTTCATTCTCATATTATATTATGTACCATATCAAAAAAATCTGAATGCGACTTGGATACATGCATAAAGGTAAAGGTGTAGGTAGGCACATACTACATAATATCCTCAGTCTCTACTACTATACATCCCCAAAAAACCCCACGAAGTGGCGATTATTTCTCTTCCCTCACCTTCTCCTCTATCCATCTCAAATCCAAAATCATATTCAAACCAAACCACAAAACTCCACAATGCACCATCAACTATTCTCATTCATTCAACTATATTTGAGTTATTTGAAAGTTTCAGTTGAGAAAGGTTTGCCTCGAGTCTGGACTGAAAATTGTTCTGGATCTGGAATGACATGAGCGCTTCTGGAATGGAATGAAGAATGTATGAAATACTTCACAAAGAGAGAGAGAGAGAGTCCAGGTAATGAAATGCAAGAAGAATGAATATTGATACGTCAACTTACTTTCACAGTAATAGATTAACTCATATGCACCCTTCACCGCCACCCTCCCATCCTACATAATAGATTCTCTGATGCTGCCTTGAGTATATAATAATCATGTAACCGCAGTAGTCTGTGTGTGTAGCTACTTTCTTTTTTTTTATTTTTTATTTTTTACTTGCAATGGACTATGGACTTGAAATGGCTTTGACTTTCGTTCTGCTGGTTGAGGCTATGCTCAGAATTTGATGGATATTTCCTGTAAAAGAATATTTTTCAAGGAGTACAAGTGAAATGACGGAGAGTATAAAACTTATAAAAGTGAAAGGGATTTTGATTTTGAAAAGGGAACCGCAGTATTTTTCACTCTCTCAGTCTGTTTCAGACTCTTGTACACGGGAGAGTTTGTGTGTGTGTGTGTGCGGAGAAGTCGTTTATCTCACTCCTATTCATGGATTATAATATACGCAAGAAGGACGTCCATGTCGGTCCATGAATTTATATTTACATGTTGTTCCATATAGCTTGTTACTCTACTTTTTTCGCGCTACGTGTTCAACGGTAGTCACACTCAGATTTCCTTCCTCTCCCTCTGACCACCAACAACACTCACATTCCAGATCGAGATTGGAGCGTACAGCAGGTCTGAGGAGGATAAGAGGATAGCCCACCGAGTGTAATGTATACATTCCGACTTACCTACTTACCTAATCTTCACTCTAGACGCGAGTGGACTATGTCATCCGCGTGGGCGCGTTATGGGATTGGCATTGGAAATCAGCTCCCCATTCAGCGTATCTATACAGCATTAATTATATTTTTCCATGGACATGATAGGAAGGCTGGATGGATGTGTTGATTGTTGGATTACTTGTGATGGAGCGGACGAAGATGATGAGGTAAAGTGAAATGACTCTGAGTCTTCGCACTTGATATGATAGGCTCCGCTCAATGTTCCCCGCACACATAATATTTCAGTATTTTCTTTGGTTTGGAGACTTGGTGGTTGGGCGGACGCTGGAGCTGGTGATGTGAGGATGCTGATGGTGACTAAGTGACTGTGGGTATGTACGTACGTGGGGCAGCGGTCCATCTACTATTCATCCTTATAGGGCTTCGCTCCTGGTTTTCTTCCCGTCTCGATCTGGCCAATGCCACTCCGGCTCCGGGTCCCGTTTGTAGCCAAATGTAAATGTAGAAGTAGCGAAGGGAAGAAGAGTTTGAGTTAAGTAGATACATAGTGCGGGAGAGAAGTGAAGTATGCCTGTCTCTGTGTGTGTGTGTGTGTTGTATGTGTGGTGTGGTTGCGGGAGCAGTCGTCATAGCGGTTGGACTGGTGGTCATGTGTAAGTTTTGGGTAGTTTTGGTTTGGTTTTTTTTCTCTCTCTCTCGGAGCAGTGAGGAGTAAGTAAGTAGGTTCTCTATTATGGTATATAATATAAATGGACATCACACTAACTGCCAAAAAGATAAGAGAGCGAAAGCTATTATGAAAGGGGTTTCCTAATAAAAATGACCGCACATAAGATACGTTTCGTAGATAAGAAGGAAGCAATAGGGGAATTGAGAGTAGGAAAGGCTATTTTTTGAGGCATTCAATCATAAAAGGACCCAAACCATTCTATTCGGACGACTTTATCTATGACTTCACATTTGAAATTCTATCATGGATGTAATAATTCATGAGGGTTATGTATGAACAACTTTTGCGTTTTCTTTTCCAATGATGTACTCTTAAGTACTATGAAAGAGAGAAAGGAGAGCGAGAGAGGCAGAGAAGAATGGGAAAGAAGAAGAAGAAAAAAGAGAGAGAGAGAGAAGAGAAAGAGAATAGGGAACATAGAGGTATGATGACTTCAAATTAACTTGTACTTTAACCGTTCCTCTTGCCTTGAAGTCATGAGAAGGATTTTCCAGGGGAATTTGAAATGTCAACCGTAGAAATGCGGAGAGCGGAGCGGGAGAGACAGAGAGTGAATGGAACGAGTCTTTGAGTATTTCTAGTGAAGTAAAGAAGTTACCTTTTGAAGACAGGGACTGGATTTGGCGAATGACCAATGGATGGCAAATGGGAGAAGGAGATCGTCCGAGACAATCCATGTTACAGCAGCTTTTTATGTGACTCGGAAATTTTGTAGATTTTCATGGATGGGGAAAAAATATATATGTGTGTGCGTGTGTGGTTGTGTGTGTGAGAGAGAGAGAGACTCTGTGAGAATCTATGGGGAAGGAGAAAAAGGAATGAAAGAACGGGATGATGATGGTCCACGCTTTATCTCACAACGATTCCCAAGCTTCATATTGTTATTGCATATGATGTTATTCAGTTTATATGGGAGGATTTGGGATCCACAGAGCTATTATATTTTATCTGGTGATTTTCTCATCTGCCTCTTTCCGCTCTCGATTCCGCAACCATTCCTATGCTCCTACCTACAAGACTGTAGTGGGTCCGCCCGTGTAGGTAGTAGTAGTAGTAGGAGTAGTAGTAGTAGTAGTAGTAGTAGTAGTAGTAATGGTGGTAGCGGGAGTGGTGGTGACGGTGGTGGTAGTGGGTAGGCAGTGGTTTCGTAGACAGTAGACATGGTTAGAGCACCCAACGCCAACGTGGCTCCTTCCAATATCTCTCACGATTTGTTTCCAACAAACTCCACTCCACATGTAAAAGCATGTATACTTACAGAGGTAATCTATGTATTTTGTGTTATGTAAAAGTTTCCATGTTTCCATCTTTCCCTCATTTGAGACTTTGTCTTTTCTTCCGTCTCCGCTCTGCTCTGCTCTGTGTGTGTGGTTGACGGGAGCGATGGATCGGATAGATTTTCTCTTGTTATTCCGTTTCGATTTCATTTCCATTCCGAGATGAAATCCCGTATTAGTTTTTGCTTTTGGAATTCATTCGCGGAAGAGAGGAGCTGAAGGGAGGGAGGGATGAGGACGAGGACGAGGACGAGGACGGGACCCATTAGACGTTCATTTTATTGTGCATTTGATTTCCAAGTAAATGACTTTAATTAGAGTGAGGGAGCGGAGAGAGAACAATGTGATGGAGGCAAGTGACAAGTCCAATTATTATCGTAAAGTTAGGATATCAAACGAAACTGAGCCAGACTATGGGACTAATCCCTAATTTCACAATTATAGTAATTACGGTGGCAATCGGAAAATGGCTGGCTTAAGTAGGATGAACAAGTGGAGTATATATGTGATGGGAGATTATGAGCTGATCGTTCTCTCCTCTCCTCCTCATCCTAGTCCGAGTCTCCGCTCTTGTAATTGTCCGTCGTCGACAAAATAGGAACGGATCCGGAGAGAGACTCATGTGTCGGCTTCCAGTTAGTGACTTTTGGATGGTGGGGATTGGGGATCCTTGCGGTGGCTCCAATAATGTAGGTGGTACCTCCGCTAGTGTGGCCTCCAGCATCTCCTGCTACCTTCCTCACGTAGTATGTAGTACGGCGTAGAGCATCGCATGGTGGAGGAAAGTTATATGTGAGAGCAGTGGAGGGAGGGAGGGGGGAGGGATGGAGAGTGGCGGAAGGTCTGAGTGTGCTGACTTGAAAGCTGGGAAGTGTATATCACATTGGCGAGTGTCGGAAAAGCAATGTCAGCTCTGTGCTCCAGATAAGATCATAATTGAATGGGTGAAGCGGCTGAGGATGATTTGCACAGGATGGAATAGAGTCGGCCGCCTTGGATCCACTGGCAGACTTCCCTTGTGGTTATAATGTGGTGGGATGAAAAGGCTGAAGGAAGGAGCTATATCAGATATCGCTTATGGTACATTATATTCCCACTGATATATTACACAGGGAAGATTTTCACAATTGCTTCTCTAATCTAAACTGGCTCCTACATTGTGAGAGCCTTTTCAACTGTATATTAGATTAACTTTATAATTTTCTCAGATGAATAGCTCTCTCTCTCTCTCTCTCCCTCTCCTCTCTTCGCATACCCAAAATCTCAATTTTATAAATCGCTCCGCAGCTTGATTAACTTCACATGACAGATACGCCAAATCGTCTCTTTTCTTCCTTCCTCTCTCCCCAGTCCATACCTTGTCTCATGAATTTCCAACTCAACCACTTACTTCACCAATCACACCCACTATACCTATCTATACATCTAAATACTCACAAATCCATCAGGCCACACACTCTCCTCCATTATGTCCTCACTACCCATCCATCTATTACTGCTCCCTCCCAAAATCCCCACCAAGCACATCTCTCCTCCATGTCCTCAAAGCCCGGACACACACACACACACACACACACGCTCACTATTTGAACACCAAACCTTTTTCAACATCCCATCACCAGCCTCCTCCGCTACGGATGCAATAGGGAAGAAGAGAAGCAGAAGAAAAAGAAGGAGAAAAAAAACTAACTCCAGTGCCTCCGAGCAGTGGAAACCAAAACCAAAACCCCATCAAGTCTACCAGATGAGATGCATATCCTCCTCACAGGCACCCATCCCTGTCCCTATACGACTATATAGGCAGACACCACATCCACATCTCCTCACCAATAGAACAGAGAGACAGACAGAAAGTCAGACACACACACACACACACTTAGGAGTAGGAATGAGAGCAGACATGAAGCAAATCCCAGGAATGGTGTGTTGAAAAATAATGGGAAGGAAAAGATTGTCATTTTATGCTTGATCGAATCGTAAAATCGGTTTCAAATGGGACTCGATGATATTCCCCACTCGTTCCCTGCCCTCCTGCTCACAAATACCTTCAATATATGCCTTAAATGCCCATACTGTAATTTCATATTGTGCCAATTCAACTGTACCCCCAACGACTCTCCCAGGTCATCACATTCGAACAGATGAATGTCGGGGAAAAAACAGCTTTTTCCGCCGCACTCCGTTCAGCACGGGATGAGAGGAGCATGTGAGACATGGAGATACAAAGCGACAGCGGAGATACAAACATGTAGTACTTGAGGGCGACTTACACTCAGAGAGAGGCACACAAACTACCGCAACGCATCACAATGTAGCCAACCCAAGGAACTATCTCATCACATCCCTTTCCGCACATCCATCCCCAGCCCAAAAAGCCAAGACTCAGACACACGTCCATAGACAGAATACAGAGCCAGAACCAGACCCAGAGCCACCCCAACACACAATCTTATCCCATTACATACTTTTGTTATTCCACGTTACCTACCCACACACAGTGCCAGGCAGGCAGACAGGCAGAAAAACCACTAACCATATGCATACTTTTGAGAGTCATTCAAGAGCCATTGAGTCTTGAGACAACTACAGTCTCTTCCACATATTTCTCAGCCGAAAAAAAAAACATAATGCACTCACTTGGTCTCTTTTAGTATTGAAATCACGGAAAAGCAAGTAAAAGACTTTTGAATTTCCAGTTTAAATTGGATCTATCTACACGGGAAGAGCCGAGGATTTGTGTATACAGAGCCATTTTGTACATTTTCGTGTTCTCCACTTGATTCCTCACTGTTGTCTTCCGTCTCCTCTCCTCACACTCCCTTCCTTCCTTCCTCCTTCCTTCCATGTATATCAAATAGCATTCATAAGACATTTCGCTCTTTGCATACATAAACAGCTCTCACATTACAACTCTCCCACCCCGACAATTCCCTCCACTAAAAATCACACAGTCAAAAACACAAGCGAAACTAACCCACTTGTACTTTTCGTCACCTCCGTCAGTCCTTCCACTTCCACACTCCACACAACCACAACTCTCAGCTTTTTACTATTTCTTTCGCGAATAAAACCAAACCTAGTTCCATGCTTCTTCTCTCTCCACCTATATATCCAGACGCATATCATCCGACTCAACTCTCCCATGCTTTGCATTCTATCATTCCACCAAGTACTTATTCTTCCCTACTCTCTACACCTATGTGAAAGGAGTCGGAGTAGTGCAAAGACCAAGACTCAATCCCTTCACTGTGTACACTGCTCCAGACTCAACACTTCAACACTGAGTCTACACATGTTTTCTCTATTTAAAAACATATGTCATCCAGGTCTTGTGTCACCTTTGAAGCTCCGTACTCCTTCCTTCCTCTCCTCCTACACGCCACTTCATCATCGCTGACACGTAAGTCGGACCGAGCCCATCATCACATTTCCTTGCTACGTAGGTAGGTACCTACTTCCCTCCAGAAAGAACACAAGAGAGAAGCTCATGAACCGCGCTGAGTCCGCTCCCACTTCACTCTTCACCGTCGAATCAATCCCCTTTCTTTCCTTTCTTCCACTTGTAAAACTTGAGCGGTAGCGATAACGACCTAAGTCCCACATCCACCA
This sequence comes from Dicyrtomina minuta, assembly GCA_949802685.1. Classification (NCBI taxonomy): domain Eukaryota; kingdom Metazoa; phylum Arthropoda; class Collembola; order Symphypleona; family Dicyrtomidae; genus Dicyrtomina; species Dicyrtomina minuta. The sequence goes on from OX461809.1 coordinate 28,052,760, forward strand.
AAAGCTCATCCACAAATATTAATCCTCCTCGCGTCCAGACGTACGTAGCGGCGTCTTGGGGCAATAGTCCAAGGCTAACATGTAGGTGAGTGCACATTGATGTCTATGTAGGTAGGTAGGGAAGTGGTGACTTATGTTGGTTTAGGTGTTTGGGTAGGAAGGAAGTATTTAAAAAGTAGGGACTAGAAAGGCTTAGGAGAAAGGGATTGTTTGTATTTGGTAGCATTGTTGCTCGTGTCGTGCTCAGAGGTTAGTGGCATGCACTTGGAGAGAGTAGCTCTGTGCACTGATAGCAGTTTGTTCAGCTGATGTAGTTGTAGGTGGTGCTATCGAAATCAAGGAAGGAACTCAAGAGCTGAACATGGAGTGAAAGTGGTTCAAGTGGATGAAAGTGTCAATAGGAACGTAAGGTTCTTGAGCGAGTGAGAGAGAGAAAGTGAGAGCGAGATAAGACGACTGAAGGGCCTTGTGTATAAATTGCTCTCGCCCCAGCAGCAACAACAACAGCACGAAGCACGGAGAGAGAGAGAGAGAAGAGCATCGCGGACAGATTATGAATACGAAGCCTCATTATATTGCATGAGGGTGTTCTTCTCTCTCTTTCTTGGTCTGTCTGACTTGACTGGGGCCAGAATACATAAAGTCGTGACGGGTACATGAGGGAGATGGTGGGAAGATGAGACGGAGATGCGGAAGAGGAGGACACTGGGACTGAGAGAGAGCTAGAGAGAGAGAGAGACGTGGTGGGGAAACATTGGGAAAGTCGGTGAAGAATTAAGGTGGAAGAGACTGACGAGTCTTTCTTTGCGGGACAGGAGGAGAGGCGAGGCATTGGGGAAGGGAAGGGAAATCCGGCCTACGGAGGGCTTTAAAAGGTAGGTAGAGTGTGAGTGGTCCTGATTACTTTTATATTCTACAAGACTTGAACGAGAAGTATATTCATAAATTTGCATGATTTATGACGTCTCAAATGACATTTCACTTCTGTGCCGTGGCAGACCGCCATCCATAAGTACCACAATTGTGCAACACTTAAGCACCACCATTCACTCACTCCGTCCCTCACTCGCTCACTCACTCACTCACTCACCATCAACTTCTCCTCTCCGCTTCGCTTAGTTCCCCGCACTCCTCATCTTTTGCATTACTCCACTCTCCGTCCACCAACCCTCCGCCTCCTCCTCCTCCTTCCCTTCCATCTCCCATTCTTTCAATTCCAATTCGAATTCCGTGGGTCCTATGTACAGAGAGTTTGTGTGGAGGCTCAGCTCTCTCCAAAAATATCCATTGTGCTATTATGATTATTGTTGGTGAGCGTGGGTGAAAGAGGACGAGGGAGTAGTTCCCTACCTTCTCTCTCCACACAATATAATTCCTCAATTCTTTCCGACGACGACATCAAAAACTACCTAATGATTCCCGTCCATCCTCAGATATTTTTATGAAAGACAGACATGGAAAGGAAGAGAAGAATCAAGAACTTCGCAAGGCTAATAATCTCCACTTGAGCGTCTCTCCTCCACTTCTATAGCCTTCCTATACATTTTAAATCAATCAAACTCACATATAAGGAGGAAAGGACTCACATTATGGAGTATCTCCCTCACTCGCACCATCAACCTTCCCGAATCAAAACTCTTGCAGAAACTATCTATGGATACACTTACCTTTCCTTGTCAACGACTACATCCCAAATCCAGACTCAGGAGCCTTGCCGGCTATGTGTAGCATGTAGCACTATAGGGTTTAGTTATGGTGCGACTGCTAATGTGAGTGTTTGGAAGGGAGATGCGAGCCTCTAATAGTGGAACCATGAGCTTGAGCTTAAAGTGAGAGAAATGATGAGCTTTGTTCAGTAAAAATAGTGGAGTTGTCCCCGTTCCCGCTTCTTGGTTGAGGAGTTGCTAACGGGAATTTTGTGTGTGTTTGTTGTATTATTATTGACAGAAGTGTGCACTGTGCTGTGCACGGAGTCGGGAAGAGTGAATATTTCTGACCCAACGAGAGAATATCATTAAGACATTAGGGAAGGGTCCAAAAAGCATGGATTTTCTAAAAAAGACATTTCGGAGTTTAATGTAGTGTGAGATATGCATACTTACATGGGAGCCTCTCCCCATGTACACCGTGTGTGCGAGTGTGTGTGTGTTTTGGTTTTTGAGTGAAGCTCTCTCGGTGTTGTAAGTAAGTAGAGAGTGGAAGGTACATTAAGAGAGAGATTCTTATGGAGTATGGAGTTTGTCCTGTAAGTGACTCAGATAGATGGATGGATGGATTGCCCGCTTCGTACTACTCACTACAAACTCACTGTCTATATACAGTCTTCTCCGGGATATGATCCTGTCCCGAGTTCCCAATGCGTTTGGCTCTCGCTCGCTCGCTATGCGTTGGCGTTGGCCTTGATGGCGCTCGGATTGGGTGTGCGTCTGTGTGTATGGAAATAAAAACCAAAAAGCATCCAGAAGCTACTCAAGATAAGCCCGTTGAGATGAGATGAGCATGAGAAGGGGCTTTATGATTTCCGTGGATTTCATTATGTGTGCACTCACACTGACTCGATTATTATTTTTTCTTTTTTTTCCCTTCCTTCCTCCGTTTGGTTCTAGTTTCTCGTGCCGAACGCTACTGCCTCGATGTGACATTTTCATTTCAATATGAAGGGTAATCGACCATGAACACTCCTCGTTTTCCCGCAACCAGATGAGATCGCCATCCCATCATCATAATATCATACATAATAATGCTCTAATCGCAATCATTCCTCCACTCCGTCCACAACTCCTATATGCTCCAAATGCTCCTCCTACACGTATATCACCAGAGACATAGGCAGACACAAACACCATGTTCTACTCCTCTACTCCCCGAGAACTGAAACGGGAAGCACACGCACTGCAATATATCAATAGAATATTATCTAATATGTACTTCCTCCTATTTGTCCCTATGTCTACATTCTCCATGTTCTGGGGAGTCTACATGAGATATGAGACAGAGACAGGGAGACTTTCCTCGTCCCTACTTCCCGCTTCTACATCCCTACTTTAGATGAGAACATGCAAAAGCAGTCAAGATGCATTTAGATTAGACAGACAGTCACCCTATCCTATCATGTCAGCGCTTTTCTCTCCTTGTTACTGTCTAATGTCGACGCTCAACTTGAAACTGGTCACATTTATCTATTCTATTCATTTTCCACACAAATTACCTTCGTCCATAGCCTCGTGACACGGCCTGAGTCTACAGTCAACTAGGAGCCCACCTTTACCTACTTACTACCTATATGTAGGAAGGGGACCATGGGAAGGACGTGCCCAGGCTATATAGCTCATCATCATAATCCAACATATTTCTTAAATGTCACCTTTTCACTAATATTAATATTTTAATCTCAAGACATTTCCTTGTGAAACCATTAAGGAGTATTCGTATAGAAGTATTATGGGAAACTCCAATCTTGTTTTCCATGTAGAGTTGAGTGAGGAGGGAGAAGGAAAAATTACCCTTTGGTGACCCTTTGAGCTCCTCTATGTTCTTGTGTTCTTGGTCTTGTTCCATGCCATGGGCTCATAACAACCCTATTAACATGGCCATTGCACTCCCTTTCCCATGTGTTCCATACATAAGAAAGAGCGAGAGAGAGAGACGGAGGGAAAAAAAACTCGCATTGTACAAAATTCTACAGAGATGTGCACCGCGAAAGCCGAAGCATTTATTATTGGTTGTTCAGCAACTAATTAAAACTTTGTATGCAACTCGGAAACTAAGAAGGCATAGTACCTACATCTCTCCTCTACATGACTAATAGATGAAACATAAAGATACTTAAAAGGCTCTCTCTCTCCCCTCCGTCCAAAGTTCAAATAAATAAAGAAATACATAAGTGCTTGGCAGCAGGAGTGTATTTAAAACAGTAGTGTTTCCTTCTGTAAACTATTAGTGTTGGTAGGATGGCCTGGTGTAGGTTTGGTGTTGGTGTTGGGAGTGGAGAGACTACAGTCTCACATTATGTGTTGTACTTGTAATGGAGAGGGAAGAACGAGGGAAGGAAGGAGTTAGAGAGCAGTGTGAGAGAAGCGGAGGCAGGAGAAGACGAAGACGAAGAAGGCGAAGAAGACGAAGAAGTAGAAAAAAGACGAGAGACAGAAAGAGATACTGTGAGGAAAATATTGGAGGGAACTTCCAGACTCGTTATTTATTTACGCTCGTGTTTATTTCCAGAGAATTGTTGCACCCGTAACAGAGGCTAATGGAGACACTCATTTGTTTCCCTCCGGAGAAGCTATTTGAGATGAAGAGAAAGGCTTTCTCAAGAAGTCTTAATTAATGTTGCTTTAAGTTGACAGAAAAAGGAAAGTTGAACCAAGTTTCCTTCACTTCACACGTATGTACGCCATATGCGGAGGACGTATAATTAAATATGTACACCTACACATATTCTAATAAGCACCATATGTCCCATCCACATGTCACCCCGCCCAACTCCAGTCAATTGAGGCAACATGGACCATTTTAGACACACAGTCTCCCAGCCTCCCCCACCTACACAGAGACACAGACCCACATACACTTTCCACTATAAATACGCTTATATGGGACGTGTATTCATAATTATTGTGCCCATAGCGACTCCCAACTTTCTCAACTACCTACCTCCGTTTTAGACTTTGAATGAGGGTGGTGATGTTTGGTCGTGGAAAATATTTGTATGGTATTTAGGCTTGGACTGGGCCTATAGAACTGGTCACGAAGTCCAGCGCTCCTTATTAGAAAAGGAGTACCAAGTCAGAGTGAGGTGAACAAGGTGAGCAGAGATGAAGCTCGACTGCTCAACATCGTAACATCGCCGTCCTTCCATTCCCAATCCCAATTTCGATCCCATTCAGGCTATGCCTATGTATATGCTGGAACGTCAGTGTGGCTTCTAGCTTCTCCCTTCAGTCTGGGTCTGGGTCTTGATCTGGAATCCAAGCCCCGGGTACGCTTAGAGACTGAGCGAGACAGAGGCAAGTGTCTAGGTGTTTGTGTTGGAGCAGGTATGTAGGAAAAGACTGGGCGAGGGAGTGTCTAATTGAGTCGGTCAATAATTCACCAAGATGATTACATCATTATGAGGAGGTTAGTCTAGTTTGGAGGATAATATTTGGAAAGCTCTAGGGAACCATACTGCATGACTATACTCGGGCCAGGCTGCACTATGGTAGCTGAAGGGAAAAAACCCGGGCCGGGAGTGATACGTGGGACGAAGCAGGTAGAGCGGAGTCATTGAAAAAGGTAATCGGTTTTTAACTGAATTTATAGGATCACTCCTAGACATGATATTAAGACGAATTAGACAAGTAGATGTGCTCCGTAGTGTTTCTACTAAACCTCTAATGCTCCTAATGTTGTACATAACGAGAAGAAATCATTCAATCCCAGCTCCAGCCTCATACCATATAGCCATAGCCATACCCACCTTCTCTCCTCCTCCACTCTCCACATAAGTATATCTATACACCCAACATACAGCTCATCAATGTCTGCTATACAGATCAGTGGACAGGGATATAGGCGTCCTATGCCTATAGTTGTGTCTGGGCTACACAGTCTTGAGCGAATCCTACTCTGGAAATTCCAATTCATGTAGGAAGTGTATAGCACTGGCCATGAAATGCTCCCGGTCCCGGTTTGTGATGTGTCTGGGCAATCCAAATCCAAATCCATAGCTTCCAATTCCAGTGTACGATCCGGGTTTTTCTAATATTTTCTACATAGACAAGCTATCTTGGTGTTTACTGATGCTATTACTCTATTACTGATCCAGATCCAGAGAGTTGGCGCTCCCGGAGAATGGGAGTGAGAAGCGGCTGTCTGTCTCAAGAGTAAGAATGAATGTGGATTCGTTTCCTCTACGCTCATATATGAAGTACGGTAGGTATATACCGCTCAGCGTTCACCGTACCGCTCTACAGGAATGGCATGGACTGGGCTCCGGCTCGTCTTCTTTCCTCCTTCAGTACTCCAGTCTCTGTCTCTCTCCAGTTGGAAGTAAAAGTAACGGCTGACCATTATCTAAATGAGAAAGAATTCAATCAAGTAAATGTGCACACATACGTATATGTATTTACATAGAGTCATCGAGAAGGAGAGAGAGACAGAGAGAGAGAGAGTGGAGGGAAGAGACCTAGTGGAATATATATTTTTTCCGCGCGCCTTCCTGTGACGGATTGCTACCCGGGTTTGGTCTCCAATTTGCTTAAAAGCTGGAAAATTATCGTTTTTGATGCTTCTTCATCAACTAGCAATGTTTCTTATCATATCAAGCTCAACTCAAATAGCTACAATCTTTTAACTCCTTACACTCATCCCGTCGTCCCATCTTTCTCTCCACCTCCTCCTTCGCCTCCTTGGCTTTTTATTTTATATCTTTCATAATACTGGAAGAACGAGGCGACTACTACTGTGACTGTAACTGTTCTGAGAGGACTAATACCCTAACTACTTAATATACGCGACCATTACCAAGAGTCATATATTCACATGTTATTAGTATTATTATTATTGTTCTTAATCCTTCTATATCTTTTTATTCGTCAGTATATATTCATATTCTACTGTAGCGTCATCTCCTTGGAGACCCCTTGGAATTGGAGCGCCTACTCTCCTCTCATCTTAAACGTATTTTTTACACATTTATCTCTCAACCGCCGCTGGAGTGGTGAAGAGGGAGAGACACAGAGTAGACAGGGAAGGAGCACATAATATTTACATAATGCCAATGTGCCAAGTCAACACAGCATCCTCACTCATTGTCATTGTCATCCTCATGATCAACATAATTATTTCAGACTCTTACTTTTGTTTTATGAGAGTGTCTTCCCATCCACTCCCTTCACTTCACTCCGTCTCTCTCTCTTTCTGTGCTCATGTGCTTCTTTGATATGATAGAAAAACAAAAGCAAAAACAAAAACAACAAAAGGAAATGAAATGAAATGAAAATAATAAAATGTATGTTAGTGTAATTGAAGAGAAACGGAATTTGATTTGTAAAAGATGGGACGTCCGCCCATATCAGTAATTGAAATAGCCGAGGAAAGCGTCTGGAACATTAAAAAAATAGAGCATTGAAATATATCTAGAGACTACCAACCTACTACCCGACGGCCTTACTATGGATCCGGCTCCTGATATAGGTAAGTAGTATTTCTGTAATCTGTATAGGTACTGGGTAGGTATGAGTATAGGGATACATTGGATGATGTGATGGGATATTATGGGAGTAAAAGTACAAACGAGGAAAAGAGAATTAGTGGTGCACTGTCTTAAATTAAACTCTGCTCGCCATTTTCATGATTGGACATTTCACTTTCACTTTCTCACTTTATCACAAAGTTTGATTAAAGTAAATCCAATAAATTACATTTTGTTTACATTCTCTGGAGCTCGTAAGGCCAATCTAATTATACTTTTCCCAACTACACATTTCCCTCCTTCCCTCTCCTCCATACAATCTTAAAAGGCTAAAGTCATTTTCATTTTCCCAATTTTAATAAAACAAAAAAGGGTCATTACTCGTTACAATTGTTTCTAGGCTATCTGGAGTCTGTATATATAGAATAACATGAATTTTATATAAATATACTGGACTCATCGTCAGTATGTATGTATGCTTCTTTTGTACTTTGTATCTATAGACGAATTTATTGTGAAAGTTTGTAATGATACCAACCTTGCGTAATTATACTATGTAGACACATAGATGTGTGCGTACAAAATTTGTAATATTATATTTTTTTTAACTAATGGAATGAATTAAAATAATAATAAAAATATCTAATATAATATAATGTGTACAATCTTACTTGTAATGACTTGAGTTTAGGTTCAGCATCTCCTCCTAACTACCACGTCTTAATTGCTTTGCTCGCAGAAAAAAATCATTTCTCTTTCTTGTAATGTATGTGTAGCTATAGAGACGCTCTCGGCTTCCTTTCTCTCCCACTCTCTCTCTCTCTCTCACTTGGTTTTGGGTTATTTGGTTTGGATTTGGGACGTCTAGAATCTGAAGATTTTTCCCAGAGTGAAGCTCCCTCCAAATGTCTGATGCACCATATCCAATATAATCTTTTCTTAATTTCATTTTGGAGAGTAATGAAAAAACTTTTTGAGAGGATTCCAATTCTGATTCCGTTTTCATTTTGAGGTTGTAGAAATTAATATGCATACGATTACACTACTTAATTGTTAATACAAATTAAATGTTTCCCCCTATCTGGAACTTGGTTGAAAGTTCCGAGCTCCATTCTTATAGGTATATAAAAAGGAGGTATTTAGAGAATTTGTTTTTCAAGTGTCGATGAAGTTGCAATACTGGTTACATTCCAGTTTCCCTAACTAAATTTAAACACTATGCCACAATATTTTGGAAGAAGTGCGTCCTATTGTATGGTTGACGTATAGTGCGAATGAGGCGATTATAATTCGTGGATTGTCGATTAATCCTCACAAAGGCATAATTCAAGCATGCCTGTAATAAAATAGGGAATATTTTGAATAAAAATATTACCCAGACCTTTTATGTTGTTCTTTAATTCGTTCAAGTTTAAAAAGGCTACGTTATTAAGAACTCTGAGAGTGAATTAAATGTAACGAATCTGACACATTAAGTTATACCAGTTTGATAACGAAGTTAAGAGCTAATTATAGTACCTTAGTGCGTATAAGGTTTAATATTTTTTTCTAAATTATCTCTCAAGAAAAAATTATGACCAGATAATTAATTATTATGGAATCTGGAAGTAATTCTTTCTATATGGATTGCAGAAATAAAATAGCAGGACTTAAATAAAACAATTTTTTTAAACCTAGTAATAATAAACTCAAAATTGAAAAACAAATTATTAACAATTATTCAAGCAGACCAAACCTTCCAAATGCTTTATCATAATGCTGAATTTTTAACAGAAAAAACGAAAGTTTAAGTTTTTTATAAAGTACAAAGCGCTGGAAAATATAATTGTGACAATCACATGTTTTGAAAAGTCCGAATCCTTATAAAAATACAAATGATTATTTTCAACATTTGCTGGTTGTATAAGTTAGGTAGTGGTTTTATTGCAAACAGTTTTAATAAAAGCGTTTAGTAAATAACATGCTGTACCTTTGTTTATTGTAATTCTAATAAACTTAAAATTACGTAATTATTTAATAAAACCGATATTTAGCACGGTCCTTTGAACAGAATTCCATGTTAAAAATCACTTCGTTTTTTTCCAGTAAAAACTGCAGTTTTTAATGGTACAAAAATGAGTTATGCATAGTATTAGTTAATTAGGTTAAATTCAACAATAATAGCCAAATATGTTTCATATTTTCACTTCTTATCAGTTTTTTACCAATTTTATTGTTATCTCCCTTCAACTCCCTATCATTATTGCAGGCTTCATCGCTATTCATAAAATGCCGAATAATAATAAATATAGCTAGAAGACACTAGTTTCTAGCTAAAACAATAATTCTAGACCAGTTTCAGGATCTGGTGCATACGTTGCACCATTTAATGCGTTAGTTAGTTTTTCATATTGCGCTGTACCGTCCATATTAGATATATTAAGTAAAAGCTCATGCCGGTCCTTGCCAGTAATTATAAATTCATTTTATGCAGTCATCATAGTATTTCAAAACATTTCTGGATCAAGAATCTATCTATATTGCTCTGCATATTAAACCCTTGTATCCATGCTCTTGCAGCCCGATTAAAATAAAAATAGAGGTTTTTAGTTTTTATCGGCTTCAGTACAATAAATAACATTCAGAGTTTCTATAATTACTCAGAATTATATTTTCAAATATTTTCAAATGTTTTGTAAAATTTTAAAACCAATCTCATCTCTTTAATTCTCCGCTGTCATGTATTTTGAAATTGCTGCTTTTTATTAAGCCATCAAACAATTTCAGTATTTTTAAATTTAATGTTATTAGTTCTTGAGTCCAAATGTCAAGAATTACAGTTACAGTAATATAATATAATAATTTACGATTGAATTTGAATTAAAGACTAATAAATCTACTAATCGCTTTAATAAGACTTTAAGCAAATTATCGTCTCTGTAAGTAACAGCAAAATCTAGTAGTTATTGTTAAACTGTATGCCTTTTGCAGTTAAAATATTCAAGTATAGTTTTAAAATAGAAATAATCTCCAATATCTTGTAGTTAGTTTGATTTGACAATAGTTTAAAGCTGTCAAAATTGTCTACTGTCAACTTCATACGGACGTCCAAAGAACTAGTTAATGTTGTTTTGCTTCCTGCTTTGATTGGTAGGCCTTCGTGGTGTAGCAAATTGAAAGCTGGATTCGTCGATATTCAATTTTTATTTCAATTTTGTTCATGAGCTTAAACATTAGTTCTGCTTGGCATAAATTTATTTCATCTTTCGTTCTTGGGATCAACATTAAGATTATTCAATGTTGCCCATAGGAACTAGATGTTGAGTTACTAATTTGCTTTGGCTATAGCCATTCTATGCTTTGACTCCCTTGGCCTTAAGCTGTCACTTATATTTGTAAAACGCGTAGTAGCGTTACCTATATTTTTTGCATTAGACTATGACAATGTTGCTTTATCCGGACCTTGGTTAACCTATTTGTAGGATGATGGTAGTGGCAGATTTTTTCTCCTGCATTCAAGAGCTGTAAAATTGAGTTTAGTGGACAACTTGTTTAAGACCTCATTTGATTCTACATTTATCCTAGCAGGTGACCGCAGTCCAAGTCTTGAATTAAAATTTGAATGGCAAAACCAATTCAGTGCCACGTATCCAAAAAACCTGCAGATAAAATATCGCACAGTTATCCCTGAAGTTGGTTTAAGTTTTGTCGGGAAACCACAGATGTTAAATATTTAGAATATAAGTTTTTTATATTAAAAAGTGTGTTTACAAATTAACAACAACGTTTAGTTTACAGTTATAATTAAGTTAATTGTTTTGGTTTTAGTAATTTATGTACTATTTTCGCATGTACATAATACCAGTGTGTTCAATTTAAATGTTTAATCATAAATAATGGTGCTATCATTATTAGTATCAATTCTAGATATTACTATTTAAAATGTTTTAGTATTGAATTTTAAATAATATATAAATAGTTATAATACAGCAATTTTAAAGTAAAACCATATCATTAATTTTTTTAAGCAGGCGTGCTTGGGTTAGCGGTTAGGACTGCAGACTGTAGCGAAATTTACAATCTCAGACCTTGCTTCGATCCTCGGCCACTGCTAATCGTTTACGGCTCGGTGTTGTACGGTAAACGTCACTGGATGATTGATTGAAACGCAATCTCCTTCGGTGCTCCTTAGTGACCACTACTTACTGTAGGGGCCTAGGGAATGGGACTCCTTTACTGTGGAGGAGTGGACGGGAATAAGTGAAAGGGTACAAAGACCGAGAAGATCTAACGCGGTAGCCTTCTATTTCCTCACCCACAGTGACTAGTTGAGTCTGGTTGTATGAACTTCGGTTAAATCGTCCCAATGAATAAATTATTATTATTATATCATTAATTTACCATAAGAATATCTTACACGTACTAAATTGTTTAATAAAATTGGGTTTCTTATAACTGCCTAGTTAACATGTCTAATTTTACTCATTAACTTGATTATAACTAGTACAACTATATGAAAATTGTATTCATCCTATGGAATTGAAATGTTGTTTTTAATTAAACTCAATATTTAAATACATGAATAAGTAGTATTTTGATAATTTTAAAAGGTTTGAAGTACTTATTACAGCATTAAAAGAAAAAAATCAAATAAGTTAATCGTCGATGCTTAGGAGTAATACATAATTGCTGTATAAGTAAAAATAAACACACCTTAACAGCTATACAGCTTTTAGATTAGGAATCAACTCTCAAAAATATAATGTAAAATTGATTTTAAATTTCAGTCCTGCAATAAACCTTATTACATCGCTTACAAATTGGGTTACCTATATTCAATCCTATCGTTATTCACAACTCCTTATATCTGACGCAAGATCTTGTTCATCTTTCTGAAACTGAATTAACGTTAGCAGTAAGAGAATTAGTTATTATAATGTTTAAACTAATAATTTGTAAATTTTATCCTTTAACTAATGTTTTCTGTAGAATTTGCTCATGTTAAACACACATAAATCCTGGAGATAAATAATACCTCAATAAATAAAATAATGGGATCTTACAAATACTTATACATAAAATGTGGCTAATATTGTTACTTCAACAACAATACTATCTAGAATTCCTAAATATTAAGAAATTATTATAGAAAAAACAAACAGGATAAATGTGACTAGTTGGAGTCTGTAATAATAAAAATGAGCTCGGGGAATCTAATAAAAAATAAAATATAATTGTTTGAGCATCTTCATCTTCACGAAAACGAATAAGACACAGATGGGACGAAGGATAAATGATTAATCATTTCATATGCAATAGACATTTTTGTAGTCGTTGTTGTTGTTGCTGCTGCTGTTCTAGCTATACAGTCCCCATTAATTAGATATATCTACAGTCATTAGTTTTGACAATGAGCAAAAGTTATTCGTGGAATGTTTGAATACATGACTGTATAGCTCGGAGCACACTCTTATCGTTTGTCGCATAAGCTTTGGAGAGGTAGAGACTGCTAAAAAGATTTGCAAATTACTCCCTGTACGTGTTCTCCGGATATGACGTCTCTGATGCTCTCCTCGTTAATTATGCATGTATAATTCTACGAAAAGACATATAGGGCTGCTCCTGGTGCTGGTCCTGGTACTGATGACTTTAGACAGTTATTTAGTTTCAGTTGAGATGTTTCTTCTATATGGGAAGTGGGAAGGACGAGAGTTATCAGCTTGCCATTAACACGTAGCTCAACTCGTACGTATTCGTCGTAATTCTTTATCTCAAGTGATTTCCACTGAACTGGATGGAGATATATTTAGAAATAATTAGAGATGTGTAAAATGAGTTAAGTTTGTGATTAAAATGTTGAGAAAATTAAAGCTCATGTCGAAGTAGGTGACGGGAAAGGATGGGGAGAGTGTACACATGACATAGGGCATACTTGGTTCGTTGTTAAATGCTTAAAAATATCTTGAAGGAGACATTTTACCATTCCTCTGATGAAAGGTGTCATAGTGTAATAGGGAAGAGGAAGCGCTTAACCTCAGCTTTGGAATGTCACTACATTCTTGCACTAGAGTGTAATGTGAGTCTTCCCATCTCACACATACACACTCCAATAAACTGACGGAGTATTCGTAGCCGTAGTCTATGGCTACACACATGTACGCACTACACAAAAGCACAGGAGTGAGTGAGAGTTGGGGCTTTGTGGGGCGGACGGACAAACTTTTCCTATTTTATGTCGGGAACAAAAAGAGGAGAATAAAGTATTCTTACATGTAACAAGCAATTTACTCATATTCCTACATACCTACATACGTTCTAGACGTGGTAGTGGTAGTTACACTCATGTAATCATACATATAATCACGTAGAAGGGCCGTGGACCGTATCCTTAGTTGTAGACTCTCACATTATTTGACTCTTGAAAAGTTGAGTTGAGAGTGTGCGGGACGTCATGAAGAAGTTAATCATGAATATGGCAAGTGGCGAATGTAATAGGATCTGATGTATATGTAAATGCAGGGTAGAGGAGAGAGGAGAGGAGAGAGTGGCTTCATGAGCAACGGGTTTATATACGTGGAAATATTTCACTATGTAACTACTTATGGTTTGACTTGGTTCGGTCTTGGTGAGAGAGAAAGAGAGGGAACAAACAGTTTGGGGAGGTCACTAGTCACCAGGAATAAGCAACTTATCGTTAGTACATTACGGCTCCATGAGCGCGGCGGCTTCGTAATGGATTCGTATCGCGGGTAGTACAGCACCAGTAGGTATGTTGTATTATTTCAAGATATTAAGCGAGTGTGTTCTACATAGGTGTATTTTCATATTTCCAGCTGTCTTATTTTATGGTAAGGGTAAGGCAGACAACACATCAAATGCTCCCATTTTTACGAAGCGATATATATACTGGCCGGAGCTGTGGCTGGAACTGGAGCTGGTGAAACTGTTGGGGTTCTCCATATTCCATTATATGTATTGTGATGCTGCTGCTATAGTTGGGCTATAGACACGGAGAGCGTAATGGAATGATGAGTGGGGCTTGTTTCTGGCATTATTTTCATGGCAGCCCACTTAATGCGTAATGCATTTGATCAAAAAGATTTTGAGGGGCAAGAGCTATCTCAGTGGGTCTTGGAGTTCGGAGGAACATTAGTTTTGTTGAAGAAGACGAAGAGGAAGAAGAAGAAAGGAGGGTTGGACGGATCGGGGATCAAGTAGACAAGACATTTAAATCAAGGCATAATATAATATGGCTACATAATTCAAGTAAAAAGGGAAACATCACATCAGAATATCCACTCATTCTAATACCTCTGTCCCAGTCCAAGTCATGGTCCTCGTCCTATGACGGTGCTCAAAGCTGTGGCTATGCAACAACAAATTTAATATAAAATATCAGCCTATATTACTCCGGACTCCAGACGCCGCTGCTTGGTCCGCCATCAGGACACAGAGCTCTCTGCTGCGCTTTCCTACTTTGTACAAACCAACGTATACATCTACAATCTACCCACTACTGTAAAAAATATGTAAATGTAGTCATATCAAGACTGGGACTGGCTTTGGCATTGGCATGGGCATTAGTATTGGTATTGCAAGGTTCATATTATTTATAGTAGAGACATTAGAGTAGGAAATTAGGAGCCATGTAGATATGTAGTTGTAACAATTCTGATATGATTGTGGATTTACGAGCTGCTGGAGTACACCATTATATTCTATTCATATTTTTCTAGAGACTGGCGTGTATGTGCCCACATGTACGTAGCTGCTACTCCATTGCTCACTGCTGGTGAACTATAAAGTGTGTATAATTTGGATGTACCCACCTACATGGACACGTATATTATGTAGTTGAAGATATTAAGATAACATTAGGTGAGCTCGACTCGAAAAGTGACGGGACGGAAGAGGCATAAATATGGTTGCCAACATTTGTGTATAATCTATGTACGTGTGGTCTTTCCCATGACATGTTCTGATGAAGCGTAATTAGTCGAAGAGAAAGGAGTATTTTCCTAAGCTAGCTCACAGTTATGAAACTCATGGAAACTAAAGCTCCTTGAATACTTTAGGTCGTAGCAGGTGTCTATTATGGCATTTTGGATGCCAGGAAGGATTATCTGTAAATTCTGATGAGATACTTAGAAAATTTCGATCCTCATCCTCTGGCCTCGTCTTCCCTCGCTCTCTCTCTCTCTCTCTTTCCATAGACTCCAGCTCTTTTCGATTTGACTTGGGCTTTGGATTACCACTACACTTTCTCCATTCCGAGATCCCAGCCTTTAAAACAAGGGGAAAGGAGTGGGACGAAACCAACTCTTCAAACTTAAACTTCATAGACTCCACAGAAACGCTATTTCCAAAAACTCAGGGCCCACTAATGGCAGCCGCACCACCACCATCACCAAAATCAGGACCCGCACCAGCACCAGCACCAGCAGAGTCCTTCGCACACAATATGAATATCTCCCAAATTACCAATCTACATTTTGTCCTCCTCCACTCCAGACGGTAATCGTAGTCATAGTGAGAGAGTGGAGAGGTAATTAAATAGGGAGGAAGCGGAGAGCGGAGCTCTCGTGACCGCTCCCTATAGAATCTATAGGTGCAAGCACTCTCCCCCTTTTCCCATAGACATACATACAAACTCATGATGAGCACCAGTACTTCGAGAGCTAAAGCCAAAACAAACGGCGGCTGAAGCGACGGAGTCGGAGCAGGATTTGGATTTGGTGCCTGGGAAGAAGGAGAGAAGAACGAGTCATTTTACACTTAACCTGGCAAAGGAAATGAAAACCACGACGTGTGAAATGTTGGTTATTGCAGATTTGAAGACCACATCACAATTAAAATCACAAGAGTGCGAGTGCTGTCTTGTTAGACAGAGTTTCCATTTCCCTTTGAGTACTTCCCCAACTATCCACTGCTCCCTCAGAGCAAAGCATGCGTGCTTACATATTACAGTGGCTTTAAGAATTTATGTACCTACTACGGGTGGTCTATCCTCCTGCCTGTAGCGTAGGTAGGTAGCTTCATAGAGTCCTGGAGTGTCTCGAGATATTATAGGGATGTAAATGTTTGATGATGTATGCCCTTTAGCTGAGACTGAGGAGGGAGACTAGAGAGAGAAAGAGACAAGGATCTAGAATTGTCAAGACGATCCCTGTCAGTATTCAAGTCACTTTGGAGTTTCTTCCCAAGTAACTTTACAATACACTCTCCGCTCTTAACTTTACTAATTATTATCTTGATTTGCACTCAAGTCCGACATTTCAATTCCATTAGTTTCGATCTTCTCATTTTCCATGAGATGCTCCAACTAAATTCGGAGCGACTCTCTCTCTCTCTCTCTCCTCCCAGGGTTTTCTTTATCTGTCTCGGTGTCATCTTTTCACAGAGCCAGTCCGCATCGTTATCATCCCACATCACACAAGTATGACTGCACACACACACACACATCCACCCAATGTGAACCTGTAGATATGATATACTCGCCGCTCATGTTCATACACAAGATATCTCTCTCTGTCTTTGTTCCTCTCCTCATAACATTGTTCACTGTATTTTATTCTATTTTCTCCTTACAATCATTTGTCCTTTCATTTAATTTGTCATTAGTCATGCGCTTCATGTTAGAGTCTCCGTTGTCTACTCTCCTGCGGATCCTCTTCCAAACTCAAATCTACATTCTGCTTTATACACAGACAAAATCATAATCAAGGATGATTACGAGACAGCAGTGACAGCCTGGACGGAGACGTGATTGCTCTTTTCTGGAATTAATTCGCACATTTTCCTTTGGCCTTTTTTCTCACTCGGAATTTCAAATTGAGCATTAGTTGGAATGCAAAGTACTGAAGGGAGGGGTGGGGGAAGCGGTGTGGAGGTGGGGAGGGGGGGGGGGGGTCTACGGTTGTAATTTTTGAAATATTTTAATAATTATTTTTAAAATTGATATTTAGCCTGGCAGACTGAATGAGAGCAGTAGAGAGAGTAAGAGAGAGAGACAGAGATGTGGAAATAGTTTTGTGGAAAGTATAGTGTTACAGAGACGAGAATGTGTTCAAAATGTTTACACCCATTTCAAATATTAGGATGGCATTTCCTCGGTGATGACACCTCGCCACTTCGATATCTCTCTATTTTTTGAAAGAATTACTTAGAGGCTCTAAAAGCGTAATGTAGATAAGTAGGTAAGATATGGTTTTGAGAAATTTCCCATGTCAAACTGACTAGTAACAGAGAGAGCGAGAGATAGAGAGAACGTGGAGGAAGATCTAAAGAAGCGAGGTGATTCTGATGACGATGTAACGACACGACATTGATAGGTTGTTTTGTGCTCGTTTCACAAGATGTTTTTCCTCCTGTAGGCGGCTTGACGCATTTCTAGATGACTTGGCAAGACCCTTGACAAGCTACTACGGAGGAGATCAAGGCACGTAACTTTCCTCTCTGTTGTTGAGCTCACATCTTCAGGGACAAAGAGAGACATAGAGGACTCGACTCAGATGTAATGTTCCTATTTCCCTCATGCTTCCTACAGCCAGAGCGGAGGTAGCTATGTAAAGTAACCTAGGTACCTACCTACCAACATGCGGAGAGAGAGAGCCTCAGAGGGGTGTTGAAGTTACATAAAAAGTCCCTTTGTACGGTTGGAGATGTGGTAGGTAAAGAAACCAAGTAAGGAACCGAGTAAATTGCCCAAGCGCAACCAACCGATTGAATCCTGGGACTCATACTTGTACCAACTTTCAGCTGGCATTCGTCTCTTTTCCGTGTCTCTATCCTTTTTTTTCCATTCGTATGTGTGTGTGTGTGCTTTGCTTGTCTCTCTTTGCAGTACCGCTCTCCCGCTCCTTCCTGAACCGCTTCAATGTCAATTTTTACAAGAACAAATTTGCTATACTACCATTTTTAATCTGGTCTCTGTCATAACTATGTTCCAGCTCTCAACTCAACTCTGTCATGGTCCGCACATGGAGAACTCTAATGATAATTCCGATTCCACAAAGACGCATTCAAGTCAATCCACTCAAATTCCGCCACGCTACATAAATAACATATCGTCCCTACTTGTTTCCTCACAAGAATCTAACTACCCAGAAATAGGTCATTGCATGCATAATAATTCCCCTCACAAATAAATTAAAGCTCCTTGTCTCTTTGTCCTTCCACCAAAACTATGTATGTATATGTTCAACTGCCATGGCCCGCAAATTATCGTTTTTGTGTTGTGTATTTGGAAGACAGTGTATAGAGTAAGTTAGAAATTGCATGCTTTTCTTTAATAATTTACATATGAAGCAAGCAGATTGCATTATTATTCATTTACTAATTTTTTTTATTTAGCTTTGTGGTGTAATAGGGGAATCTCCTAAAACACCTTAAACCCACACTTCCACAGCTTCCTATCACCAGGACCACCCTTCCACTAGGTGCAGACGTCCTACTTCTCGGCAGCTCTGCTGGTCCGGACCTCGGGATCTCCTGCTCCTGCTCACTGTCTGCTCGGCTGAGCTGAGCTCCACGTCCCGTTCCGTCAAGCGCGGTCCGCTCACCCGGTCTACGGTCCTCGATACCGACCGACTTTGCCTCGTCCTCACCTCCTGATCCCTATACCTACCGACCTGCTGTCCTACAGCCAGGTAAGAGCTCGAGTTGAGCTCGGGTCCAGGTCCTCGGGTCTGGTCTCTGGGGGCTCTCCCTTTGATTTGCTGTGGAGCACTCGGTCTGAGCTGGGCTCCCTCGTGTGGTCTGGAGATGCAGTGTGCCTCACTCGTATGCAAGTGCTGGTACCTCACCCTCAGCACCTCCACTCCAAGATGTCGAGCCTTCACAGTCAAGAGGTAGATGTTGCGCTTATGGGCAATATGAGACTGGTCCGTCCGACCAGCCAAGTCTATGCACGCCTCTGATGTCTATGGTTCTACCTGACCGGGGCAATTTGGACCCGAATGAACACACTATTAAACAATGTCTTACACAGCCCCCTATATGCTGTCGGCCATAGGCCAGAGAGTTAGTACGCACACACAGGAAATGTCTGGGGAAATCGCACATAAATCACACTGTTTTATTCGTCTCTTTCTCGGTCGTCCGACCCACAATACTGTCAGTTTATGTCGGGAACAATACACTCACAATACCCGGTTTACCCGGTACAAACTTTTAATAAATAAACACTAACAATAGTATTAATCACACTTAAATATAATTCACTAAAAAACCCCAATATGGCTTTACACAGCCATATTCGAAATACTTTATACGTCAAACTTAAACTCTACTGCTAAGGATTTCTCTACTACTTCACGAACCAAGCCGTACTTCCACCGACTTACTTCTCTTGTAGAGGGTTGCAAAGGAATGAGAATCGTTCCTTCTGCTCATCGTCTCGTAAGCCCTCAACCTGAAGACCGACCCAGAATACCCCACTCACTGGCATCTCTAACCTGATTGGTGATTGGCTATCGATCCCATATGAGCCTGCCTTCCTCCACTGATTGGCTATCGTATCTCTACGAGCCTACCTTCCTGCTCCCCAATCCTCGTCTTCCTGAATGTTCATGGTCGGTCCCTTCTCATGCGACCACTGCTCCACGGCCCTATGCTTGCTACTGTGTACAGATCGTTATCATGTCGTTTGCTCATGTACACTGTACCACCTACCTGGATCCTTCTAGATCATACTCTGCCCATCCTGTCTCCACGTGATGGCTTTAGTGCTTTGGTACTACTACCACCACTACCAGACCATGCTCTCCTCATCCAGTCCCCACGTGATGGCCTTACTACTGCTGCTACCACTACCTACACTTACTTCCCCAACCTGACCTAGATGTCGCCTAAGCCCCTTGTTGCCGGAGCCGATTTCTCTCTCTCACTGTCCCTCCCACTATTCTCAACTTTGCCAGGCGCCTGAAACATTGTAGAGGGTTCTCTACCGCCTGAGCACCGAAGAGAATAAGTGAAGAGGCTAATGACCAGAAACGGGAATGACTCGAGCTTAAAGATCTTACCGTTTCTCTCTCTCACGACCTCACTAGGAAATAATAGGTAAGTAGAGCCCTAGACCTAAAGACCACTGGACCTCTAGACCTCGTGAACTCAGGTCCCGCAGACTTCAAGACCTCGAAACCACTGGAGCTCCATAGCTCCATACCTTGAGATGTCAAAACCTACTGGTATCATAAATGTATTCGCACTTGGACCGGGCTTTCTATATTTATGGCTCACTATCCTAAACTTTAGTTGTCTTTGGTCACCTTAAAATAAATTCTTTACTATTCATCATGACCTTAATCTTAACGTACAAAAATCTATGTTTTATCGATAATCAATTCATAAAATCTAATTTCATAACAAAATACCGGCACCCCCGGTTTGTAATATCTCAAAAGCATATACAGACATTAAAAACCATACATTACATTCACTACCTCGACCCTCTCAAGGTCCTTACTCTAACATCAATAAGTAAAAATATAAAAACATAGTTGGTATAAAAATAAACAAACATCGCATTTATAGCGTTCAGATCTCATACCCCATCATATAATGCCTTTATTACTACGTAGCTGGGCCTTCGGACCTCACGACCCACTATCCGCCTGGTCGCCCTGAGCAAGCTCAAAGCTAAAGCCTACAATAGTAGTCCTTAATCCGTACCTAATACATTTTCAGCCCAGTCTACTTGACATTACCACCTCACTACACCTCCTGGACTGCGAGTTCATAGCCCAATGTCACATAAAAAGGTATATTCATTAACCATAATACCTCTTAAAAACACATATCTGTATAATAAACCCGCCGGTAAACCGGTCACCTTTAACAAACTCAAGTCCTATCGAGATGCTTATTCTAACATTCGAGTATAAAAAATATATAATAATACTAAAAAAAAATATAATTGTACTCATTGTAATTCTCAGTCTGTACTTACCAAGACCTCTGTACCGGTCTCTTCTAGCTAAAAATATTAAAACAATTGTTCTTTGATCCATAACTAGGCTAACATTATATAAAATATACATCTAAGACCTTTAATATCGACCATCAACCGGGTCCCCTCAGCCTCATCATAAACTGCCTCTGACTAATCTTGGTCTTCGTCCTGCGAAATATTGGTGGATGACGTTGACTCAGTCTTGACTCCTGTTTCAGACCCAGTCCAAGCCCCAGCCTGACGATGCCGCTGCAGCTGCTCGTGCCCCTAAGCCTGCATCTGGGATGTAGTGAATGTCGCTGGATCTGCTCGCTCTTCTCTGGAGCCTCCTGCTGATCTAATGTGCAGTCTGATATCAAAAATTGTCTCAGTCATAAACAGCACCTGTGCCTGTAGCTTTTCGAGTTCCTCAGCTACTCCTGCAGCATAGGGTATCGGAGATGGTAACGATTTCGGAATCTGCCTATCCACTCGTGGCCGACCAGACGTCTCGTCGTCGTGCGGTCGAACCTCACCATCGTTGAGCATGCCCTCCATGTCTAGCTCTTCTATCTCCACCGCGTCGAACGTTAACAAGGTTCCCTTTGGCACTCTTCTTCTCATTGCCTTAAGCTCCGATTTACGTGTCTTTGCTGCCTGAGCCTGCCGTCTCTCACATCGACGAACCCATCTCCGCCATAACGACTCGTCCAAGACCTTGTTCCTTGGCTTTGCTCTTTCGCTGGTTTGCTCAGCCATGCTATATAAAAATAGAACCTTCAATTAGACAAGGCTTAAGTAATATACGTGATCATATTTTCTTGCGCGTTCACCCCCATTGAGAGTCATGTACTGTAACCCAATAAAACTGAATTTTAATGTTCAAGCATACTACATGCGAGTTTTATTGGACATGGCCTGGGGTTTTTGTACCAACTTAGTTCCACCGATGAACCTAACAGCCACTTCCGTGCTCGCATATCCCGCTTATAGGTACAGCTCCTACTCGGTTTATGCACTCACCTTATGGCCGCTGCATCTGCCGACTGACACCTTGTCTTGGTGTACTATACGCGCATCATTCGGGTGCAAATTAATTTACTCTCGGTCCCCCTGACCCAGTAACCACTTTACCGCTCAAGCCGGTATCCTATAAGTAACCCACAGAGAGTCCTCTGCGACCTGTAACCATTTTCCCGGTATCTCGGTATTCATGATACGGCCGGGTCTTACTAGGACCGAACTCCGGTATCTTTATTTAGAGCCACCGCTCCACCTACCTTATAATCCTAACTAGGACTATGTACCTGTCCTTCTTGTGCCCATAACTTAGTATGGTGCACATCTCCTGGGTGCCACGAGCTCACATGCCAGCTCCAGCGGTCCCCCCCGACCCCATACCTGGGTCTCTCCATTCGACCTCTCTACTGCTTGCCTCTATTGACTATACTAGCCAAACTCTACGTATGTCGTCGGTCCAACCGACCCTTGACAGTCTCTGACCTGGATGATAACTGGCGGCCTCTTAGCCTCCGTACTCGCCTAATCTTCGATTTCTACCTTACTTGGCTTCTGTTGGAACTCTGTACTTTCTGCCCACGATCACCTTTCTAACTGGATCTCAGCTGAAGATCATATTCATGGGAAAGCTTTTACCCAACGCTCCTGTCGCGCTATCACATTCCATGGTCCTATGGAAGTATCTCCGTACCCGGCTGAACACTATAGAACCTCACAATTACGGCTCGTTGGCCTGTGCTGTACCTGACCTAAACCCCAACTTTCAACTACTCATCAAAGTGAGTCATTCCACCGTCCTGTCGGTCTCCTGGTTATTTTGCTGGTTTCTCCACCCTAGCTTGAGGATCGCTGAGCTTGAGGTACACTTTTGTAATCTCACACTCGAAATTTTGGCTTGTTTACTAACCTTCCTAGCCTTGAGCAATTAGATGATTTCCTGGGATTCGTGAATTATCTACTAGCCTGGTAGGCTTCTAGCCTATGCTAACCATCACTTCATCAACCCGATCGTCTCCATACCGGGGTCCTCCGGTGTTCTCCTAAGTAATGCTTTCTGACGGCTGTACGTCTCTGATGCTGGTTTATCATGCTCTCTCAGCTTTGAGCAAAACAATGTGAGTTGACTTCGACCGAGCTGGTGGTCGCTGGGACTGTACTGTTCTGTTGCTGGTTTATCATGCTCTCTCAGCTTTGAGCGTAAGAATGTGGATTGACTTCGACCGAACTGGTGGTCGCTGGAACTGTAGTGATTAAATTACCTATGCTGGGCCGCGTTGGTCCTGTGGATCTTTTGCTCCCCTTGCCTTTGATCGAGGTTACCCTAAGCTAACCTTCTATGAGGGCTTTTACGGGCCCTCTTTCTCCGTGCTGGGTGCTCCACCAACATCTAAATCGGACACCAGCTCCCGGTATGTGGATTTCTTGAGCTCTGCACCATATGCCGTGAGTAGGGCTGGTTACAAAGCAAAGGAGCTCACTAGCTCCGAGGCTGGATCCTCAGCCTTTTATGATTCCTTTGCCGGTGGGAGTTATTTACCCACTCACTAGTAACCTACCCTATACTCGCCCCTGCGGTGGAACTCGGGACGAGCACACGGCGCAGTTTAACGTCGTACACGTCATAGGACGTGTTCGGAAGAGTAGAGACCCCAGCCCCTACGCTTCCGCCTTAACCTAAATATATTTTTTTTTCTTTTTCATTATTTTTATGTAAAAAAACTTAACTAAAACCCATTTTACCATCACCAAAAAAAAACTTTCCCTAATATATCCCAAAATCATTTATAATGCCACCAGTTCCCAACTATGGTGCTTTATTCCTGTTACTCTGTGGTCTCGTCCTGGTCGAAGGACATCCTTAGTAGGTCTCCCATCCTGAATCCGGTACTGCCAGTCCGCATTGTGTTTATGCCCAGGCGGTCCGGAGGTCTACGAATTCTTGTAGACTGCCTTGGTAGTATAGGAGGTGCGTCAAATTCTTGCTCGTACTCGTCGGACCTGTCCAGTGGTCCCAACCTCCAGGTCTCGTTACCTTCCTCTGGTTCTGACTGCGTCTGAGCTTCCGAATTCGACTCGCCTGTCTTAACCTGCTCTATACCTTGGACTCCTTCAGCTTGAATTATTCGAGTCTCTCCCACTAGTACTGCTATTCTGGGTCGCCGTGGTTGAGTCTTGAACTCACTTTTAGCTTCCTCGTCGGCTCTCTGATGGTATAGGAGCATGAGCGAAGTGTGGAATTTGGAGGGTATGTCATTTGGATCATCCGGATCTTTAATACTTACAAGAAGATCCGAATGTACCTCCACGATCTGCCAGGGCCCTGTATATTTAGCCCCTAATGACTTCGAGTACAACGCATCCTTTGATGACTGTTGTTTATTAAATGTCTTGACTAGGTCGCCTACCTTATACACAATGTCGCGCTTGTTTCGATCGAAGAGTTTCTTTTGAGCCAACTGAGCCAGTTTCAGGTTTTTATGTGCTTGCTCTCTAATAATGGTGACGTCTGACAACAATTTAACCCCAAACTCTTCTTCCGTGATGCCTAATGTCTTTTGGAGCTGCAACTTGCGATCTATTGGAAGCATGATGTCTCTGCCTAGGTTGAGCTGACATGGGGAATATCTAGATGACTTAGATTTGGATGTATTTAATGCTACTGTATAGTCCCTGAGCTGTTTTGCCCATTTTGTTTGGCTTTTAAGGCAAAATGCCCTAAGAATACTCTTAATGTCCCTGTTGGATCTCTCCGACTGATTTGGATTCGGATGATATGGTGCCACATGCACTACCACACATCCCCATTCTTGGAGCTGTTCTTCCCAATCTGATCCGGAAAAGTACGATGCGTTATCGGACACTATTCTGTTTGGGGTACCGAACGTGTTAAATACCTTTTGCAAGAACCTTAAGATCTTAACTGCGGAGACTGATGTCAAAGGTTCCATGCTTACCCATTTGGAGAACTCATCTACACAAACTACTATATATTTGTATCCCGCACTTGGAGTGAGCTCACCTACTATGTCCACATGAACGCACTCGAAGATGTTATTCTTATATGAGTGGATTCCCATCCTACCTGGTCTCAGCTGATTTGATGGCTTAGCTAACTGACATGCTTCACAGGTCTTAACGTATGCTTCTACTGTTTTTGCCATATTATAGAACCAGAATCGCTTCTTTATCTTCTCATATGTCCTCTCAACACCTTGGTGACCTGCCTTTGTGGTATCATGAAAGTATGAAATTATGTCACGCTCGATGGCTTGCGGGACTACCGGGACCAGTCGTTTTCTAGTGGTTGATACCTCTGGGTCTAAGAAGTCTGCTACTATTAGTGGATGAGACCATTTAATGTGCTTACCCCTACGGAGCATTGACGGTGTGATCCTAACCTCTGACGAGCCCTGCTGCCCTAGCGGTCTACCTGCTTCTCGCTCCTCTTGGCGTTGTTCCCATAGCTTATCTACCCTGTTGCTGTAGAAGTCATCTGTTTTGGTGCCTGACTTTAGTATTGATTTTAATGGACCTTGCTCCTTGTTTGGTATATATCTGCACAAGATGCCCTCTACTACTGCATAGTCATATCTATACCTGGACCGATGGCCTACCCGACATAGACTACGAGCAATAGCGGCGATTGCCTCGTCAGCTCTCTGCAGGGTCTGCAACATGGGCCTGTCCAACATATCCATGTCGATCTCGATGTTATTTCTCGAACTGGTAAAGGTTGCTATGCAATGGTCGACCCTATTTGGATCGTCATCCTGCATTGGATCGGGCAGAGCGCCGCGTGAGAAGAGGTCTGCCAGTCTATTATTACACCCTTTGACAAACTCGATGTCGTTCACCACATCACCCAGCTCAATCGCCCACCTCACAATGTGTTTATTGTAGAGGTGGTCGTTTGTAGCTGCATGTTTCAAGTAGGATAGGGCCTGATTATCGCATCTGAAGATCACGTCTTTCTGGTAACGGATATAGGGGTCGAACACCCGATTTGCGAATCTAATAGCTAAGCATTCCTTCTCCCTCGCATCATATTTCCGCTCCGCGCTGTTTAATAACTTACTGCGACATTCGATCACCCGGAACCGATTAGCCTTAAGCTTGTCACAATAGTATTCTTGAGCTAGAATGGCTCCTAGGCCCACATCACTGGCATCAGTATAGACATACAAAGGTTGATCATAGTTGATAGTGTTTAATGTGATCTCCTTCGCGATTTCCTCTTTGATGTTTTCAAAAGCTATTTGCTGTTCTGGGCCCCAAGTGAAAGGTCTGGTAGGATCTTCCTCCTTTTTCAGCTTCACAAAAATGTGCTCTAATTGTGTAGCATAATGAGGAATGAACCTCATATACCATCCAATGGCACCTAAAAACCGCTGAATGTCTTTCTTGGTCTTGGGGACCGGGTAATTGCGAATAGCCTCGACCTTCTTTGGGCATTTCGTAATGCCGGTCTTAGTGATGACATGTCCCAAGAATTGAACTTCCGGAAGATCGAATTCGCATTTCTCCCAATTAATAGATAAATTAAAGTTATGAAGGGTCTTAAACACGAACTCTAAATGCTCTTTATGGAGAGCTTCCGTTGCACTAAAGATAA
Source organism: Dicyrtomina minuta (assembly GCA_949802685.1). NCBI lineage: Eukaryota > Metazoa > Arthropoda > Collembola > Symphypleona > Dicyrtomidae > Dicyrtomina > Dicyrtomina minuta. The sequence goes on from OX461809.1 coordinate 28,079,475, forward strand.
ATATATCGTCTAAATATACGAAAAGGAATTTGCCTATGACGCTACCGAAGATCAGGTTCATCAGCTCTTGGAAAATCATGGGAGCATTTTTAAGCCCCATTGGAAGGACGTTCCATTCCCAGCATGCATTTTGTGTATGAAAAGCCGTATATTTTTTGGATGACTCGGATATCGGGACCTGCCAAAAACCTGATCGTAAATCGATCTTTGACATATACCGACCTGGAGGTAGCTGCTCCATGATCATGTGCATGTCTGGCATGGGGTTTTGGATCTTTGGAGTATACTTATTCAGCTCTTTGTAGTTGACTACTAACCTCTTGTCGCCATTCGGCTTCGGAATCAATAGTAAAGGAGATGAATATTCCGAAGTGGAACGGCGTATCTTTCCTTGTCTTTCCAATTCTTCCAGCTTTTCATCTACCCATTTGGCTATCGCCGGTGGCCGCCTAATAGGTCTACATTGTATAACTGGGCAGTTGGGGTCGACTCTTAGGTCGTGTACTATTGCATTTGTCATACCGGAGGAACCATCACTTCGGACCACTCGATTATATTTCTGTGCTAAAATTTCTACAAAGGTTTGAACCGGGGTCTTTTGGATCCAAGTTTGGTCGTATGGATCTGGGGTCGGTGTCAGTGATAAATCACAGACATCTTTTTCTGATCGGACCGCCAGACCTCTTACAAAGTACCCTACTTGGTGCTCTTCTTCGGCTTCCGTCTTTACTGCCCAGTGCAACTCACCCTTGATATCATCGAAACTTAAACCATGTTTCCACCTAAATGCGGTACCTATAAAAATTGGATACCCCAGACCCTCATGAACCAAAAATTGTTCTCTAAACCATCTACCCGCTATTTTAAAGTCTAGTGTTACCTGCCCTGCTGTTAACTTTGGTATACCATCAAACCCGACTACTTTAGTAACGGGTTTCTCTATCTTTAGGCCTAATTTCGTGCAAGTCTCTTTTGATATCACTAATGAAGTACATCCTGAGTCTATAAGCCCAAAGAATGGAAATAATTGTTGTTTTACTTTTATGTTTACCAGGGCGAAAGGGGCTATATCTCTTTTATATACTCGACACGGGTGCCCTTTGAAGTCCGTGTCTGAAACCGGTTTAAATACTCTTCAGTTTGGGGTAGCGGTGTCGTGATGAGATTGACTGGAGGGAGTTGCATTTGGTCTCTGATATGCTTCCACCTTTCTTGATCTTCGGGGTTCATGATATGGATGAATGGGAGCCTCTCCTGATGTCGTGGTTCCTCCTTGATGGTCTCTTGAGGTTCGGTTGTGTTCTTAATCTCCGCCTGTTTGCTCGCCTTGTCCTCTTGGTCGACTGCCTTCTCCTTGCAGTTTTCCAGCAGTTTATAAGCCAGGAGTTTCGCCTTTGTTGTATTACAGGCTACGGTGTCATGGGCGTTGCTGGTACAGATGGTACACCACTTGCCTGATCGCCTCGTCTCACTCCTAGTCTGCCGGTTTTCCGGTCTAGAGCTCCTAGGTGGTGGACTCTGAGACTGATCTCTGTGTCCTCGGCTCGAGTATTGCGAGCTCGATGGAGAGTCTTGACGGGGTCTTCGTGAGTCTGGACTGTAACTCCGGCTCCTTCCCTCTGTAATGTGACTAGATTGGCTCTCTCCTGAGTACCGTCGTGTCCGCTCTGTTTGCCGGTAGGCCCTGTCATACCTCTCATTTTGATCATCGTATATGGGCCTATACGGGTCTCGTTCGCGGTCCTCCCGTTGTCGTAGCTGATGAAAGGACTCGACCTGGCTAATGAAGTTGCTAATGTTAAGAGGTGTAGAGGTACCTGGTGGGAAGGCCCCTGCTAAGCTGGGGTGCATATTCTTTTTGATGCGATTCATGATCTCCTGAGGTGCCCATGGCTGCGGCTCTTGGATGTTTCGCAGTTGAATGTAGAACTTGGAGGCCCAGGTGCGAATTGGATCTGAAGGCGTCTGCTTGTTGTAGACTATTTGGTCTAGGGTTGCTTGCATGTTGGTCTTGTCATATGCCTTCAGGAACGCGGTACGTACCGGTCCCCATTTGGGTTCAATGTCTAACAGGATTGCTCTTAACCATGCTGCTTCCGCTGGTGTCGAGAGACATTGTTGGAAGATGATGACATAAGACTTGTGCTGGACCCCATGGACCGCCAGGTAGTTCTCAAAGGATGCCACGTAGTTTGATGCTATGTCTACTACCGGGTCGAATTTCTTTGGAAGGATGCTCAAGCCCGTTGGTGCCATCATTTCCAATGTTAGCTCTCTCTGTTTTGCTTGAAGCTCGTGAGTTCTGGACATTTGTGTCATCTGTAGGTGTAATATCTCCAGGACAGCATCCAGGGTGGTCGAGTTTGCTGGTTCTGAGCTATCTACAAACTCGGGAGCTGGTGACTGTTGTGTATTTTTGTCTCTCGTGGCTAGACTTGCATTCACCAGCACGGCTTTCTGGTTGATTTTCACTGTCTCCTGCAGCTCTTGGTTGTCTCTTCTGGTTTTAACTAATAACAAGTTAAGTTGTTCTAGCCGTTTGGCCATGTCAGATACTGACTGTTGTAGCTCGTGTACTTGCTGCGAGTCGGGGTTGAACAGATTCTCCCCGCCTTGGGGTTCAACCGGTCCGGGAAGAATGGGCTTTTGAGCTCTTGCCTCCTCTTGTCCTAAGTCGAATACACCACTAAACCTGATCTCACCATCGCGTTCCATTTGTCGCATTGCCTTATTTCTTTCTGCAAAAAGGGATTGGACCTGGTCTGGTGTCATTTGCTTTGGCAAATCTTCATTTCGAATGACAGACCATTGATGTAGGAACCATCGCTTCTGGATATAGAAGTCCCCCCATTCTTCGCTATCTTTCAGTTGCAGCTCTCCGAGCTGAACCATCGTGGTGATCCGCTTCTTCCATAGGGTCTGCAACTTCAGCTGGAGCTCTTGTGATGCCGGCATTCGTCCCGTGCCTTTTCTTTCTTGAGCCGCTCACCTTAATACCGAGTATTTACCCGGTCTCAGACCTAATTTTAACCGGATCTTTTTTATGCCTCTGGTATTTGGTCTCTTTATTGGCCTACCGACGTTAGTTTCAGGTAACCTTAAACTAGTGAGCGATGCTTCTGTGGTCTTTGCCTAACCTACGATCTTCGCGTCGACCCGTGCATAGCAGTTCTAATGACAGAACACCCCTAGCCTGGACAAATTGAGCAGCCCAGCTGATCAGACCCCCGGTCCTTATGGCTACGCCACTATTACTCCAACTGTCACTACCTATAGTGTAGGTTGACTGGTCTGTTAGTTATGGTATATGCAATATGATCTTATGAGATGATGATTCTCTCTCCTCTAAGACCCCGTTGCTCCAAGTGCGGTGTTCGCCTGACCTGCCTGAGTATAGCTCAGTCGAACCTCTTGTCTCGGAACTCGTGATCTGTTACACCAGCCCCACTCTAATGCTCTAATGTATTTTAACGTAAATGTATAGAAAAAAAAATCAAAAATAAGGAACTAGTGTATCTCACCTGATTGTGCGCTGGTTCTAACAAGATGAGAATCTTGTGTCCGTCATTGTCGCCAGTGTAATAGGGGAATCTCCTAAAACACTTTAAACCCACACTTCCACAGCTTCCTATCACCAGGACCACCCTTCCACTAGGTGCAGACGTCCTACTTCTCGGCAGCTCTGCTGGTCCGGACCTCGGGATCTCCTGCTCCTGCTCACTGTCTGCTCGGCTGAGCTGAGCTCCACGTCCCGTTCCGTCAAGCGCGGTCCGCTCACCCGGTCTACGGTCCTCGATACCGACCGACTTCGCCTCGTCCTCACCTCCTGATCCCTATACCTACCGACATGCTGTCCTACAGCCAGGTAAGAGCTCGAGTTGAGCTCGGGTCCAGGTCCTCGGGTCTGGTCTCTGGGGGCTCTCCCTTTGATTTGCTGTGGAGCACTCGGTCTGAGCTGGGCTCCCTCGTGTGGTCTGGAGATGCAGTGTGCCTCACTCGTATGCAAGTGCTGGTACCTCACCCTCAGCACCTCCACTCCAAGATGTCGAGCCTTCACAGTCAAGAGGTAGATGTTGCGCTTATGGGCAATATGAGACTGGTCCGTCCGACCAGCCAAGTCTATGCACGCCTCTGATGTCTATGGTTCTACCTGACCGGGGCAATTTGGACCCGAATGAACACACTATTAAACAATGTCTTACACAGCCCCCTATATGCTGTCGGCCATAGGCCAGAGAGTTAGTACGCACACACAGGAAATGTCTGGGGAAATCGCACATAAATCACACTGTTTTATTCGTCTCTTTCTCGGTCATCCGACCCACAATACTGTCAGTTTATGTCGGGAACAATACACTCACAATACCCGGTTTACCCGGTACAAACTTTTAATAAATAAACACTAACAATAGTATTAATCACACTTAAATATAATTCACTAAAAAACCCCAATATGGCTTTACACAGCCATATTCGAAATACTTTATACGTCAAACTTAAACTCTACTGCTGAGGATTTCTCTACTACTTCACGAACCAAGCCGTACTTCCACCGACTTACTTCTCTTGTAGAGGGTTGCAAAGGAATGAGAATCGTTCCTTCTGCTCATCGTCTCGTAAGCCCTCAACCTGAAGACCGACCCAGAATACCCCACTCACTGGCATCTCTAACCTGATTGGTGATTGGCTATCGATCCCATATGAGCCTGCCTTCCTCCACTGATTGGCTATCGTATCTCTACGAGCCTACCTTCCTGCTCCCCAATCCTCGTCTTCCTGAATGTTCATGGTCGGTCCCTTCTCATGCGACCACTGCTCCACGGCCCTATGCTTGCTACTGTGTACAGATCGTTATCATGTCGTTTGCTCATGTACACTGTACCACCTACCTGGATCCTTCTAGATCATACTCTGCCCATCCTGTCTCCACGTGATGGCTTTAGTGCTTTGGTACTACTACCACCACTACCAGACCATGCTCTCCTCATCCAGTCCCCACGTGATGGCCTTACTACTGCTGCTACCACTACCTACACTTACTTCCCCAACCTGACCTAGATGTCGCCTAAGCCCCTTGTTGCCGGAGCCGATTTCTCTCTCTCAGTGGCTATAACAAATTCTATTCTTCGTGTTTTCATTGAAACGTTTAAAATTTGTGTACAGCTCAAAATTTGTTTCATTGTACACGAGCTGCAGAATTAAAATGATCTATACCTACTGCATAAGGAGGAAGTCTTGAAATATTATTTATTATCAGTATTTAACATACGTAGTTATTATAGTAGTTATTATCATAGTAGTCTTTATAGTTGTATATCATCTGTTTTTTTAGATTGCAAAACATCATAATTTTCAAATATTTTGCGCTTTTGGAGAAAAATCGAAATGTTTTGTTTAGCTGGGAGTCTGGGAGAGGGAGAGAAATTCAAGTTATTGCTCAGTACCAGTACCAGTAACAGTAGTAGTACTCAAGTCTGGCGAAAATTCTATGCCAGAAGTGTGCTAATCTGGTTATAGGAGATATAAAAAAAATAATGTAGCTATATAATCACTTCTTAACTGATAAAAATGGTCTACAAGGAATGGATAGAGAAATGTAGATAAATGACTCCTTTCTCCTTCTGGTATGTCATCACTCGTGTATCTGGCCGGTTTCTGAGGATGAGGACAAGAAGACGACACCCTCACGAGATCCAGATCCAGATCCAGAGCCAATGCCAAGAACGGAGAGCGAGTGAGCTATGTGTGTCTGACTGACGGAAGAGGAAGAGAGAAAAAAGAGTTTGAGGGGGGAAGTCGGTCGTCGGTCGTCGGTCGGCTGGAGTCTTCCAGTGTGTGTTTCTCTGTATGTGCAGTGTGAGATGATCATTGTAACGGAAGAGTAGACAAACTTAATGTGATATTTTCAGAGGTCGTCTCCTGTCACATTAAATCATTATATGATTTTCTTTTGTTCCTACAGACTTCGTCTTCACTCTCCGCACTCTCCACAGAACATTGCATTGCAGAGCCTCAGCATTCCTACGAATTGCCGCCATTAAATATTTTTTGAAACCATTTCACTCCCAGAGAGTCTCTTCCCATTGTTTCTTTTTATTTTCCCATAATGACCAAGGTGAATGAAAATAATGAAATGCGTTTTTAATAGGACTCTATAATCGTAAAATTGGCTCCGGTACAAAAAGAAAAGAGAAAATGAAGCCGATAATAACGGTCTAGAAAATTCTTCATCCGGATATACGTGTAGGTAGTAGGTACATTAGAGTAGTGGATAGGTAGACAGTCACTATTGTTGGCACATATCTATAAAAAGGAATTGGCTACATGGATGTGTGTGTGTGTGTGTCGGATGGACGGGGACTTGAGCCGAATCGCAGTTGAATAGAAGAATGCTCTGATTTTCTTTGCTTATGAACTTATGGTCCATTCTATAAATTCTATATTAGACACATGCAGTGTATAAACAAGAACGACGGTTCATTCCCGCTTAGTGTCAAAAACAGAACAAAAGGGAAGGTTTTGAGGAGAAAAAATATTGTCGTTTTAAGCCATGGAGTTTAAGTTGTGGAGAGAGACAGAGAGAGATATACCGCGTGCGTAGTTTAGATTGTAGGTACTACATGACTGGGGACTGGGGAACTGTGAGAAGTATACATACGCAGTACCCAGACCAGACATCTAACTAGTAGGTACTTTGATGCATTTAGTGAGAGTACACATAGATTTGGAATGAAGGACGACACCCGAAATGATCTGATATAATGACGACATAATGTATTATATGAGCCAGGAACATGAATCCAATAGAACGTCGCCACTCACCATTGTTTCCGAGTTAGCAAACAATGGCCAGGCAAGTGACACAAATTGGATGTTGAGCGCGAAAGGACTAACCGACCGCCGTCCTCATCACCGTCCTCCTCGACTCCCCTTCATTCCTCCTTTTCTCTCTCTCACTTTTACATGTCAACATCCTACTACTCACCTTCTATACCCATGGACCTATAAAACTGAACATTATGGACTTTTTTGGAGACAATCACAGGTTCCATATTCTGAGTCGAACACACTACTAAAACTCTATAGTCACCAATACCAATGGAGTGGAGACAGAGAGAACAAAATAAACCGGCGTGGGTCCTCACTCTCTCCCTCTGCACTTGTGCACTCACATCTCATATCATCCTTGTCTCCACTTATTCTATTACAGGAGAATCAAATCATATTATTAGCTAATGCCTCTGCAAACTACCACTCTCACCAAGTCTGAGTGAGTCTTTTGAGTGCTATGTAGGGTTAGAGTTTACCCACTACATAAAATAAGAACACTTGACAGAAATCATAATATATAACATACATGCTATCTATCCATTCTCCCTCCTCGTCCGCCTCATCCACACACAACTCACCAATATACCATAAGCTTTTAAAATAAAATTATTGTATACCTAATATTTTAAAACTTTACGTGTAACAGTGTCTTTTATCACTCCACTTGATTCTAATTCCTCTCAAATTTTTACATTAATTATTACACAATAATTATTAATTTTCATTTTTTTATTTTTTATTTTAATACTTAATTCAATTCTATGCATTTTTGTGGGTCATAGCATTGTCAGGTTTTGGGATTGAATTTTTTATGTCCCCGCATTTTCTTAGAACTACTCCAGATTTGTTTGTATCATAGCCTCTTACATGGTTTGGATAAAATTAATAATATTATTGCAAAGATTCCAGTGGTGACAGTTCTAGATGGTCTTTATGCCCTGTTAATAAAAAATATGGTAAAGAAAAAGGAAGGAAGAGCGATATGGCTATTACAAAATCTAGCCAAGCATATAGGAGGAGAACATTGAAATTATAAATTAAAATGATTCAAAAAATTGATGGGAAAGGAGATGGGGAAAGAGAAAAAAATATAGTGAAATAGGAGAGTGTGACAGAGATCCGGGTAAATTTCCCATTCAGCTCACATACTGCACTGTCACCGTTCCATTTCTGCATTTACTTTTATTCTTGAAAGTTTAGTCTACCCATCCATATCTTTACCACACGCACCAGATCCGTATATTATCCTCACCACAGATTGGACTATTGGACGTATCCAATTTGAATTCAATAGAGTGTGTGTACATAAATAGGGCTGTACAATAGGCATAGGCGCTGGAGAGATACAGAGATTTCCATCGCCATTCCTATCACTCTCTCTCTCTCTCCCGCTCCCGCTCACTCTCCTATAATATGTAGTTGGTAGACTGACTGGTGATGGTACGTGCCGACTGACAAAGCACAAACTTAATCTGATTAAAATATTTTCAAATGTATATAATATCATTTATGGTAACTATATTTTATCTATATCTCCTCGCTCTCCTTCTCCGTCCTTCCTTGTCTCCGCTGCTCTGGCTCTGTGTGTGTGTGTGTGTGTGGAAGAGAAAGGGAATAATAAATAGACGCAGTTAAAATAAAATGACATATAGGTATTTGGATGAGCGAGAGACCCGTCCCGCTCCCTTCTCAATCTCATAGAAAATACTTAAAATACACACAAGAGGAGCTATGACTATAAATGTGAGTAATATTATGTGAAGAGAGAAAATAGAAAATAACATATAGAACCCAAGGAAATGAATGAAAGGAAGATGCATGATAATGCGTTTCTATGAGGAACGCAAACACAAACGGATTTTCCTGGGTGACTTAAACACTGTGGGAAAATAAATTTCATGAATAGAATCACTTAGTGTGCTTTATGGTGCCGAGTGAACGGTTGGGTGGCGTTGGTGCCCTCTCCTCATTCTCCCTACGTCCTCCACAGACACACAGACAATCAGAGAGACAAGAGACGGTTCTTCCAGTCCACTCCACGGATCATCCTCGTCTACATGCTCCTATACCCATATAGCCCACAATGTCAGCTCAGTCAGATGCACCTCCCATATAGTCCCCCATTTAGTATACATAGAAGCACTTTCAATTAACCATTATAATAATCAAACTCTTACCCCGCTCCTGTCATTCTTTCCTCAATGTCTATTACTGTCGCTTTCATGCTCATTCTCCATTTCTACTCAAAGAAGGAACGAGAAATGTAACGATATTATTATATTTTCGCATATGAATCACACCACTCGCACTCTCCTCCTTCCTCTCTCTCTCTCCGCTCGGTCCGCTCACTCATTCATTCAAACTTCAAAACTTGACTTGACAGAAAATGAAAGGAGGACGCGAGGAGAAGAAAACGTTAAATAATTTAAAAATCTAATGTATATCCCATACTGAATCTTTTTCTTCATTTTTCACTTTTCATATTTCACTTTTTTTCCGCTCCTTCTTTCTTCCAAACTCATTTCAGATTGCTGTGTCTACTCCTACTTGGATTCTACATCCATCCTATCCTTCCCCATTAAGTCCAACGCAACATTTTGATTTGGTTTCATTTCATAACAAATTTAACGAACCTAATGAGAGATCTTCTTACCATTTAAAATCCATGAGACGACTCCCGACTATACTACTCAGCTCTCTCGCAATTATTATTAGGGAGAGAGGGAGAGAGAGATGGGCATCTAAAGAACTAAACTAAAGTAAACTAAAGAATAAGAAATAAATTCAATGGGGATAGTGATAGTGCCGTCATGGTCGTTGTCGTCGTTGTCGTGGTGGTGGCGGCGGAAGGGTCTCTTCTAACAATTATGAGGGAGTACATGTTATATAGACAACCATCCCTGTGCTTAGTGCTAAGATTTTACATGCGTAGGTACATGCATGACATGATATATGAGAAGCACCTAGTTGAATACGACCGTTACTTACACCTTCCAGTTGGAGTCCAGCTCTATAGCCTTTGCGAGTGCCATTACCAGGAGTGGGATTGAGCATACTCATATGCACGGATTTTAATTGGATTCGCATAACTTGCTCCAGATAAAAGAGAAAACATTGTTACGAAGAAAGAAAATATATAATGAGTCAAGGGGAGGAAAGAATTATGTAGAAAGAAGAAGAGTGTCTATGTAAAAACTAAGAGGTATAATTATACTACCCTGCAAGTGGAAGTCTACCTTACATATAATTATGCAGTTTACATATAATATCAAATGCATTTTGATATGTACCTTCCCTCCTATGACTCCAGCAGGGAAGGCACATATTAGTAGAACAGAAGATCGGGATGGGATTGTGATGATGGCTCAGTTTAGTGTACATAGCCAAGTCCGTAAGTCCGTGTACATACCTCAAAACTTCCAACAGACCACCCACCATCTATAATCTATTTCATGCAAACAATTTTGGCCCGCGCAGAGGATACAAAATCGAATGCGGATTGACTATTTTGATATGTAGCTGGAGTCCCTCGGAGAGAGGCCCATGGTCCATCAAAACCTTGACAGTATTTTAGACCCGCCGTCTAATGAGAGTGGCACGGTATAACTTATGTTATCTCGTCCTTCTTGGTTTTTGAGTTATATGGAAGGAATGAATGTGAATGAGACTGTGGAATACTGAAGCTATTTTTCAAAAGCACCCTCACTACTACTTTAATTGCAAAGAAAAGAGAAAAAGGAAAATTAGAATTGTGTACAACAGTGTACATGTACACATTATGCGGTCTGGATCCTGGATTCTGGATCAAAAGTCCACACACACACACACACAAAAGTCTCCTGGACTCCCGGCAGCTATTCCATCCAACAACTTTCTCAATTTCCTCGTCTCGCCTCACACATTTCCCATAGCTTCCCCCCGCACTCTGTGTAGGCCTGTAGTATTTGACATACGCCTCAACGTGGCCCCTACTCACCTACCAAAATGCAGTGTGTGGAGCCGCGGATTAGGTAGGTACCTGGAGTATAAGATGAGACTTTCAAAAATAATCATCATACATGTAATTATAGAAAGCAATTCAGTTAAGGCTTTCCCTTTCTTCCTCACTCAATTGAGCTAAGAGGGGAGAGAGAGAGAGAGAAGAGCAAACAAGATGATGAGCAAACAGAAACAAACAGGAACAGTTACATATGTACACAAACAAACAAACAACCAAGAAACACACACGCACACCCTCAGCCACAGCCAAGATGCATATAATAGGAATAGGAAGGACGAGAGAGCAGAAGAACAAGAGCGATCCAGAAGAGACAATGGAGACAAGTGGGCTTAGTAATGCTCTGTTTTTTTTCACAAAATAAAATTTAAAGTTGTAAAGTCTATTGTGTTAGTGTAGTTGATGATGATGTGATAGTGAATGGTGTAGTTAGGATGTTGCTTTGATGTCGGACGGATAAGGGAGATAATAAGGTGGAAAAGAGCACGGGTGGAAGTATGTGGAAGTGGAATGTATAGTTTCCCTACATACAATCCCATTTTATATCAAGGAAGGCACCTACCCACAACATAAGCGTATCTAATTTTAAGTATGTACGCCTCCAGTCTCAGTCTCTCTGTGTGTGATATGCATGTGTGTAGAGAAGGAGAAAGTGGCGGGGATATGGTTTACATTTTAGATGCTTACCTACGTATTATTATGCCATGCTGACTTGGCTCAGTATTTATGTCTGTCCTACAATGGCAGTGTGCTGGTGATGGTGCTGGTGCTGGTCCCGGCTGTACAAAGAAAGGAAAAGTTTGTGGCTATATGCGTTGAGTAGTTGAGTGCGGGACTATAGAGCGAGGACAGGGACGAGGCTGGCTACAAGTTGTAGGAGTAGAAGCAGTGGAGTTGATAAAGAGACGTTGGTATGTAGGAGAGAGGAGAGAGCTGGATATATGGGCTACATGGGAGAGATACAAGTTGGTAGTGTGATGGAAGTAGTTCTGGTTCTGATTCTCGTCCTCGAGTTTATATTGTAGGTAGGTATAGCTCTGGCTCCGGAGATGGGTGGAGATAGGTATGGCGGGATAGAGAAGGAGAGAGAGGAAGTTAAAGTAGGTAAAAAGTTGTATAGGAACATTGCGTAGATTTTGAGGACGGTCGTCAGAATAAAAGTGTCATTACTCAACGTCTAATTGTGTTAGTCTCCACGGGCATAAAACAAAGGCAGGACAAATGGTCGGGAAATATAAGTTAGAAGCTCATTTCTACAGCAATTACCTCCGATTACGACTCTGTTTCAACTTTGGAATGGAAAAAGATTTAGAGCGAAGGGATTTTATCATTGGGTCGACATCAGACTCTCAGAGACTACGGACGACATACATATGTACTTACAGTCATCTCCGCGTCCTATATACAAAGGAAGAGAGAGAGAGAGAGACACCGCAACTGACTAGACACACGTATGCACCTACCGTCTCCTCTCCTCTCCGCTCTCTTCTGAGAGAAAGTCTACGACGCTCCATAGTATATATAGAGTTGCTCTCCATTTCTTAGGCCTTGCTCATCTCTGTCTTTGGTTTCCTTGCCTCGAGTCATTCCATCTTCCTCGTCTCCTATCTTCGTGCCCCTCTCCTTCCCCTCCTCCACCTCCTCTATTTTAAGACTTTCCACTTTCTCCGCCGCTCTTTGGGTCTTTGGGTGTAGATTTGGAGGAGTGAGGAGAGGAATGAGTACAGATTGTTTGACTCCGTATCTCGGTGTCCCTGTAATGGAATGGAAAATAGACAAGTGAGGCTTAGTCCAGGACTCCAGCATCCACGAGCTCAGGGCTTCATTCAGCAGGGAGGTGGACGGGAGCGAGAGTTTCACCTATGCATGTACTACCTGCTATCATTCTCATTGTGATTGTGGTTGTTGGAGGAGGAGGCGGCGGAGGAGGAGGAGGAGGACATGGTCTTTGCCAAAACTGTCTTCTGGGATGATGGGAGAAGTTATAGTTGGAGAGGAAGTGAAAGGACAGAGAGGGAGAGGGAGGGAGGGGGAGAGTGGATGGCATAAGTAAGAGATAGATGTAATAAGTAAGTAAGTGTGTCTTGTGGAAAGGAAGCATTTGGGCGGCATTTGTCGGAGATTGCAAATGAGATGATTGAGCTGGAGTGATGTATGGTGGATTTTTGGGTGGATCCAAAGAGAAAAGTTGAGTCAGATGAAGAAGAAGAAGACGAAGACGAAGACGAAGAAGAGGATGAGGAAGAGGAAGACGACGACGGAGACGGAGACGGAGGAGAAGACGGCGGCGGCGGTGGAGGGAGGGAGAGGAACGGCGGAGCATTGGTATCATATAAAAGAGATAGAAATAGAGAGTTTTGGATAGGCCTCCGGCACGCTTCTAAATGAGAAATCCTGCTTAATGTTTCCCCAAATGATCATTACATTTTCCCAACTCATCAAACCCATTACAACTTCATTACAAGCAATTGCCTATCAAACTATATATCCCAACTCAACCACACACAAACTTTCCATTCCCTTCCCAACCTTTCCCTCTTCTTTTATCTCTCCTCCCTAACTTGCATCAACTTGCATGATCATCATCAAATCACTCCTTCCTTCCAATTGCCTCTACCCTCTAATTTCAATTCTTCACTCAACTTCAGTCCTCATGGCCTCCTCCGCCTCAGCCCTCTCGCCACCAGTCTCCTAGCTCATCTCTTTAAGTCCTCGTCTCCTCCAACACTTCACTACACACTACACTCCTATACTCCCAAACTTACTTTATTCTACTCCCAATTCATCCATCCATCCATCCACATGCACAGCCACATCACCAATCTCAACTCCCTCTCTCACAACAGCCCTCAGTCCAAGAGTTTAAAAACTTATCTAACTATTATGTAACCACAGCGGAACTCTTTACTCCAACGACAACTCCATAGCAAATATACAGTCTTATCCCCCACACAGTGCACAGGCATATATAGGGAGCCAGGTAGGACTCTTAGTTTTAACATGTTAGTGTCCATCTCACTTCCTTCACCAGTCCCAGCTCCAACTCCATCTCCATTCACGGAGCATACCACTCACAGTGAGCATCCCCTCAACTTTCCTTCATTTTCATTCAAACAAGGACTCAAAGTTACAACTATTCTTCCCTGTCCACCATCACCCATCCAGCCATCCAGCCACAATCTGTGGTTATGTCGCGAAAAAGAATGTAGCCACGTTTTCTTTTCCCTTCCCCTTAATCCTTAAATCAGCATCATCACTATCTTCGATTCCCTCGCTCTCTCTCTCTCTCTCTCTCTCTACTCTCAGTATCTTTACCAACATTAGTATGTCTCCATTTCTTCCAGTTCCAGTTCATCTTGTCTCCCATCTTTTCCCCTTTTGGCCCGTCATCAAGATCCTCATTGTTGTGATGTAAGGAAAAGTGAAGATACCTAATAAACCCTTGTAAAATACCCTAACCCGTTTTCCATGTCCCCCATAAATCAATGTGTTTCTTACTTTTTTTTCAATTTAGATTTTGTAAGTTGTTGTGTGCAGAGCGTAAAGAAAATGAAACGAAAATTAATATGTAAAATGAGAATGTTTTGTTGTGACTTGTTTGAAAGGAAATTCAAATACTATATTAAGTGAGTTGTGAAAATGTAATATGTAACTTTTCTTTTGCCTTTAAATTACAATCATAATGATAATCATGAATTTTGATTTTAATTAAATTTTTGGACTTTAATTATGACGGGTCAAGTGCTCTGACGATGAGTTGGAGGTACTATACCGAGGGTATCACTAAAACAATGTTGAATGTGGCGAGGCAGTAGTAGGTATGTGCTCTTCTATCCGTTGGAGTTGGAGTCGGAGTCGGAGTTAGTTTTGGTTTTATGGAGTAGAAAAAAACGAAGGAGAGAAGAAGAAGAATGAATGAATGAATTACTCGGATAGTTTGTGTGGGGAGAGAGGAGGAGGAGGAGGAGGGAGAGCTGTAATAATATTTCAAGCTTTTACGACTTATTAGTTCATACTAAGAATATTATCCAGTTGTTCACGTGAAAGTAATATGAAGGCCCCATACCTCGCCAAATGATTAAGTGGGCGAGACTGTACGAGTTGTAATTTAAATTTTCTATACGTACCTACCTACCTACCGACTCTCTCGGCTGAACATGTCCGGGGACGGGGATGTGGAGTAGAGGAGGAGGTGACTATAACATATATCTGTGTATATAGTGGAGAGGGTCTTCTAAATGAATGCATGACATGAAACTCGACTCGGCTCAGCGAATCTTAGGAAGAACGGGAATCAATCATAAGTTTGTTGATTAGCTTTGCGGCTCATTAATATTTCATTATTTACACCTCAACACATGAAAGCTATTTGTTGTGTGTGTGTGTATGTGTGTGTGTGTGAGCGGAGAGAATGAATTCAATGAGTTGTTCGTGTCTTGTCTTCTCTCTTCTCTTGGTCTCTCGACTCATTTCATGTTAAATAATAGAAATAAGTGATTGTGAGCATTTCTTGTCTATCTCCACATTCTCAATAATATTAGTATGAGCTCTGGCTCTGGCACTGGCACTGTCCTACGTAGGTATTAGCTATACCCATAGCGCTATGCATGTGCTATACTCGCACTATGCAGGAGGATTGTTTGTTTGTTTGTTTGAAAGGGAGGGAGTTGCCTAGTACCTCCAGCACCTCCGCTCCTTCCCGTTGAATTTGAGTCAGAGGCGTTGAATATCACTGTCTAATAATAAACATGTTTGCATGATTGAGTTCTCCACACCACAACTTAGAAATAACAAATGTAGGTACCTACGTAGGTACCTACTACTCCCTCGAAACGATTGGGTTGAGTAAACCATTGTCTCTTCCCTTTGTCGACTTTGCCTCTGTGTTATATTCGGGAACTAATGTAATAATCAAATATATTACAGCTATTATAATGTCGTCACCACTGACTGTCGCTCTCTCCTCGTTCAATGAGCATTCCACATGTACCTATAGGTGACTATATCAAGGAGGAGTGCCTAGGAATACACTTGGAGTTGTTGGTATTTTGTGTAGATATTGACAGTTGACGGAGGTATGTAGGGGGTCTATTTATATATAGACTAATTGTCTCGTATCATATAACCATATTCAATATTCTATCTATTATGCATGCTTCATGATATGAGAGTAAAAGTATAAGCGGCATCGGTCTCTCTCTCTGCCCTCTCATGAAGTTTCTCAAGAGTGAGCATTGTGCTCAAATAATAAATAATAAGAGTTATTATAGAGTCTTTGATCGAGTCTCTCTCTCTCAAACTCAAATTGGAGAAGTGTTCTCTTCACCATTCTCATCTATTCATGTCATTATAACTTTGATGGTAAACGGACATTTTCCCCCGGGATATTTTCCCTCGTGGACAGTTTCTGCTGTCTCTATTACAATAGCATATTTCCCCCCATAGTCTCAAAATTAAAATGTACTACTGCCACTTGCCATGTCAAGGGACGTACCTACTAGATCTTTCAAAATTCTTAGAAAAAAATTAAAATTCATGAAATCAATTTATGAAGTGTGGGAGATGCTTTATCATAATGCTCGAGTATTACGAAATTTTAAGAATTTTATCTCAAATTTTGGGAAATCGTGTATAGTAATAATACAATAATGAATATCATGGGTGAAGAAGAATTTTGGCGTAATTCCAATGAGTGAACTGGTGCTGAAGTAAGTGCTTCTTGACTATTAATACTCAGTTTATAGTTAATATAGTTTCTAATAGTTGCTTGTATTTACAAATAGTTAATGATTCATAACGTTTTCTAACTTGGGTAGAACATGCTACGGGATATTTTAGAATTTTAGCAAAGTGTGGAAAAAAAATGTCTGCGGGTAAAAATGTCCAGGGGGAAAATGTCTGAAAATCAAATTTGATACTATTATTACTTTAAGGATTTATTATTATTCTACTGTTCTACAAGAATCACATTCCCTTCCAAATAATATATTTGACAAATATTCATTTACTTCCCCTCTTGTCTTACGTTCGTCACGTCACAAAACACAACACAAACTCTAATTCAACAACTTCATTATATTACCATTGGCCATGACACGCCGCAAGTAACTTTTATTAATGCTACAACAACCACCAACGATTACTATTTATGTATGCCCTCTATTCTTGAGGTGAGTGCATTTGAGTTTGTATATATTTACTGCATGCCTTGTTTCTAGAATTCCTTATGTGTACCGTATTTCATATGCTAGTGTGCGGGTCCGTAATAGTAGATGGGCTTCTTCTGCATTAGTAGACGAGTCTGGAAGGTCGGAAATTGAGTAGTAGACGCCCGGGTCTGTAATTGGTGACGGGACTGAAATGTTGTAGACTGGTTATTTAATTATTATTCGTGTTTAACTTTCGGGGTTTTTCCCGCCACTTAAATTCTATATATTTATTTAAGAAGTAAAGAATCATCCTTAAACGTTCCCTGTAAAATCAATTGTTAAATATTTCCATTAGGTTAAATGAATTTGAATTAATTGTTGTTGAGATTTTTGCACGACAAGTAATTGATTTAATGTGTTAAAGTTTTGCATTTCCGATAGTGTTTTGAGTTTTAATTTACTTGCACATCTACCCAGAAACCCGGTACATCTAGGCCGGAAATTGAGTAGTAGGCGGGTCGACTATTATAAAAAATACGGTAAGTGATTTTAAATATAATAATTATTTCCTAAATAATACTGAGCTATAAGAGTGGCAGAGTGGTTGTATAGTAATGGGAGGAAAACGGCATGAAATCGACGTTTGTGGAGCTTCTAGAATTAATGTAGCAATACGAAAGACGCTCCCGCGCCATATGCCTCATGCCACTGACTGACACGGTGACTAGTGTGAGTGGCGAGAGAGAGAGAGAGAGAGAGAGAGAGAGAGCGTGGTTCATGAGGTGCATGTGGTCTGGCCATGACGATGTGATCTGGCGCGGTGGAATAAAATTCGTTTTTACTCCAAAACTCTTGAAATAAGTGAATTAAAGGACTTATGTCTTTGTCTTGGAAAAGCTCCGTAATAAATGTAAAACGATGCCTTCTTTCATCATCACCCTCCAGATACGAGTAACGTAATTACTTTCAGTTGTGTTTACTTAATCGAATCATCCCTGTATTCTGTCTCTGCTGAATATACGCTTCATGTTTTAAAAAATTGACTTAGCTCTCTCTCTCTCTCCTCGCTTATTCAACTTGGTACATACAGAATGGGAAACGACGAAGCCTCAAGACTCAAGACGCATACGAGCAACAGCAGGACACATACGGGACGGCGGGTAGGAAACCACATATATAACGTATAACCCTTCTAGTTGAAAATTATGACCACCTTAATATGCAGCATAATATGAGAGTATGCTAGTTTAAATTATTATTTTTATGCAATTTGTAACCTATCTTCAATCCCCTTCATTATACACACGAGTCTGACTTCAAGACTCTGAAGTTAAGATGACACGATTATTAATATTAATATGAATGTGGAATGTAGAATGTGTCTATGGTTATTGTTGAAAGCTCGAGAATTCATTCCTTAATTTAATTCCATCGCATGCCCAGAGAAAATGAAGAAGGGAAAAGACAGCTCTACATATGGAATAATTACTCAGTCCATCTCGGATATACGGACACATGCATATGTGTGTGGAGTGCAGAGTACACACAGGCAGAGGAAATAACAACATAGGACAGGGCACAGCAAGAGTTCACAAATTTTTTGGGCCCATGTTGCGTCATTCTCTCTCCATCCCTTTCTTCAACCTTAACTTGTCTACGGAATAATCCATTCAGTCATTCAACAGGCTTGTGTGAGTAAACATTTTTATAGAAAATCTATGTAGTTTACCTACCTAGGCCCGGATCTCCACTCTCCTCAGTCCTCTTCAGTCTCTATAAGGAATTAATCTGATGATTCCATTGTGTCCCTAAGTTATTAGGATCCAGGCTTCGTCTTCGGCACTCTACTCATATGAAGCATTATTGACATTCAAATTTTGACGTAGTCATACCACAACAACGGAAATAGACTGTCACTGACAAAAAAATACCCAATACGAAAACAACCATACGAGAGACCAATGGCACTTTTTCTGACTGGAGGTTAGTTCTAAATATAATGTATAGCATTGATTATTAGGAAGAACACGCTAAATCTAACGACGTGAATATTTTGTTAACATAAGCAATTTAATTATTTATGAGATTTGAGCACTCATCTCGCGGAGCGAATCATGCTGGGGCATATACCTCTATGCATAGTATAGTATGTCCCTGTCCCTGCAAACTACCTGTATATTATGGATATGCGTAATATAATTATCACACCTCAGTTGGGGTTGAGGCTCACGTTATATGAAATAGAATAGGAGAAAAACAAATTGAAATGTGAAGAAAGAAAAAAGTTCAATGAGCATAAATACACAGGTGTACCTGTAAACCGCATAACAGCCGTCGTCCCTATATATTGTACATTGTAAAATTATAATTGTGGAATAGATTATCTCCCCACTTCTCCGTACGACATAAATTTGTCCTATGCAAATGTATGAGAATATGACTTACGAATACGAATAAATAAATAAGGTGTGCAGTAGAAAAACAAATAGTCATATGTTTAATAGTTTAGATTCAACATTACTTTTCTGCTCTGAGATGTAGCTCTAGTTCTGACTCTGGAATATGTCTGTATAGCTACGTGCCTACTATGTGGTAGATACTCCTCTTTATAGCCATGACGTAAGAAAGAAATTACATGTGGATTTATTTAGTGAACATGAAAGATGACAATGAAATAATTAAAACACTTGGGTTTCCATGTCCATCCTCATCCGCACATAGACTCATGTTTTAGAATTTATAATTTTTTTCTCTTTATTTTTCATCTTTTACTTTTTCTTTATTCATTCTCCTCCTGTCATCAATATTAATTTCATTTCTTTCATCAGAATCAGACTCAGAAGAAGTGAGAACTGAGAGACAGAGGGAGAGAGAGAGAGAGAAGTGCTTGAAGAGTTCCATACTCCATACTCCTCACTCCTCTCCACTCTCAGGATTATTACTTAATTTATAAATACTATCTAACAACGAGATGTAGCATGACAAAGGGTAATAATATTATAAGAAGAAGCAGAATAAATAATCATAGTTATTCCTTCCACAAGACGAGAGGTGCTCAAAAACTGAAATTCAAAATATTATTTTACAATAATAAATAGTATAGTCCTCTCCCATACATACATCTATGTACATTAACCAACATAAGTTAACAAGTAATAGTCACAATATGATAAACGTATCCATCTGACTAGTCTTTTTTTTCTTCTTCTTCTTCCTTTCTTTCCTCGTCTCATTTTCCCTCTCAGTATCTTCTCTTCATCCTCTCGCGTTTGTGTGTAGTATACATACGTACTGGAGTAATTGTAATTATTACCATTATTTTCATTATTATTATTACTTTTAGTATATTAGAGACAGACTTATTACAAGCTGAAGCAGGATGACAACAACTGTCTGTCCTCCAACTCAAAGTCGATGTGGAACAATCATACGATCGAAGACGAAACCAAGTCCAACTTGGCATCACACACACACACACATACAAACATCCATGATAAATATTTAATTTACACTATGTACAAACTACCCATAGCTTTGTAATTATTTTAAATTTTTAGCTCTAAAACCTAACAAGTCAACAGAATGTATGAATATAATATTTATGGTCTGAATATATTATTATTAATATATGTGAAATATATTCGTACAATAATATAACTTTATTGAGTTTCATTTCATTATAATTTATATATAATATATCTATATATAGTATATAGTTTAGGTATGGCCATTTCAAAGAATGGTGATTCATGGTATGGTAATAATTATGCCCAATTCAAACATCCCCTTCCTAGAATGCTTAGAAAACTAGGTATAGGTATATATGTACACATTTAATTCATCAGTTTATCAGGATGTCAGTATTTACATTAGTGGTGGTGGTAATAGTAGCGTAGTAGTAGCTAAGTACATCTGATTACACGACCACGACCGCAATTATACCAACTAAACTACGAACTACCTCAACTAAAACTAAGATCTAAACTCAGCAATTACACTAGTCTACAAAACAATCGTATTCATATAGTATAACGCAGTTGTTCACTGTGAATTATTATGATAATATTTCATGATGATTTCATATTATATTATTATTATTATTATAGAATATTAAAACAGTAGTATAGAACTAAAACTTTTGCTTAGGTCTCTCTCATCTACATTCTGCGAATAGAAAACAAAACTAAATCCTTCCCATTTACTTTACTCTCAAGATCCTTCTTCATCTTGTACTTCTCATTTCCACGAATTTCTTATAATTAATGTCTCCTTGCATTATAATATGTACATAATAACTTTCTAATCAAGATTCGAGTGCACGGCACAGTTTATATAACTGCTCACTACTAAAATGACAATGTCTTCTTTGATTGATTGTTTCATCACTTGATCATTATCAGGGTACTTTTTGAACACAAACTCTCTCACGGTCTCACGGCCTTCCAAGTGAATATTTTATATTTTTATCAAAGCGTCGGATTCAGGGCGGTGGAGAGCATAATTCACATACCTACCTACATCATTTTTTGTCGGGTATACAAATAAAAGAAAGATGTATAAATAGTTATTTGGAAAGATAATTTATTCTCTGACACTTTGCACTAAAAACCTACATATATACGTAGGTTTAGTAGGGAGTATAGACTCGTGTAAATATTGACGAAGCCAATCGATCGCGTAATTGCCATGATTGTATGTACATTGTAGGCCAAGACAAGGCAAAGCGCTGTATGAGCGGTGGTTGTCGTGGATTTGATAGACACCAAAACAAAAGTATGAGAAAGATAAAATGTAAACTCACACATTTTAATTCAAAAGGGAAATCAAAATCTATTAATCTTAATCAAAGGAAGCATCATCGCACCCACTCATTCAGCTATAGTAGGATTAGGTAAGCTGGATTTCCCAAAAATTAACCGCCCTTTATCTGGCGACGATTTTTAAAAAAAACACAGAAAAAGAAAAAGAAACGTGAGTTGCACAATGGTTTGCATTTAATATTTACCTCTTCACTCAGTAATTACCTACAGCACTAGCTTCTATCACTATAGCCACTAAATTATGTAATAATTATATGTAATTAATATTATGGAGGTAGTAATTAAAATTATAATTAAATATTATTAATTAATTAATTAATTAATTAAATAACAGATTCACACATTGGCCGCAGACAGCATGTGGTGTGTGGTGCTCCATGACTTAATTAAAACTGTAGGTACATATCTTAAGATACAAAACTCCATTATCTTATTATGTTAGCTGTTATTGCCCTATGTATTTGCATAATATGGAACTGTAGAGACTCTATAGTCAACGCAGTATGCCGTCCATTTCATTCTTATTTTTTATTACAGGGATAGGGATGTATAACGTAAGCAGACTGGCTTGTGTGTGGTACATGATTAGCAGAAGCATAAGTAGCCATATCTTCATTAAAGAAATGTGTCTTGTCAATACATTATTAATTACGCGTCTGATTATGTACGAGTATCATTTGCTTTTAACTTGGAGTATCCATAAAGGTATAGTTCATACGCTGTTGATTCTTTTGATTATGTCATAAATCCTTAAAGCAATGAGGGAAATACAAATGTGTGAGAGACATATGGAACATATAGTACATTCTAGTGGTATTCCGAGTGTAAGTGTCCAATGCAATCACAACTATCTACTCTTTACCCAATACAGGCAACCACATCATTACAACTTAGCTCTGTCCCGAAACCCCAACAAGTGAAAAGATAGAAGTATTCAATTTCAATTCCTCAAAATGCGGTCACGGCAACTTACAATTAGTACTATGGTAAAAAAAACAAACAAATCCAGCTCTCCATTTATTGCAGTTTGTATTAGTGGTTAAATGATATATATGGCCACGTACTCTAAAGAGCATGAGAGAAACCTCGCTATATGCTTCAATAAGACTTGTAAAAAGGTATTTTCTCGTTCTCTTTGATTAGACAGTACTCTAATAGTTGACGCGGGTGGATTCACATAGCGTGGAGAGGACCAGGACACCAGGACACCAGGGCCAGGACCGAGACTTGCATACCCACGTAAGTTAGGTACCTAGGTAGGTGGGTCCGAATCCGAATAAATACATACGCACACATGTGTGTAGGTCCCCATTCCCATGTCCCGCGTCATAGAAAGGGGGGTGGCTGACTGGCTGGAGGTCCTGGAAGTCTCCATTTGAACATAAAATCCGCGTGCACTATTACTTAACGTAAAATAAATACGGCGGGGAGATGCTTATACATAGGTACCTAACCTAACTTCTATTTCAGTCTACTAATAGTTTCCTTCCTTTCCTTGCTTAAACTCCTCACAAAGAGTAAATCAGCACTTACTGCTTAAAATAATTTGTAATGCTCAAACTACCACAATAAATATACGCTCGTATACGATCAATAGTGTAAGGTTCATTACAATATATGAACATGTTCCCTAACTTCCTACACTAACTTATCACTTAATTAACGGCATTCTCTCCTGGAATGCTCACTTATCCTTAGTTCAAGTAGTCTTCTTCGTAATAGTTATCCAGAACATCAAGTTTGTGCAAAACCTAAACATTCTAATAATGAAAAGCAATCGCAAGTCGCAACCAGAGCTTATAGAACCGTCCGCTCAATCCTCCCAAATTCACCGTCGGCATTCATTGTGCATGTAGTAACCTACCTACCTACCCACACTGGAACTGGAGCCAGCGACCTACCTACCTACCTACCTAACTAATAGCATTGCAGGAACAAAAGTGTAGGAAGGTATAGTTAGGTAGGTACTTGTTTAAAGGGAATTTGTGTGCGTGTTCAAACTTCAAATCCAATTATTTGCACGACTACAATATTCCTATACTATATTTTCAATACCCTCCACAAATCTACACGCCTTTCACTCTTTTAAATACCGTAAATGACGGAGTAAATGCCGGGCATTCACTATTTTATCAGCAAGGGATTTTAATGTCTCAAATATAATAACGTGGATAGCTAGGTAACGTCAACCAAGCGTCGAGTTTCGTTTTCATTTTACAAAATTATCTCTACGTTTATCAAATAGAAAATAATATGTACAACAATAATGCGTAGTTACTAAATGGTGTAAATAATATAAATTTAGTTGCTTGGGGCACTTTGAGATTCCTTGCTTTCCAGGAAAAACCTAAGTAATCTGAATCGTAATAGTGCATATATTTTTTGTATGCAATCAAAACAGCTGCTAATTATAAATGATGATTTTAAAAATATTCCAACTTACAAAATAAAAATACAATTGCCAGTTACTGGACTGGGAATGGATTACGATGCGATTAGCAGGTTCATAATCTGAGGTTGCGCGCGTTGCGGAATTTACCTATAGAAAAACTTGACGAAGATCACATAGGACTATAATATTTGTTTAGTAGTATACATACATGAGAATCTATGATGAGTTTCTATATGAAAAAACATGATACCTAACATTCTTGTGTGATGTTCAACATTAGAAACTTTCCTAACCTACTGCGTTATTTTGTTTTTTTTTGTATAGCGAAACGATGGAAAGTCCGTATAGGATGAGACAAAAAAGTTGTCTTGTACACTACAGTTTTAAAGACATTATATAGCTGTGGTGGCGAGATGTCACACGATCAATTTTCCATTAGTCAACGTTGACTTGGATCTACAAAAATTCTCGGGGTTTCTGTCATGTCATGATTATGATTTCTAAAAATGGGAACAGCTGCCTCCTCTCATAGTATACCTCTGTCTAGACGAGGGGTGTGTAAGGCTCTTGCGTTTACTTTTTTTGTTTTTTTTTAAAAAAGGAAGAATGTATGTATATTACAGGTCAGGACCCTCCTTATAAGTTCATTCTACTGACTTGATAAAAATGATTGGCACCTTGTGCTTGATTCTGAGAGGATACATTTGGTTGCTATGTGGCCGTTCGTTGAGGTTGAGGGGGCTGATGGTGATGTCCCATTGAGGAAGGACTCAGGGACTGGATTTTCGGAGAGAGCGAGTTTGAGTTGTTGTTCATTATTGATGTCACATTGTTGTTGTTGTTTGTCTTTGACTCCTGGCTGTGATTAACAAAAACAGGGAAACAAATCCATATGAAACAATGTAACGTGGTAAATGTATATGCACCTACTCAGCCCGCCAAGATTTTAAATGAATCCGGGAATTGATGATGGACACATGTTGTCAATAATAATTTAAAATAATAATAATTAAAAATCTATGGAGCATACCTTCGTAAAAGGGCAAGATTTCCTGGACTGTAAGCCATATTTGCAAAGACCATTCTCTCTTCATAGTCATACTCACAAAGGATTTTATTCTCGCATAGGTAAAACCGATCTCCAACACAAAATCTGAATGAGACACATATGAAAGAAAAAAAAGGTGTAAAAACGATTGTGAATAATTAGAACAAGTTCAAGGAAGGGAGCCATGCCACAGGCTGAGACGACTCGCAGGACCAGCACACAGAACAGTGTATGAATAGAGTGACTGGAATAATGTGAAAAGGAAACTTTACCTATGGTTACACTGTTGACACGCAAAACACTCAAGGTGGTATACATTGTTTCTTGCTCTCATAACCATCTCGAATGCTGGAATGACTTTAGAGCAGGCTGCACAGTAGCCCGTATTGCCAAACAATCTGTGAAATAAAAGAGATAAGGAGAAAAATACATGAGAATGTGGTGCTGCTGGGAAGATAGCCTTTAGGAAGGAAGGAATAATAGGTGACTATGCCTGCCCATACGTGTGTGAGAGATATACCCTATAAGAGCGTAGTTCTAGTGGAGATAGTGTGTATAGGGCTGAATTGGTTGGTGAAGGGAAGGGAAGGGTAGAAAAAACAATGAGACGAGTTAATGAAGCTCTGGTCTATGAAAGGAGTTTGTGTATGCATAGGGAATTGATAAAGAATAGGGAGACTTTTAGATAGCTACCCATAGAGCCAAGCAGAGAGACGTAGATGTAGTCGACTCGACGGAGGATAGGTAAAAGGAGTTGTGTGTCTAAAAGCTAATTAGCGAAATAGGTCGTTTAAGCAAAACCAAACGAACCGAAATGAAGGGGTGCGAGAGTCTGATTAAAGAGACGAAAGGGAGAGAGAGAGGAGCGAGAGAGACCGACGGACCCTCGGAAAAAGCCAGAACTAAAACTCTGTACATTTAATGGAAAAGTATCCGAGTAGAATTTCGTTTGGAATCCCCCAAACTCCCAGTCGAGCCTCCTCCCCCATCAAAAAACCAATTCAGATTTACATAAAGTAATTGCTGAATTGTTACACATTGAATTCATTCTCTAGCTCTTTATTCACATCGTGTTTTTGACAGTGAGTTATTGTACTTGTGAGTTTTCAATTAGTTTGTTTACGCTCCCGTAAAAATTCCACTTTCCCTATCCCTTTTAATGAAAGAATAATAATAATTAAGCTCTTTAAAGCTTGACGTATTATATCTATCCAGCGGCGCTCATTTTTCCGCAGTAATTGAAGCCAGAAACTAAATCCTTCCTTCCTCTCTCTCTCTCCTCCACACTCCTATCATCCTCCCTACACTCCCCTCACTCTCTCTCATTCTCTCTCTCTCCCTCACGAATCTCTGCTGCTGAGAGAGATATATAAGTAGTACTTGTGAGCGAGGAGGAGGAGGCATAGTTGCCATGCATGACTTTACTCGAAATAGAGTCTAGTCTCATTCACACAGGGAGAAGTGGAAGGCTGGGAGAGATAGAGATTGGAAACGTGTCAGTGCGGCAATGTTTTGAGATATGTAATTATACACGGGGAATGCTACAC
The DNA here is from genome assembly GCA_949802685.1 of Dicyrtomina minuta. NCBI lineage: Eukaryota > Metazoa > Arthropoda > Collembola > Symphypleona > Dicyrtomidae > Dicyrtomina > Dicyrtomina minuta. The sequence goes on from OX461809.1 coordinate 28,106,259, forward strand.
ATTCCTATGCATAACTTCCCATCTGAAGAAGCTAAAGGGAACTGGGATGCCTCAGTACTTGGGGCTCATAATATCATCCATGGAAACATTTCGCTTATCCTCATCAAATGACACATATCAATTTTCACCACTATCATTAAACTTACCCCAAAGAAAGATGCACAAAAAGAAGGAGAAGGAGGAAGGAGAAAAAAAAAGGGAAGAAGATTCTCTCCACTCACCTGAGATAGTCCCTTTTGCATAGGATGAGATTGGCTTTAGTGTACAAAGTTTGGCCCACTTCCCCCAGTCGACAGTCACAACATCCACATTTCAAACAGTCTTCATGCCAAAACATGTCCAGAGCTTTGAGGAGAAAACGATCCAGGATTCTTTTCCCACATCCCGCACACTCATTCGAAGAAGAGCTATTTAATCCGAGAGCTCCACTCTCCCGGTGATGTCTTGAGCTCACACCACCAACGCCAATATCTCCATTCGTCATCGTCGTCACCCCGGCCTCACCTCCTGACACACACACACACAAAATACAATTACCCACATAAATAATATCAGCCTTTATCAGAGACGAAGGAGACACGAGGCCGTCCCCGGCTTCCCCTCCACCAACACACACACACACACACAGTACAGACTAAAGGGGACATAACATATACGAGTATATGTACCGAGCTCAGGATACATGAGCTACACGTTGTTCCTTTGTCACCTGCCTAATCTAACACAAAGTGACAGACGTAAAGTGGGTAGCGCTCATCCTTGTCGTTCCCTCAAAATCACATGACTTATCCTTATCCTCCCGCCTCACTGTCCTGCCCGCTCCAGCAACATCACTAGATCACTGTCTCGTCCTCCATCCGCTTATTCCTACGGAGGAGACGAGGCTCTGATTTGCTTTCTCACTCCTTCCTTTGTATATCCTGGAAGAGACTGGTGGGATAGGGCCGGGGACTCGGCGTAAGACGGAGATGATGAGGGAAGGAGGGAGACTATAGTCATAGTGAGACTGGGAGTGGATTCAAGGGAAGCCATTGTATCAAGTGATAAGTGAGATGCCGGAAATGACAGTGTGCTCTTGTAGGGAAAATTCGACAGTTTAGAACATGATGATGAGAGCTCTCATGCCTTCCAGCCTTCCCAGCTCTCTCCTCTCAACTGTGTCTGATAGTGGAAATGTGGAGAGAGGAAGAGGTACACAAGTATAGCTAATATCCGCCGTGGGAGAACAATATTGCATGCTTCGACTACTATCCATCCACACGGCTCTCAAGACGCTCCTATTCTTCTCCCATTCAATTCCCGCTCCTTCCCCGTCTCCGTCCCACACAACAGAAGCCGAGCCGAGGCTCATACCTCTCTTCCCTATCTCCTCAGCTATGCTCAGCCGAGTATCTGACAACAATCCGTGCGCATCCAGACGGACTAGATTTTATTCAACCATAATCATCTACACACACCTCTATACCGCCTCATCTCCGTCCCCATCCGTCACAGAGCCTCTCCTAATAGAAATAAACCTGATATGGAGCGACATACATAGTCGGCTTCGCCTTGAGAGCGACTGTCTCCCAGGTCCATGTCTAGTCCATGTCTATGAGGAGATGTCTGTTCGAAGAGACATTTCTTGAAAAAGACCAAGGAGATGATTTGCAGAATTTGTGAACGACACCCTCTTCCCTCTCTTCTCTCTCGCTTCATCAACTCATCTTAAGTCTAATCGAATCTGAGTGACTGGCTCAGTTAATTGAGCTATTCCTTCTGAATTGAAATGATGGAGAGAAAGCAAGCTTTCTAATTAAGAAAGACAATAGAGAAGGTATAATTTGATACGGACAGTCGACTTGACAGTGGAGCGGTTGTGTGAGAGAGCGGGGGAAGGAGAATGGAGTAGAGGAGGAGGGGGAGGGGGAAGTATAGGAGAGAATAAAGAAGTATGTGATAGGGAGCGGGATGATGATTGTGAGGAACGTTTAAAGGAGAGTATAATGTGAGGGAAAGTGGGAGGGAGGGAGGGGAAGGTGAAGGAGCTCTCGCACTTCTTTCTCCGTCCGCCGTTCCCAGTCAGTCCAAGTCCAGCTACAGAGCCTATAGCCGCGAGAGTGTAGCCGGAGAAAGTTAAGGAAAGGAATGAGGGGAGATGGGGAGTTGTAAGATCAACAGCGATGCGATCTCATGTTGGTTCTCTGAGTGGGAGAAACAAAGTGAGTTGGGCGTGCAGAAAATCAGTCAGTTAATGCGATTAAGTTGTCGTATTTTCTTTCACTAGCTCACTTTATTGGAAAAGTGATCTTTTCCATCTCTTTTATTGCTTCTTTTGACCGAAAGTTGGACAAAAATTTGTTTGTTTTCCCAAGGATTCAGCTATTCTCTGGAGAAGAAAACAACTGCTTGTAGCAAATCGAGGTCTTTTTAGAGATCTCATTAAAAATGTACGAGACACGTGTGGGCCACGTCGCCCTTCATCCATCCATCCATATACCCATCCAATCCTATCCCCATACGCAGCCATAGGCCATCCGCTCTCCTATACTATGCTATATATATCTTCCTCTCCCGACCATTCCACTCCTCATGTTCACAAAATTCCAATTGTTTCCTTCGTGAGGAACAAACTCTGTCCGTCTCTCTCTCTCTCTCTTTCCTCACTTCTCAAGTCTTCATCCATCCATCCATCTCTCACTTTCCTTCAGCCATTCAATAAGCCTCGAATTCAAGAATAAATACTATACTCCCAACCATGTGCTCTCCCAATCGCCAACTATCCCCAGCCCTCCACCTCTCCTGTCCTCCGGCTCACACTAACTCCCAGAGACTGACCACAGAAAAGATGAAAGAATTGTGATAGTACGGGGAAATGCGAATGAGATTTCCTACATGAAAGGTGAAATGAAATAATGATCGTAAGTCTTTTAAAGGATTTTTATTTCTCATATTACCAAAGCTATGGAGAGGGAGAGAGAGGGAGAGTAGTGAGAGACATGAACGTCTATGTCTCTACCTACACACATGGTGTGGAGAGTATAGATGGTATAGATGTATATAGCATGTATGCGTGTAGCCGTTGGAATGGTACATGCAGACACAGATGCTATTAGTTAGGACGAGAGAAGGGAGCTGGGAGGAGAATGCGAGAGCGCGCACGACCATTTCCTCTCCTTCTCTTACACACTACACTGGAATATAAACGTATCACAAGGCAATTAATCACAGTAGCCCGCACTTGACGTTTCATTAGCTCGTCTCTTTTCGTTTTCCCAGATTTAATTAACATTGCAACGGTCGAACAAACTTTCGCCAAACCCTGCTGGATCTTTACTCAACTTGTTTTGACGCTTGTATTCGCCCATTTAACACTTGAGCTTCCAGGAACAGCTCATTCCATCCCATTCCATGACTACTACTACAACAACATCTCCACAGCATCCAGCTCTGCCCGCCTCTCGCTCTCCCGTCCTCTCACTCAGTCACTCACCCGGCGAGAGAAGAAAGGAGAGAGAGCGAACGCATCCCAAGCCAAGAGAAGGAGCAGGAGGGAAGGAGGAATACTTTGAAAATCTCAGTTTAATATCCTCAATATTGCCTTACCTATCATCATAACCCTTTGTTCTTGCTCAACTTCCTTTACTTTCGTCACTAACACTTCCCCAATAGACTTGTTCAGTCCACTTCCACTTTATTAGCTTACGTCTGCCTAAGCTCCATGTCCATCTCCGCCTTCTTTCCATTCTGTCTGCATTCACGGACATAGTACCCTATACCTATGCGGAGGTATAGGCCGCTCCAACTCCATGTAGGTAGGTAGGTTAGGTAGGTACTCGTTCCCTCCTCCACTCATGACGACGACAACACGCCATTACTCAATCATCTACATACCGCCACACTATAGAGACTCCATATACCCTATAATTATATCCCCTATCCCATCCTAATATCTCCTATACTCAATCAAATTAATTAACCTCTGATTGCTTTCACAACTTCAATCAGCAAATAAAACCCCAAGACATTAATACAACCATCTCATAATTTCCTAGTCTGGTTTATTAGACACACACACCTGAACCAGAGCACAACTCGGGGAACTAACCAAACCAAACCGAGCCAAACCATATCATACCAAGTCACCGCTCACTTACTTACTTTTAGCTATAGCTACATAATGACAGGCAAACAAACAGGGCAGACTCCACTCCTTCATATCCAACTCGAGCCCAGTCAACAATACCACCTGAGTCACTCCAATTGAACAGGAACAGTGAAGCCACTCATGAATAAACAAAATCAGCGGAGCTATACTCAATTGCCCACGCAGAGAGTAAAGTACGGTACGGTACAGATAGATAGGCAGGGGTATGGTGCCGTGTCCTGAGTGAGTATACCTGATAGTACAGTCCCACTATACGTGTAGCCGGAGCTACCCGTCTATACAGCTCCACTTCCTCGATGTCGATATGATTTACAATTTCCCAGAGCAAATTTGATTACTTTTCAACCCAAAACTAATTACATTCCAGTGACAAAACAACAGTAGCCTGTGGCCACTAGAGACGGCATGAAAAATTGACTACACGTCACTCCTTTATGTGAGAGTATAAGACAAACTCTGTCCGCTGGAAACTACCTCGAAAGTCGGGACTAACGCAGCCATTACCATTACCATCACCCACCACCAGCTCATTCCATAATCGATCGAATTTATTTCTTAATTTTTAATAAGCTCCACCTCCAAATTTAATTTACAATCTTCACAAAACTTGGGCCACCGCCATCAACCACTAACTATATATATGAGATGGCAAGTATAAGGGTCCATAGTATATTATTATTTAATAATACATTCCATCATTTCTACCTTACTATATAACCTTCAAGCCAACGGCCAACTTATATCTTGAAAAGTCCCAGCGAAAAATTAATAAATTCTGCAATATGCCTGTAAATAATTATGCGAAAATTCTAGTAGCTTATTATATGGAAAGAATGTGAGTGTAGGAGCGAGACCTGAAGTTTGAGGAATATTAAAAGGGAGAGAGCGTCGCCATGTATGACACGACATACCAAAAGTCCACAGATACTCGGAGATGTGACTCGCCCCTGCTTGCGGTTTAATTTTAAAGTTGTTAATAAATGTACAATCTACTTAATTCGGCGGGTAATGTTTTTCAAGTGGTGAAAGTGAATAATGAATAGAGATTTTCATTTAATATTTGATATGAAAATTTTCTTCATTTTCTAGGGGGACTTTCTCCGTGAGTAGTGGAGAGGTTCCCAGTTGTCGAGGAGTTCACTCGGTAAACACTTTTCTCTCCATTCTCGCGGTTCTCCAGCCCAGAACCAGAGCCAGAGCCAGAGCCAAAGGACAGAAGCCCACGCGGATGAGGGAGGAACTAAGAGGGAAATTATATATGTTCTAGTAGGAAAGCATTTGTTGGCCATATGTAGGAAGTTCAGGTAGATGAAGCATTCCGTCACCCGGAGGGTTTTCATGGCGTAATTAAAATGTTGGAATTTGTGAAATTACATTATTGAGAAAATCGAGAGGGGGATTGGGGAAGATGAAAAGAAATTTTTTGGCTGCTTCCCTCCTTTGGATGAGAGACGCGCCTTCGTCTCCTCACTTGATGAAGGAAGCTCGACTAAGGAAGAGGGAGGCGAGGACGAGGACGGGGAGGCAGGTGAAAATGTAATTAGGTGTCTTCCAAAGAATTTCATCATAAAGTAGTGGCAGGAATGCTTTGCTGTGGGCACTTACCTCATTCATAGCTTCTGTCTGTCTCAGGATGCGAGCAAAACATTTTTCCTTTACGACAGCAACATTCTCTACACTACACACTCGCCTCACTCCTACTCTCTACCTCCATCGGGGCAGAGGCTCGAGCACGAGACAGGATGCTCTCCCCTCTCGCCTAACACAGTCCATCGGACTCTTCCCTGCTACTCGTAGTAGTAGGAGCAGTAGGTGCATGTTTCCCGAGAACAAGGAGAGATAAAGACAGTAATGTGGAAGAACGTGTTGGACGAATGTTTTAGTGAAAAGTGTCGATTTTCACGTGCAATAATGTTAGCAGTTTCATGTGGTCTCGAGTGGAACTCTTATTCTCTCTAAGCCCTCAGATCCTGTTTCCCTCTATCATCAACTAATATTGCATTTGGCTCTTGATCAAAATCCCTCTCCACTCTCTTTCATCTCTCTCTCTGCTTTCTTCGCCTCCTTCTCCTTCGTCTTTCCCTCTCCCGCTCATTCCTCCTCCGAGCTCCGGCTCCAGCTGAGCCATGCACTCCACTCCATGAAGACACGCAACAACAAACCAAAACCAAGCTAACAATCCAAGTCCAAAATACCACATACAGATGCCACAGCTCAAGGAAGTCACACTGCTGCCTCTCACTCCCAACCGCCTAACGTCTAACCTCGGCAGTCCATGCACCTCTACACAGTCCCCCTCCACTCTCTCTCTCACTCTCTCTCTCTCTACTCACTCCACAATCATCCACATACACGAAGCCGACAACTCGAAACTTGTTATTTAACTCCACTTCTTACACTCTAATCTTTGTCTCAACTGCTCTCACCATCAGCTCAGGTGTTTATTAGCTCCACCAGTCCCCTACACCTTGCGCCACTGCCACACTAATAACATGGAGAATATCTCTTGTCTCAAACCCGAACCTTAACCATTCTTCTATTTTCCACCGTGATAAATATGTGCTCAAAGTTTAAGAAAAAAGATGTCGAAGAAAAAAGAAACCAAAATATGTAACTAGCTAAGCGCCCCCCTCGCTGCACGCATTTAACTGAAAGGTAGTGGAGAGAAGTGATTCCCATTTTTTAATGTTATAGCATACATGTAAAAAAATGAGTATTTAAAAAAAATAAGAATAAAAAATGAATGTCGTTCTTGAGTTGTGTGTGTGGGTGAAAAGTAAAGTAAAGTGGGAGGGAGGGGTTGGTGGGATGGGGAAGGCTGGAGGCGCACCATTAAATGAATTGTTGATGAGAGGCTCAAATTGAGTGATTGCCTAATTGGAAATTAATACGAAAGTAGAACCTTTGTTGATTGGGGATGGTGGAAGAGTATATGTATAGACTATGTATGTAGTTTTGGAATGAATAAGACGGAGGAAGGGAAGGGATGAAAGCATTGCAACTAAAAACAGAACGAGAAGACTACCAAGGTGGATTAATTGAAAGCGGCCAAAGCGGGTGATTGCAGGAGAAATTCTTGACTCCCGCGGGACACAAATTAACATGTGTATAGAGAGAGAGAGAGAGAGAGAGAGTTGGAGGAGGAGGAGTGGAGGAGAGGTGAAAGTATGTTCTAACTTGCTCTAAACTGCATCCAGCACAAGTTAAGACCCAGAGACCTCTGCCTGCTCCACTTCCACACAGACTGAGGAAGGAGCGAGAGGAGTGGATGAGAAATGGATACAAAATAATGTAGGCTAAGAAAGCATATCTATGGAGACGGGAGAAAGAGAGGGAGGGAGGGAGAGAGGGGAAGGGAGGTTGGAAGGTAGAAGAGAGTCTTGCGAAGGAAGTTTGGTAATTAAAAGATAAATTTTTCATGAGTTCACTCGTGGATGGAAATGGTATTCATGGCCAACAAGTTAGTCCACTTGGTAATGGTAATGTTGAAGATGCAATTAGATGAGAATATCGGGCGGGTAGCTTCTGATAAATAGGCTATGAATGAATAGAAATGGATGGTAATTATGAGTGCGTTCGGCCAGTCAATACGATTACAACTCGAGACTAAAAAGGGAGCGGAGGGAAGAAGACGGAGAAAAGGGAAGACGAAGACGAAGACGAAGAAGAAAGGAAGACGAGGACGGTTGCTGGATAGGAAACTGAACTCTCTCTCTCTCTCTCTCTTCCTTTCTTTTTCTTTTCGCCTCCACTAAAGAGCGCTTTCCTGCTCCATTTCGAAAATACATATATTTTCATGATGAGGAAAACTCATTAAGTCCTTTTCATAATGAAAACTTTCTTGCAAAATAATTTAACAAAGTTTTAACGAACTTTAACTCTAATTAGATTTCCCTCATAAGCCTTTCCTCCTCAGGCCCTTTTGTCCTCTTCTCAATGAATATCCATCCAATCCACGACATCCACAAACATTAATGCTCCCACTCTCCATATACATGCAGCCCCATCCTCCTCAGCCGTCTGGACTCCATGCACTCTGTGTACTGTGTGTGTGTGTGTACATGAATTCACGGGCCAGGACCATCCCATCCCATGCTAGGAGACCTCAACTCCAGATCCAGAAGCTAATCAAAGGGAGAGAATAGTGGAGGAGGTAGCTATGGGGCCTCAGTGTAAAATAACCACACGAAGCTGGGGAAACCCAAACAAGAGTTTGTCAAGCACAATCATGTAGATATATTCTGAGACACAAACAGAGACGAGAAAGCCAAGGAAAGAAAGGAAGAAAAGGAGTGAAGGGAGAGGGGACTGGCTCAGGATGTGTGTGTGTGTGTGTGTGTGTGAGTGAGGATGAGAGTAGTTGGGAGAGAGAGAGAGAGGGAGAAGTTTGTGTAGGACTTATCCACAATTTCCTCCTCTTTCACATTAGATGATTGCCTTTAATGTTTTGCGGAAAAACTAAGTGGTCCCCCTCGACTATGAAGGAAAAACTTTCTCATGATATTCTATAATGCGAAATTCATGTATCTTTTGCATTTCCTCCCAATTCCCATCAAGACAAATCTAGACTTCTTCAAATACCACCAACACCACTGAGAAGACCAACTACCTCATTTTTCTCTTTGTGTCATTCTATGAAACACGGAAAATGAATTAAACTTCATGACAACCGCCCTCCTCATCATTATTACTCCACGCTCTCACCTAATCATCACTCCTCTCTCTCTCCCTCCAACGCCAACGCCGACACCGACACCACTCCAAACATTTTAAAACCTCCTCCTTTCTGTTCCCTTCCCACTCCGACAAACTCCCCAAATCCAAATCCAACTTCTTCAATTTATGGGCCCCATCCTCTCCAACATCCGCACACAGCACCACCAACACCAACCAACTAACCTTCGCCCAAGCCAACCATGCCAGCCAACACATTGGACACTCAAGTCGCTCCTGCTGCCCTGTCACCACATCATCCATGTCCGCATCCGCCTCGGTCTTGGGTCCAATAATCATCTGATGGCAACGAAAACGACGAGAGGGAACCTGGAGAGACCGGAGATTTCCTAACCCTTTCTTATCCATTGTCCGCTCTCCGCGGATTCGTATAAATTTTCCTATTTGCCACACAACGTCCTCTCGTTCCAAACGTCACTTTCTTTCTTCTTCCCTTCACATCTCGCCTCTCTCTCTCTCTCTCTCTCCCCTACCTTTCAAGTACCATGGCAGATCCAGAGAAAACCCAAGTTCAATGTGAAAGGTAACAAGTATTTCTTTTTTTTTTCTCTTGGTCTCTAGTGACCTGAGCTTTGGAATCCTTTTCTACCTTGATCTATGGTCACTCCTCACCATTCTCCATAGCTCCATCCCAGCCTCATAATACCCGCTGACCAAGCCATCCTGAGCTCAGCTCAAAAGCCAGTAAGAAAGTTGCCTAGGAGAGAAAGCATATCAACTTTTCACTCTATTCCCCAAATGCTAATATCTCATGTGGTATTACCCTTTGAATTCCATTTGTTTCCTTACTCTCCGCCCTATAACATATATTACAGGAAATCATTTCTTCCTCTCTGCCACCTTTCCCTGGAGCCGATGGAGAAAGCTCATTCCCAATATAATATCCATTACATTACATTACACACTCACACACACACACACATTCAAATAATATTTATTTTTAATTATTTATATCCCAGGAAAGCAAACAATAATGTGGTAAGATAAAAGGAATTTAAAAACTGTTTACGTTCAGGACTGAGAGAGAGAGAGAGAAGGGCGGAAAGTGAAATAGTACGAGTCAATTCAACTATAGCTAAATTATGATTTAAAATATTTGGGCAAATTAGTTTTGGAAAGGCAGAGAGAGAGAGAGAGAGCTATAGAGATAGAGAAAGAGAGCGGCATAGTCGGAGTGAGAGAATGGGAGAGACTGAGAGGAGATAGAGACAAGCGAGGGAATGAGAATGAATTGGGAAGAAAAGTTGGGTTGGTGGATGGGAAGGGAGTGAGAGAGTAAGAAGAAAGAGGAAAAGAAAGGAGAATGAAATTGGTGTGAAGAAACGGAAGGTAAAGTAGGAGGAACGGACATGAAGTACATAGCTCTGAAAATGGTGAGTTCATTTTGGTGTTTTCATTAGCGATTTTGATAATGCGAAAGTTGGGGAGCATGAGCTTATATATCTTGATTTATCGCAAAGTGATATATATGGATAAAGTGTTAGTGGTTTTGAGAGAGTGAAGGAAAGGAAAAGTAAAAGAGAGAGAGAAGAGAAAGAGAGAAGGGTCAAAGTGGAGTTGCTGCTAGGGCAGATGGGTTACACTCTCAGTTTAGAGAGTTATATATGAAAGCGAAAAAGCCGTACAGAAAATAGTATAGAATGAAAATAAATCCCTTTGCTTAATAGACTGCAACATGAATTTGCTATTATTTCCAAGAAGAAGACCGATTCGGTAGATCGGTAAACATAGAATCTGAAAATGCACTTTGCTCTCCATTCCCTTCCTAACTTTCTCCTTCCCTTTCACTCTCTCCCGCTTCCCCTCGCTCCCACTCTTTACCTACCTACTTTACCTTATTCCAAATCCAGACTTTACCTTCCCCACCACCAAAGTAAGCAACCTCATGTCTTCCTGACTTTGCTTTCTTTCCACTCTCACTACACTTTTCACTTGAGCCAGCGCGCCGCCACGAGACTTCTCTCTCGTCGTCGTCGTCGTCTCGAGCCAAAAGCTTGAAGGAGACAGGAGTGGGAGACGGAGACGGAGAAAGAGAAAGATGTACAGAGCGAAACAGGCAACATCCATTGTCCATTCATTCACTCATTCCTTTCAATCCATAGTTTCACCTATACGTCCTCTTCCTATCAATCAAACTTTCCCTCCTTCCTTCTCCAAGTCTCCCGCACCCAATATCTCCAGCTCTATCCCCCCCCCCTCCTTCCCCCTACCCCCTCTATCTTAGCATGTAACAACAAAATCCACTTTTTATACTTCAACTTCAACCACAACTTCCCATTTAGTAATAAATTAATACACGCACTCACTATACTCACACACACACCTTCCGCTAAACAGTCCCTTCCAGTGTGACATCCGAGTGAAATGTGAAACGCGCTTTTGCCCTCAACCAACCTCCTTTCTCATGTCCTCTTCCTGTTTACACTCTCACCACATTCAAACGCAGGCCGGGCTGGATTTCTATCTAATTCTAGTCAAAACCAAGACTAAGCTAGGTAGGGAACTACTACAAATGCACTTAAAAAATCCTGGATCCATATTTTTTAATCTCTCTTCCCAATTTCATAAAAAACAATTTCAGTAGAATCAAATATAATTTATCACATCTTTATAAACATTGAATTTTATTCAGGAACCCGCGGCCCTTGAATATTTACCAAATAATGAATGGGACGAAGAACTAAGTTTAGTGGTTGACATTGATGGTAAAGAGAACTAATTAGATTAGCTACTACACTGAGTTGCTGGGTTTGTTTTTGATGAATATTTGAGAAGACGGAGACGGACGGGACAGTAAATTAAAGATAGCATTGATCATGTAGAATGAGCCTACCGGTGACGTTGTTGTCGGTCTTGACTTCAGTACTGTGCATTTGGGGAGCGTCACTCAACAATCCCGAGAAACCTCCTCACACACCGACCGCCGTCTCAACCTGAAGAACAAAGAAAGTCAGAGTCAGAGATATCAGAGATATAATTATATGTAGTAGGTATATAGATAGATGCGCATATATATATATTACAGAGCTCCGAGAAAGACAAAATGAAATAAATTCTCTAGACTATATTACATTGTGCCCCCCTCAATCTATGCGGATATATAGAGAGAGAGCACAATGCACTAACAATAATACTCTAAGCGTAGTTGATTTTGGGTGATGTTGTCCAATCTGAATGAATGCAGGGCTGTTATGTAATATTGCGAGATTCCCTGTTAGAAATGATGGGAGAAGACGGACGGGTGAATGAGCAGAAGTGGGGTCTTGGAATAATGGGAATATAGATTGTATATAGAAAAAGATAGATATATATACATATATCAGAGACACCGAGTCAAAATCAATAATAGTAAATGCAATAGTGGAATGACTGCATACACCCCATAGCCGAGCCTGTATACAGGATATACACGCGTAATGAAAATAGAGTGGTAATGGGGAAGAAAGTGAAGTTGGGTGGCTATAAGCTTCAGTTTTAGCTTCACAACTTCAAGTCAGATGAGGAGAGAGAATGGACGTGCGGCGGCACTTCACATTTCACATGCTTGTAGCCCCGATGTCGATGTCAATGCCGACGACGATGACGACTCCTGCTTCCACGCCTCTTTACCAGCATCGCACTCACACACACAGAGCCACACACACACTTTTTCGCTAGACTTCCGACGTCCTCTGGCTCTGGCCGACATGGGTACTACATAGGTAAGTAGGTACATACCCACTACCACTTCTTCTTCTCGCTCGGGCAAAGAGAGGACGAGAGACGCCTTTAATGTCCATAATGCATAAAGGTAGGATGCAATATCCGGATTTTATATCCACAAATACCAATGTCTACCCGACACATTCTCTGACGGATCAGACGGCTGACAACATGGGCGACAAAATAGTCTTTCCTGAAGAATCCGTCGTCCTACTAACTCACACCACTCACTCACTCACTCACTCACTTACATCTTCTAATATTCCTCTACCCCCCCTCCCCACCCAACACTTCCCTTTCCTCTTCTCGTTTTTTTATTCCTATCTCCAGTCATTGAGTATTCAGCACATTTGATCCTGATCCCCCACACCCCGCTCCTCTTTCTTCATTTTCTCTCTATCTCTCTCTCGCCCTCCACCTATTCCAATTCCCGACTCCATTCATGTTGATATTGATATTGAGGAGTTGATTATTACAAGTCGACGCGCGGGCAGAGGTGGACTCTTGGAAATAATCATATATTATAGTTATAGTGATGGGAGGAAATTCATGAGTCCATTCCACACACACAATTCCACCTGTGTTCAAGAATTTGATTTTTTTTTGTGGCCCTTCTCCTCCTTTATATATTCCCAAGCTCCAGACTCCAGAGTCTCATACATAGGGAACCCCTGTGCATGTTGGTGAATACGGAATTGACATCAAAGAAACTGCCCACGTAATAAAGCTTTCCTCATTCACTTATCCTCAACAACATTAGAGAAAGAAAGAGAAGGGTAATGGAATAAAAGCGGAGTGCACTCCTCATGCTGACCCAACAAGACAGGGAAAACTATGAGTCAACTGACTTGAGTGGAGTGTGGGAAGAGAGAGAGAGAGAGGAGTGTTGCATAGAAAATATATATCAGTCGCTTCTCTTTCTCAATCACTTTTGCTTCACTCCTCGTTCTACTCAAGCTGTCTTTTTCTTCCTCTACCAAGAAAAAAACCTTTTTCCAAAATTGCTTTTTTTTCCTCAATGCGCTAAAATTTTCATGAATTTCTCTTTTTTTTCGGCTACTTTCTTCTGTGGAATAACATTCTACTTTTATCCTCTCAAGTGCTGCTCTGTCTCCTTGTTAATTCTATCTGATGGATAAATGTCATTCTTGTTTTTAACTCCATCTCTAACTTCTTCCATGCACCCACCACATCCCATCCTTTCAACTATATACGACGGCACACTCATCCGTCCATCCATCCATCCAGCCACCAGAGTCTACGCATTACGTAGGACCCACATACATCTCTATACTGACTGAGCTTAAGTGGAATTGTGAGGCTGTGGGAAACCATTTGAATCTAATTCCACACATCTATTCAAAATACAGACAATAGAGTTATAAAACACAGTGAATATAGAGGAGAGGACACGGTAAATAAATGTTTTTTTCTCAACATATCATACCAAAAGTCGTATGTATGTATGTGCGAGCTGGAAATTTCTTTGTGAGACTCTCAAAAATACTTCCTTTTTGTTGTCTCCCATTTCATGATTTCTTTGAGTAGGTACTTTCTCTCCGTCCTCCCCATGAATCTTTTCCAAGCACACTATTAATTCAGCATGTCAACTTCCATGACGTGCCAGGGTGGAAATAGGACACGTGTAATATATAAATGACACACTTGTCTTCCAAATTTTATTTATATCTCTTCCCCGTAGTGCTCAATGAATGGTCGTATAATTGATAGAACATAATTTGATGGGCTATTAGAAGCGGAATTGAAAAGTCAGAACAAATAATGTTTGGGCTACGAAACAATAATGACAATCGCATGTGTGTGCGTCTCTGGGAATTTCGTTTCTGAGAGAGAGAGAGAGCAGATAAAATGACTGACAGTATAGTTCATTTCCCATTACCGTACTTATATATTATGTGTTATTATAATACACAAAATATTTAAAATTCGGACCCAAGTAGATACATAAGTGCCGTGTAGGGACACATCCTAATTTTTTTAATGTGACTGAAATTTAAAAAAAAATAAGCTGGAACAATCAACTAATGTCCATGCCCCAGTAAAGGGGCCAATGTTGGCAGAATTTACCGGAGGACACGGACTGTCACTGTCTGGAAACCGTGTTCGTTTTCGTTCCCTTGAACGTCTGACCTTTGAGTAAGGGAATGGAATGAGAGAGACAGAGACAGCGATGTTTAATAAACAAATTAGGATTTAATGTTTGTTAGTAAAATGTGAGTAGAGAAGGTAGAAAGCAATTTGTGTTTGTCAACCGTAAGGAAGTTAGTTGGAGGAAAGTTGTTGGAGAGGGATCATTTCTTGAAGGATATTAATAGGAGGCTGAAGATAGTTGGCGGAGGGAAAGGAAAGAAAGGGTATGGAATAAATAGGTAGAAATATCGAGAGAGAGAAGGGGGGGGGGGGCGAGTATAATGTGATGTGGAGAGAAGATAATATGAGTGAAGAGCATGTAGTGTAGTAGTAGTCTCTGTCCGGGTCCTGGTCTGACTCTGACTCTGACTGTGTAGTGTGATGGAAGGAGCTGATAGAATGTTGGAGTTGGGAAGGCGAAGAGGGATTTCCCAATAAATCTTCAATTATCAGAGTAATCAACGGAAATGCAACTCTTTTTGATCAGTTCTACTTTCTTCTTTTCTAATTTCACGATAAAGCATCAGCGAAAAAGTAACAAGAGGCTTATAAGGGACGTGATTGGAAAAAGTAATTTCTCAATCTGGTCTCTGAGAGTGCGGCGGCTAGTTGGGTATTTCCTTGTCCATTGCATTCCTGAGGTTCATTATAGTCTGGTGTGGCGGGAAGATGGGATGGGACTCGTCTGTCTGCGTCTGTCCATATAGAGTCAGTTTACTTCCAACAGTGTTTATGTATGTAATAGTGTGCGAGAGGGAGCTGGAGCTGGAGCTGGAGGTTGTGTGGAGTCTCTGGATGGAGCCGGAGCGGAATTACTCGACTGTGTATGAGATAATAATATTGTGTGCATGTGACTACTTAATTAGGATGGGAAAGTGGAGTAAGAGAGAGAGGGAGAAAGACGGTGCTCAATTTCATGGGATTTTTGTGCTGAAAATGTGAAGAGGACTGTGAAGAAGAGTTTGGTTGTAGTTAAGTAAGGTTGACATTGGAGGCCATGACGGAGCTGTGACTGAGAGAGGGAGGAAGGCGGAGTGGAATAAGAGAGTTTCCATGATCAACTTAGTGTGAAATTAACTTAAGAGTCATCAGAGATAAATAGGAAAAGGTTTCTCTTCTTTCTGGAGAGAATAAATCTTGGACAAAGGTTGAAAAGTGTAACGAACATCCTGAGGATTAGTAGTTAGCCTCGTAGATTTATAGAGTTTGTGTGAGAGTGGAAGGGTTACTAGTTAGCGTGAGTAGACGGTGGAAGTTCCTTCCCAGTCCAAGTCCAACCAAAGCAAATCAAGCCCTGTGTGTTCCGAGAGTAGATAGTTCTTTTAGTGGGGACCTCGTGGCAGTGCAGTGCAGTGCAGTGTGTTGGTTGGTTGGTTCGACTGGGAGGAAGGAAGGAAGGAGAGAGTGAGAGAGAGAGAGAGTGAAGGTGGAGGATGAGAAAGGTGCTTCCTATTGACTCAGAGACAAGATGGGTAATCTGAGGGGAAAATAAATTTGACTGACGTACAAATTGGATATAGGCTCGGAGCCTCATTCTGGAAGGAAAAGGAAAACTAACGAAAAAATCGCCAACTCATTTTCCTCAAGATTGATTGCTTTAACTCACGCAAAAATTAAAACTTGCCAGACTCTTCAACCTGAAATATTTTTCAATTTGGTCTTCTCACAAACTTGTTCGAGGCAGACGAAGAAGAATTTTTCCATTTCTTTCCCGCCATCATCCTCACACAACTCACACACAAGGCATTCATCCACTAATCTGTATGTATTATACATCCTGACATCAATAAGTTGAGCAAATAGCTCTGCAGCCTGTTTGTCCTCATATCAGATTTATTCCGCTCCCCTCACACACAAATGTACATCCAGAGCCATCCATGAATCCACATACCTACGTCCTCTCGTACTTATGAATCCTCTCTCTCTCTGCCTCGTCTGCCTCTCCTATTGATATTTTCTCAGCCTCCTCCAACTCCAACGACGTACCCAACAGAACAGAAGGGAAGCCTCAGCTTTAGCCAGGCTCCGCTCTCAATCCAGGCAGGCATATGACGTTCTGTCTCAGAATAATATGTTTTATGCAGCCTGAGAAAGCGAGTTTAATGCATTCTATGACGGAACGAAGAGAGAGAGAGAGAGAGAGAGCATTTTGATATTGATATTTCATCTATAAAGAGCACGGAAGCAAGGCATCACCAGAATGTCGGCAGCGGCATTCAATTATTGAAGGCAATCAGGCGTGAACACAAATTGATTTTGAGACACGCCAAAACAGCCCCTAAAACCCCTTCATCCTTATACTCAATCGCATTTACCAGAGGCTCGGATCGTCTTTTGGCTGCATTGCCATCTAATGTCCAACATTTCATCACACTCACATAATCATCTTCTCAATTTTCTCAGTCTCTCATTATTTTTCAACTACACACTATACACCAACACCACCACCAACCCAAGCCAGCCCAGAGCCTCCTCCCACCCACCTCCTCATACCTCACCACTACCACCACCACCACCACCTCACCAGCCATTTTTTTTACACTCATCAATGCCAACCAGCCACCCATCATCATTTACCGCTCGCTCGTCATTTCAAAAGCAAGTCTCTAATACAATTCTAACGCTATATGAGGAGACGTACATGGGATCGATTCAGGACTCCATTCCAGAGCAGTCCTCTCACTGTCAAATGATATTCTCCAGCACAGAGCTCCCCACTCAGACACACAGAGAGAGAGACAGGCAGACAGACTGCCTAAAGAAGATGAGGATTTGAGAAGGGAACCAAGGGAAAGATCAAATGGAATCTTTTCACAATCCTTGCATGATTTTAGTCACTCCCGTGAGTGTAATTAAACCTTCCTACGAATAACATCTGTAGTTCACATGTAGCGAGCCTCATCATTAAAGTGGAGATAAACAAGACATTATTAGGAAGACTCCAGGACAATTTTCTTGAAGAAGTTAATTGGCAAACTCGTTTTTATAATCCTCTTGTTATGCTCCGCGCTGGAGTGTATACTGTAGAGTATATAACGACGTGGTGGAGAGTCTCCACACCACGTCCCTAAAACTATCACAATGATAACAGACATGACTCCGCTCCACCATCCACATCCACATCCACCAAACCAATCCACCCAACATCAACGAGGTAGTTTACTAGACCACTGCAGACAACACTCCTTTACAACACAGCCTTTCCCTCCCACTCCGACCACTCTTCCCTTCAGACCCACTCCCATCAAAACATGCACACAGAGCGTAGGCCCACGTGTTCCAACGACAACAAAAACTTTTCCAGTGCACCGTGTCAGTCTCCAGCCAGCAACGTCCAACCTCCCCTTCCCACACAGTACCCATGCTTCCACTCATATACCCCACAGTAACTTAAGTTTACTGTATTCTGTCCTCAATAAAATTGTTAATCACTCATAGCACATTTGACTGCACAAGGACTACATCACAGTTCAGTTCTCAGAGCCCTTTTTACTTGAGACAGACATTTTACAGACACAATCTTTTTTTACAGTTTAAAAAAAAAATAAAAAAACATTGACAGAGTTCAGCTATGCTGCCGTGAATTACAAAAAATTAGTTACAAAATAGAAATAAATTTAGAAGTGCCCATGGTATTTTGAAAACGTATTTGTTTACAAAATGCATATAATATAATTTTGAAATCCTGGCCTCCATGAAGTGAAAAGGAGAGCTACAATGTAGGTAGGCACGTTCTCCACCGAGATCATTTTCATCTACCCGAGAAAGAAATAGTGTGAGAGAGAGAGAGGAAGAGAGAGACGCACACGTCGTTGGAAACTCGTTGGAGGTGCAACCACTGTTTGAGTGCAGAAAGTCTTTACCTTTCTTGCCCGACGTCTTTGCCACTGTGCTACGTGGAAGAAAGAGAGAAGCGAACAGCAAAGGTCTCTCTTGTTAGGCACGTAGTTCTATTCCCAAGACCAAAAGTTTGTTTTCAAGTGTCGTATGCTGTTACTAGTTCTCCCCTAAATTTGTTTTCAATTTCATACTTTTTGAAACTCGTATTGCCTGATCCAATCGTTGTCTCCACACTTTTATACTTCTCCAACAGAATCCGAGCCCATTCCCATTCTCTTTTTCTCCCTCTTCTTCTTCAATGTTTCCTACACATCCTCACCATTCAGGTTTCAATCTCTCCAAAAAAGCAAATTATTTCCACCATACCCACACACACACACACACTCACACACATACACTCACCTATATACACATAAGCATTCATATTCATCCATCCAAGCGACTTTATACAAAATTACAACCACCTCCATATCTCCATACAAACATACAAACACATACCACACACACACTCCGTCTCTCTCTCCAACATACTTCCCCATTTTTATACTTACCACATTCCCAGTGAGGAGAAATATTCAATTTCCCACACCGCTTCAAAAATTACGTATCGCCCTATGGATTTTCATCCTTTACCAATTTAATTCTACCATACCGCACATTACATGTAACGATCCATCATGTCTCCTTTGAGTCAAATAGGTAGTTGTGCTCAACGTGAATCAACTGGATCGAGAGACTCTAATAAATATTTCATGATACGACGAGTCATTAATAAAATATAAATTTAAATTAACATGAGAACAGCAGCTGTGCCGTGCCGTGCTGGAGCCGAGACGTCGACTGTCGTCTCTGTCTCTCTCTCTCCAACTGTACAAAAAATCAACCTTAAAAGCTTCCAAGGCATGTCTAATTATATTATTAGTATTTTTCTGAGATACGGCTTAAATATTTAATTTCTGTCTTCCATGATGATGAGACGACTTTAAAAAAAACGACTCAATAATCATAGAATAAATGTGTAGAGATAATCCGAGAGAGCCTCTCTATTCATTAATGCTGACAAATCAGGGATGTTTTTATATAAAAAGTATGTACATATCTAGGAATATATATATGTTTTTTAATCGCGTATGTGGAACGTACTACTACTATATATAGGGCGTACTATCGGTTAGTGGGAGAATTAGGTGAGTATTAATACGGTGTGAGATGGGCTCACTATGGCCATAGGAGAGGGATGATCCAGTAGGTATGTATGGAGGCACATGGTGGGATGTACATACTGAGGGACTGTATATTTTTGGTGCGTGGAGAGTGGACTGCTGGAGTGTAGTATGAGGGAGTTTGCGGAGCGGAGGAAGGAGGGAAGGAGCGTACACAACACAAATGTCATTGGTAATGAAAACAACCATCCTGTCATGATGAAGAGTCTCATGCATGTTGGAAAAACTCGTTATACACGACAGTTGTTGGCCTTTCCGTCTTCGTTAGACTAATTAGACTGATTGAACGTAAAGAGATATGTAGGTGGGGGCTTAGTGGAGGCTGCTCCTCATCCATTATACGCCGATAACCCAGTCTCTCTCGCTGTAGTCGCTAGTCATATAGTGAGTGAGCTCGGAGCAAGTTGGGACATCGTCTCAATTAGCTTTTCGCTCCGCTCCGCTCCACGAAACATGCATGGAGAATTATGCGAGGGAAGAGAGAGAGCTCCACACTCACTACTACTACTACCACTATGCCACTACACACTTGACGTACAAACGACGGTGAGGAGCCAGCGAAGCAGTTCCTTTCCTCCGCTCTAATGTCAACCATATGAAAGTCTTTCACTTTGAGCTTATTACGTTTTTACAGAATAGAAGAACCACGAAGGAGCACATGTACCTCACCCACCCACCTATAGCCTCTGCATGGACCTTATGCCGTCTACTAGCTACAGTGTGTGTGTGTGTGTGTGTCTGTCTGTCTGTCTGTCTGTGTTGAGGGAAGGGAAACTGCTGCATACACTTGACTTCTATCATCGCAACCACTGCTATCAGTGCTACTCCATTTAGATTCCGTCTAAATCGACACTTACTCCCTTACTTAAACAAATAAAAGACTGAATGGAATATCCCAAAAGAAACTTTACAGACTCGGAGCACCATTCCTCAGCCTTTCCAAGTGATGTGTATGCTTCTTTGCAGAGTTAAAAACAACACGTCATATAAGATGAATTTCAGTTCCAGTGCAAACCTCTAAGAAAACAAACCCAGGAAAAACTGGCTCTTTTGACACTTTTAGAAAACAAGAGCTCCTCCGCTCCATGCTCTGCCCTCAGTCCTGAGTTCGGACGATAAAGAGAAACACACTCGCCTCCTCCATTCCCCTCACAGTTCCGCTCCTAATGTATTCCTCATGTGAGATGAGAGCTTTATCATACTTTTCCGAGGAGGTCCTCGGCTCATCATCTATACAGTCTCGGGTTCACTTGGGATCCTTTCTTTCGCTGGCTGGCTCCTTCGTTGGGATACGTACCACACTGTGAGAGGGAGAGAGGGAACGTCCTGTGTATCCCAGTATTCATTATTTCCATCGTCGTCGTCGTCAAGAATGGCTCATTTAAACTTAAGTTGTACGTTCAAAAGGATGATCATTTGGTAATCATTAAAGCATTGAAATGAATCTAAGCATGGACGAGGTGGGCCGTAGCAGAGGCGGGCAGAGGAAAATGAGAGAACACCCAGAAAAATAATAAAAGTAGGGAGCATGGTTGGTGAATGGGCTCTTAAAAATTAGTTACTTAAACGTGTGGGTGCGACAGAGAGGATTGGATGGAAGACTCTCACACAATGTTGTTGGGCTTACAGGGTAGAAATGGTAAAGAATGGGACGGAATGACAGCGTTAATTAAATGTGAATAAAAATAAGAGGCTGAGGGGCTGTGTGGAGAGGGAGGGGAAGTGGAGGCGTGGGTGGGGAGCGGAGACGGACTCGACTTCATACCTGGGATGCTGCTGCTGGAGAGATGGATGGAAATAATAATAATATCAAGTTGCTGTGGAATAATAAGACTCGGGCTAATTGTTTTAGTTAAAATGGAGGAAGGACGCTGGGAGTTTTGAATGGATCTGGTACTCTAAGCCAATTAGTATCAAATGACTTGTGTACTATGTCTCTTGGTGAAGTGAGACTCACTCACTCTTCAGTGATTGTGTCTACTGATTATTGTGTATGGGAATTCATTAGAGAGATGGAAGGTTGTTATGGTAGGCGAAGGAGTCATCCTGTAATTGCATTCATTTGGTTATGGGCTGGATTGTGCGTGCTGCTGGTAGAGTGGTGGTAGGGACTGGAAGGGAGGCAGTGCAGTGGCACTGGAAGGTAGAGAGAGAGAGAGTGAGACGAGGCAGCAGGGAGCTTCTAATATGGAGATGGGTATAGGTATAGGCATGGGTATATGGGGAGAGATATAGAGTTTGGATTGGTGGTGCTGGTGACAGAGTTTTAGTTGGACTGTGCGCTCTTTATGTCGGATCTGGAGTCAGCATTGTTGCTCATGACACTTTGAATAATTACTAATTCTGCAGAAATAGGATGTTGGATAATCAGCGTATCTTTCAGTTTCCTTTCAAGTGAGGAAGTCTAAAGAGGCAGAGAATAATATTAGATGCCGTGCTGTGGTATGAATTTCGTGCTCATTCACATCATACATGGAGCAATTAAGGATAGAACGAGGAGAGACGCTCAATCATCATTTCACTCGAGGACACACTCATGCATCTCAGCTGATCTGATTGACGACAATCAATAGGGGAATTTCGAGCTTGGAGTAGGAGTCTAGCCCAGACTAAAAGCGAGAGAGAATCTCATCATATAGCCCAGCCATGACAGTCTCTCTCTCTCTCTCTCTCTCTCTCCTCTCTACCCGTACAATGTGAGTTTGGGATTTCAGTAATTGGTAGTGGTGTGGGCGTCTCGTCCCATTGGTTTCTGGCGAGCCCTTGTCTTGATCAGCTTCCTCTGTCTCGGTATGTAGCAAAATGACATGGTCGTCTAGTTAATGCTTCATGATACACTTGCATGGCATTACTTATCATTCAAGTGGGGCTCGTTAAGTTGCACGGTCATTATAGAGACTTGGGTATAATAAAATATAATGTCACTTCCCATCTCAATAACGAGTTTCATAGATATGTCTCCAATTAACGAGATGGTGATCTTCTCGCTGTCTCTGGCGAGTGTGTGGCATAATTCTCCCTGTATCTTCAACTCATTTCACTTGCTATTGAATCCATGTCCCACCGATCTCCGAGCCTCTCCTCCGCTCCCCGTCCTCACTACGTACATACTACCGCACAATCCAATCGAACAGCACGCTATCGTGGAATAGATTAGACTCTGGCAGAGGAGCAGAGAACCATGTGTGTGTGTGTCTCTGTGTGTGTGTGTGTCTGTGTGTGGGTACCCTATGGAAGGAGACGAAGAAGGCCCCGTCGCTTACTTGCTCCTGACATGTCACATCTTCTCACAAAACTTCCCAACTTAACGATCTCTTTACTCTCATGGATTCACTAATGAGATGAAAAAAATTCTAATTAAAGGATGATGAATATCTTCTAAACCATTTGTTCTACTCTTATAAATTCGGTACAGTTCAATTTGTCTTTGTGTGTCTTCCCTTATCTGATATCATATCCAGCACTAATGATCACTTCTTCTTTCCCTCCATGTCATTATATGGATCCATATAGACTCCATAGTACGAACACGACGAATACGGAGCAGCATCCATCCAACATACGAATCCAAACAGAAGGTACACACACATACACACACACATTGGCAAGAACGGTTTCTTCTACTTCTTCTTCTTCTTCCCAGTCCCTCGGCTTCCTAATCCTTCCTACGCTAATGATCTGCATTATTTCCACGTGGAAATCTTCTAAGCTCCCTGGCGTCCATCCAGCCACATTTAACTTTCCTCTCTACATTCCAAAAGAGCAGAGCAAGTTAGCATGGTGGTGGTGGCGGTGGTTGAGCTCACAGTGTATTTATGATGTCTCATAACTGCGTCCTCTCCTCCCAAATGGGAGAACACACGTCTTGAATCACACAACTCAGTCAGTGAGCCAGTGGAGAGACGGACGTGGTGACACGTGACCCCTCAAAGTTGCAGATTGTCCCGAGGATAATGGGGCAAGGTTTGTTAGCTTAAAAGAGTGGAGGGAGTGTTTCTGAGCGTGACACTGCTCCGGCTACAAAAGGAGCCGATGATGGTGGAGGATGTGAGCTATAGATATGATCGATCTTTTGGACAGTGTGGCCTTTGAAGAGGAGAGGGACTGGAGACTGAAATAAAAGGAACGCTTGTTTGTTTGTGTGTGTGTGTGTGTGTGTGTTGTGTGCGGGGGAGAGGAAATAAATGAGTAAGAGTGCGGGATTGTTGAGACGTAATGAGGAGGAATTGGAGGATTGGAGGAGCGTATGTGTGAGAGTGAAAATAGTGAGAATGTTCCTGAGTGGGCTCTAGACTGCGTGAAGCATTAAATGAAGGAAGCAAACGGAGCATTTAGTCAAGGAGCTGGAGAGTATAGAAAGAGTTTGAGGCTTTGTGCAAATACTTGCACTTGGATTGAGAGAGAGAGAGAGAGTGGAGCTCTCCCACTCTTTTCTCCGGTAGAGAGAAAGGGCCTTGGGCGGAAAACACACATAATACACCACTTTATTTCCTCCACCACTTTAGCATTCATTTAGGTCTGAATGGAGGAGGAAGGGGAGAGAGAGAGAGAGAGCCAAGTAGCAGACTTGGAACATTACACATTTCAATGGAGAGCCATTTAAAAGCTAATGCTTAAAATAATTTATATGGAGGAGCCTTTGGCCCCTGGAAGATGACATGGTTGATTTAGTAGCCGCAGTATATTTTTGACACGATGCAATATTTTGACAGGGTGGTCGAAAACCACGGATATTTTTTCCTCCAGTCGACTATATATTGAAAGATATTTGTATCAATTTCGGCTGTCAGGATATGAAGGAGGATAAAACCACTACTGTCCGTTATTGTCGACGAAATTAGAAAAGAGGCTTCATTCGGCCCGAGATCGTGTGTCAATTCCACCATATATATTTGAACAAAATATAAAAAATAGCATCCCGGAATTGTCCGGGGGAAAAGGGTTTTGGGAAGGACGGAGCAGAAATCACGTCATACATGATACTAGGAGAGTATAGAAAATCGGCCATTTTCGTATATAAAACAGCTGTTGCACTAGCAGTTCTGGGTGACACATTAAATCACTATGGTCGTAATGAAAACTCTCGGCCATATATTGCCTCGCTGCTCCGTTCGTTCGTTCGTTCGCTCCTCGACTCCGTCCTCTCCCTCTCGCTCTCTCCCCCACTCTCTCCTCCCGAACTGAGAAGCAACCTCCATTCTCCTCCATACTCCCTTTCCTCCTAATATATAACTCTTTCCATTGTTTTGGCTCCGCTACTTTCAATCAAGGAAAGCAAACATTTCTCTAATGAAATTGACCGGAAAGTAGCACTACACTCAACTTTTCAATTATTATCCTTCCTTTCATATCCCGACTCCAGAGAGAGCCAATGCCACATGTGGCCAACAATGGTTCAATTGAAACATCGTTTCAGAGACCGTCTCAGAGTACCCAGTCACTTCTTCCATGCCATAATATGGGGAAACTACGAGTATGGGAATAAAGCGCTCTGCGCAAGGAGCCCATCCGCCTCGTTCGCATACGCTACACCGTCAATACACGTAGTACCTTCTCATACTTATTCTCTCTCTCTCTCTCTGCATCAGCATCCTTGCCAGACCAGCCAAACGGCAATCCAGCACGATAGAGACTCGAGATGTACATTAAACTTCTGCCATATAAGTTTAATATTAGGAAACTGCCCTGTCTACTTCAATTTGTTTCTGATAACCTTCTGCTGCAATTCCAATATTCTATTTCCCCTTTTCAAGTGACACTGATGTATGTTTCTCCAGCTTCCCTTTCATATTATATGAAAGCACACACGCCAAATCTTCCATGCTCCCATCTAACCAACAACAACGTTTTTGTGGCCTCGCGTAATTGAAAATGCGACGGCCCCGGCTCTCCTACATACCCCTTACTCCAACTCCACAACTACTACCAGTGTGCAGTACGCCCAGGACCAGAACCAGAAGAGCTCCACTACACTCTATACCGCGACCCACTATACACACTCCATGCCCAGCCATAATCATAGCGCCGAGGAAGGAGAGGAAGCACAACGACGGGCTTACGGCCAACAAATATCATCTCTCTCCCAACTCTTATCCTCCCATCCCATGCACTCGCTCCGCCAACAAATAATTACATTCCCTCTCATACTGTTAATTGGATTTTACACCTCTTATTTGTGGCTCCGCTTGATGATGTCTTTAATTATTTCCTCGCAAAAAATTCCAACGGTTCATTAATGCATCTTTCTCCCCATCTTCTCATCCTCGAATCCTAATTCCACATCCAATTGAAATATCCAGCCGCCTCTCGCGCTCTCCCGCATTTAGACACCACGACGCACCAACTCTCTCATTTCTCTCATCACCCACATGTATGCAGGGGGAAGGCGTACGGCTAATAAACCCACTCAAACACACACACACTCTCCCCACCACCTAGATAGTCTCTTCAATTTGAGACAATAAATCCTCATAGTTAGGTCAGGAATAGATGCACTGATCCATCCTCTGTCTCAGCCCATGCAAAATCCTCTGCCCTCCCAACACATCCAACCGCACCAACATGACACTCACAGTACGAACGGGAAAATAATCATTTTATTTTCCGAGCACGCAATCATCTTATCATCCACACACACATACAACAAGAGATACGCTCCCAACAACGACGACGCAGTAGTTGTCTGCTCAACAATGAGTTGGGTGCTAAATTCTATACTGAATCTCTGAGCGCTATCGAGGAGTAGATGTGGAGAAGGAAGATGCGTTGGGAAACTATATCATTTCCATGTAACGGAAAGAGAGCAACCGAATACAGGTTTCCCTGTACCTACCTACCCACCTATCCTACATACGGAATCTCACAGATCTTTGCACTCTCAGCCTCCAAAGCACCTCACACTATTAATTTGCTCTATGTTTCGAGAGAATAATATTGTAGGGAAAGACCATTATAATAATTAGGAATGTTCAAGTTAGTTGGTAAAAATCTGGCTGGTCAGGCCAAGTGAGGAACAATACAGGAGTGACGAGGAGAGAATAACAATGATGGCTTTGGAACAATGTGGCTAATCAAGATAGGAAAAGTAGAATTGGAACTGGATTGGAGGACGAGAGGACGAGGCGCTTAAGTCA
Organism: Dicyrtomina minuta; assembly: GCA_949802685.1. Lineage (NCBI taxonomy): Eukaryota > Metazoa > Arthropoda > Collembola > Symphypleona > Dicyrtomidae > Dicyrtomina > Dicyrtomina minuta. The sequence goes on from OX461809.1 coordinate 28,133,189, forward strand.
CATAATTAATAGAAACAAATCATAATAACAAGGGGAGGGAGGGGCGAGTGGAGAGTCTGGCAGTATGGAGTGGATGACGGCGAGGAGCAATGGAACGGATGAATTAATGAGGGCTAGATATGAGTGCGCGAGCTATTGAAATTATTCTGGTTGGCTGGGCTGTCAGAGCTAAAAATTTCAATTGGATTTTTTTGCCTCTCGTTTAACTCTAACTTTAAGATGGATTGGTGCAATTGAATTTGTGAAGTGGAAGAAAATTACGGGGGAAGCTTTGGGTCATCACTCAGCGGCAGGTGTGTTAAAACTTGAGAAATCCACATGCCCAAGGTGCTCGTCGTTAGTTATATAGTGAGTGTGTGGAAGAATATCGTTTCCTTCAGAGGCTCGTCTCTCTGCCTCTCGTCCGCGTCCGTCTGCCTCGGTCTGGGTCTGGGTGAGAGAGGAGTGGAGACGGGACGAGTCTCTACTGTTTACTTGAGCTCATCTACTCAACTATTCAGTAACCAGTCGTTAATTAGAAAATTCATAAATGAAATAATAATGAATGCAATTGTGATTTCCTATTCATGGGCTTTTTCTTGTTCTAATGGCAGAGCATAATGAGTTCTGACGTTTTATTTATGTGAAAATGAGTCATTCAGTGGATGCTACAGGGGAGGAGGATAATGAGAAAATGTATATCACGCCAATTCAATTAGGAAGAAGTGAGTGGCCTCCAGCGCTCTATTGTCAGGCTCAGCTGTATTATTGCCTCCCAACCACGGCCAGGCCAGGGAAGACAGCACATGAATTTAAGGTCTACCTATACCTCTCCGTTTTGACTTGACGGAGCTCGCTCATAGTCTGCGTCTCAGAGCGTCGTCCACACTGAATCTCCGACTCCTACACAGAGAGCTGCTGCAGAGACAGAGAGGGAGGTGTAGGCAGTAGTTTTGACTCCCCAAAATCCGAAATAAAATCGAGTCCAGTAGTATAGTGGTATAGGAAGTAGGAGTAGGTCTGGAGGAGCCAGAGCCCTGTTATTAAATTTGCATTTGACGCGGGGAACTCGTTAAGGTTAATTATACCTGGACAAAGCCTTCATTAGAGAGAAAGAGAGAAATTAGGAGGAGATTTAATTGGGAATTTAACGTTGCCGAGAGCCTCTGATGTCATTCTTTCCTCAATGCTGTGTTTAATTAGCTCAGACTAGACTCGTTCCCTGAGCAAGTGGAGCTGAGAGTGAGGAGCGGAGCGGAGCGAGGAGTAAGTCGTGGAGAGAGACTCAGAGGGAAGGTACAGACGAAACACGAAACTCAACCTCCAGTTCATCTATTTTACGATGATTTTTGGCAATTCCATTAAAAACTGGCACACTCTAATTTATTGAGAGGGCGGCAGGAGGTTTTTGGGGGCGCTTGGGCTGGAGGAGCTCCTCGCGCTGCGAGACAGCAAGGATATGGAATGGGTTTATAACTGGTAATCTGCAATTCTGCTCCACGTGATGACCAATTTCCTCGACGCTTGGATAAATTGATATGGGCGTGTGTGTGATGAATGAGGCGAAGAATCAGAGTAACAAGAGTGTCTTGAGAGTTGCCCTGGGATTACGAGTCGGCCCATTCGGAAATGCATATGTACAGTCGACTCCCATCCTTTTCCCTTCTCTTGAAAGCACTCGAGAAATGGAAACTTGTGAAAATTTAATGTTTTCATCATTTCCCTTCACCAGAGAACTTTATTTAAGTCTACACAAGGGCCCATTTAGATTGCCAAGCGAGAGTTCATTAATGCTTTCCTATTAAAATTGCATGTATTCATTATCTCCGCTCAAAGTGCACGTATTTCAAACCGAGGAGAGTGAGAGAGAGAGAGAGAGACCAAGAGCCCGAGAGAGCATAAACGTGGAGTGAAGGGCAAGAAATAAAGGGAATGACTGCGAAATCATTTACCGTCTGCTCTCCCTCTCCAACAACGTCTTCTTATTGGAAAAAAATTATAAAGCCATTAGCTATAATGTCACCCTCCCAGTTAAAACCTGGCTCGACTGATTGCCTCCCTTCTTGTCTCCTTCCATGCTCCCAGGAATAATAATTAATTGCTCTACCTGTATGGATGCAGGCAGGGAGGGAGACATTAGCAGAGTTATCATTTAGAAAAGTAGCTGGGAGTCGAGTCCGGTTTCCTTTTTCAAGATAAATATTACCTAAGCTGCGCTGGATTTCAGTGGGGCTGGCTCAAGTCATTGCTTCACTCCAACTACACACACACACACACCATGCCAGACCAGACCATCCCAATAACGAGTCCAGCATACACTTGTATGACTTTTCCAACTTTATCTTCCTACTCTCTCGCTCTCTCCATCCTCAATAATGCTCCTGCCTAATAGGGAAGTCCATAGCCTCCACAGCGTATGCATAGAGCCACCATGGCAAATAGGTAGACGAACCCCCCGGTAGAAAATAAGTACTTTTTCCAACTGAACGCTGTAGCTCATTATTTACTTTGCTATTTCTTCTCCAGGCTCACATTGAATGCTGGATAATAGGCTATTTGCATAATGCGCTTCTTGAGCCAATTAAGTGTGTTTTCAAATGGTCACTACATTCATCATAAAACAAGTTTATATCTCTATTATCGTTTCTACCATTCCCATGAAACTCTTCAGCTCCTACACACGATCAAGGGGGACTTTTGATTCCCGGCCCGGCTTTACTTATTCTCCTATACAGGCACATTATACACTCCAAGAGCTCACCTTCTCTCTAGATCATAGCTGATAGGGATTTAACGCTTAACTTAACATACGTGCGTCTTCCTGTACGGAGCACGTAAATTACTCATCGAGATGAGCAGAGCTGGAAATTCCATTCCCTCTCCAGTCCTACAGAGAGCCTTCCCGTTCTCGCTCCTTTTTACGTGGGGAATAGACAGACAGGGAAGGAGCGGAGAGTGGAAATGATAGGGACGACTGTAGTGAGAGGATAACGGCTTCCCTCCTCAATCCCGTGCTCCACATCGTTTCGCAAGACAGAAAGAAATTGAACCGCCAAAGATAGACAGCCACCACAGACCCACACACACACACTCACATTACTCTCACACAGCCATTTGATTTGGCTTTAATAATCTGATGTGTCATGGATGGATCTATAAAACTAATTTCCTCGATGGGTTCCCCGCTTCCACCTCCCAAATCCGCTGGTCTCTTTAAAAAATTAATTTTCCACCCAGTGTGTGTCAAAAGGAAATTGCTTGTATGGCTAAGGATTTTCATGTCCTGTCTGCCACGAACGACTTGGACACTTCCCTTTCTTCCAATTGCTCCCAAGCTCCACCCGCCACAGAGCTGAACGTCGTTCTTGAGGAGAAACTTGGATTTATCCTGGACTCGGCTCCTTCTACGTGGGTAAGTAGGTACATATCGGCGGTGGTGGTGGTGGTGTTGGTGGTGCAGGACCTGGGAGCCCGTCTCCACTCCCAAGTATAATGTGCATCTGGAAAGAATGGGCCCTAATCAGAGCTCATCAAGGGCTCCATTCAAAAGCTATAAAATGATTTTGCCTTTTTGCACAGAGGCACCAACATGTACACCCATGGACAATGCAAAGCCCACCATGCACCATTTATTTAACCACTATGTAGGAACAAGAATGCTCGATTAACTACCTCGCCTGACAGTCAAATACCTTGGCCAAATGAAGCAATCAGTCTGTCGCTTGTGTGCTCCTACAGCCTGGAAACTATTAAGTGCCGTCCACACTGCGCTAAGTCCGACTTAAAATAGGACACTGAAGTCCTATGTTAAGCCCGACTTATAATAGGAATTGTCCCCACTGCCTGCTAAGACACTTTCGGCCTAACTTTAAGACAAAGCCTGTCCCCACTGGCACTCGATGACTTAAGGATTTGGCGCCTTTATATCGACGGGAATTTTAAAATTCTAGAATACCAAGTGTATCTTTCCACAGTTTATATTAAATTATTTATAAGAAAATAGAATTAATTATTATTAAATTAAATCATAAAAGACATGAATCTGATTGAGGCGTCAAAAATAGCTAAACTAGGAGGCAGTACTACACAGGCATGCATAATAGCACAAATAGTTAAAAACTAAGCTTTAATTAGTCTGTTGAACGCTGAAGACCATTTCATGGGTAAACAAATTCAAAACCTTTTCCAGCTTATTGCATCCGGGTCAAATGTTCAAGTTTTTGGGTATAGTGTCTACGAAATAAATTCATACATACATTTTTAAGGAATATATTCATTCATTTTAACCAAATAATTTCAAATAATCGGAGTACAGTTCAATCAGAATTTTTTGTGACCCCTCAATCTCTTTCGTCTTTCGTTTTCGATCTTTGACGTTTTTTGGTTGCTAAAGAGTGACCTGGCATTTTCAAAACAGATTTCTCGATCCTTTAAATAGTTTTAAAACAATTCAGGATATTTTAGAAATAAGTAGCCAAAATTTAGTGACAATAACAAAACCAAAAATGTATTTCTTGTTAATAATAATAAACACCAAAGTCGTTCCCGGTATTTCGTGGTTGATACCGCCTTAATTTGGACGGGATTTTTGAACTTCCAAATTCAACTTCGTCTAATCTTAACTGAAATATCTTCAGTTAATTAAACGTATTTAATGTTAATTAATTATATGTTATATTAAATACATATAGTTAATTATGTTTATAGTTATTATATATTATGATTAATAATAATAATTATTAGTTAATTTTATTTAATATAATATTTAACAAGTGGAGAGAAGTGGATTAAATGGGACAGAAAAACATGCTTATGGGGCAGGAAGAGACTAGGCCATACAACGGCATGTATAACGCGGTGTTCTGTGCTTGTAGAGCACTTGGTTTCGTGCAGGTGACTTAAGTTAAGCTGGTACCAAAAAGTGGCTCAGCTAAGCCAGTGTTTAGGACGGTGAAAGGAGTTTACTGTCCTAACTTAGGCCAGACTTAGTTGGGCCCTGTCTACATATGCAACACCTTTCTCCGACTTAACAAAGTTAGGTCGGTCTTAGCCGTCAGTGAGGACGGCACTTTACTGTTACGTCCGCCGAAATGTCCCATCATTACTTTCCATTTTATTCTCCACTTCCAGTTTGAAATGCCTCCGAGCCGGAGGAACAAGAACAAGAGCCAACCATCCTACTACTCCTGCTCCTACCCTAAAGTCCATCACTACGCGGGATAACTTTATTCAATGCTCCCGGTCCTCCTCCATCTCCTCACTCCTACATCTCTCCCACACTATTTTACATTACGTCCAACATCAATATCAGCAGCAACAACAACAACAACAACAACAACCGGAGTCAGACCAACTCTTCCACTCCATGTCAGACTGCCCATAGACCCAGACTCAAGTCACCGTCCATCTTCACCGCCGTCACATCTCCCACACTCTCCTCCTTTTACCCACCAACACACTATATACCTTCCTCGGCCATTCAGTCCAACCGTCCATTATTCCCACAATCAGTTACTCAGCACCGGTACTACGGTCTATAAGCATGTACGGGACCATAAGTAGCTCCCTATCTGCAATCAATCGTCACCGACACAGGAATCAAGCACGCTTCCAATAACACAACTGATCAATAAAGATGTTTATTAACAGAGTTGTTATTGTCAAGCATCTGGAGTACCCTGTTTTTTTTTCTTTTTGTTATGCACACATTCACATGGAAAAGCTAAGTGGAGAGCGAGCAACCTACCATTTCCACTCCAGGACAAGTACAGCTATATAATAAATATATTACTCTGCTGAATAGGACATGATAGTCAAGGGTTAAAATACACGCTCCATTCCATGAATGTCCTGTCTACTTTTACGAGGTAAATCTGTATTTTAACTCTGTAAAAAACTTGTCTTCCACTCCACGACGCATGCCTCGCCTAAGTAAAGGTAAGCACCGGGAAACACTAACTTGGAGATGTAATAGAACCGGGAATTTGACTCAAGGCAGGAGACCGACTCCCGAAACCGAAGAACGGACTGACTGAGGACTGACTGAAACTGGAGGAACACCAGGAAAAGTAAAATTGCGAATTGTTTCCTTTCCCAAAAAGGGAGTGAGAGCGCGAGTTCGGATTCGGACTCTCTTAATATCCTCGTGTACATTGCATACAACAATAAAGTAGAATGAGTAGAAAATAGACGCTTACCTTATCGTTAGTTTTATCAACTCCAATCTTGACAGTGACAATAAATTGCAGATCAGATGAGATCACGATCACAGAAAAACAGTCGAGAGATGAGAAGTAGTGGAGAGAGGGAGAGAGAGAGGGAGAGTAGTATGGTGTGCACTGATTCAGTTATTACGATTATTGCTTGGAAGTCGGAAGCAGTATTGCGGTTCCTTCATAAATTCCACGTATCAGCGATTGTCTGACATGTACACTAGTCAACTCATGCACTAATCGTAATATGTTACCCAGAACATTTCAAAGAACACACAACCAAAAAACTTTACGGCCGATTACAACTTTTCTTCTTTACTCTCGACTTGGCATTTTCTCTCACTCTGATTGCCTATTAAGGGATAACAGAAAATATTAGTTTTTTACTGCTCTCCGGTTTTTTTTTGTTGCAATTCATTCACTTTTTCCGTAGGATTTTCTTCCTTGTTGCCTCTCTCTCCGACGAACTCTCAACCGGTCAACTCCAGCTTGTCTATGTATCTTGGTCAACTATTTATTTTCTTCTTCTCCTCTCTCTCTCTTATTACATACAACAACTCTTATAAAACACAAATAAATAATATGCAAACAGCCATGACACAATCAATGATCGTCCAATCCTAACTAACTGTAAAAAGGTAATATCTGAGAATAATAATATTATTATTTTATGGATGCAGTATTTGAACAAGAACACCTTTTATTTAACTACTGACTCCTCTATGTAATGTGTGACTGTGGACTCGCGATGGCGACGGAAGAAGTAGTGTAGTGAAGTGAGTTAGTAATATTATTTGAGAACGCTAAACATTGGTTAAAAGAGGGACGCGACAGACGTCGTACCGACAAGACGAGTGTTTCTACAAGACTGAATACTCGGCTGAAGGGAAAAATTGATGATGTTCAACATGCCAGTCGTTCCCAAGGAAGACATGCGCTTTTATTCCCTCCAACTATACTACACCATTGAGTACTACTCCATTCCATTCCACATCCTTCCCGACTACGTGGGATATACTATGGAAGAGATGCAGTCCAGAGACTCGACGCTCGCACCCGTCGTCTCGTACGTACGTACAGAGTTGTGCCGTGGAAGAGTGATCGTACTACAACCTTTTACGTCTCCTATAAAGCAAAAGCCTGAGAGAGAGGGAAGACTGCTCCTAGACTCGAGTATATAGCGGCAGAAACCAAGTACAAGTCTCTCACGAACGACTTTACAAGAATTCTTCACTGTACAGATTAGATATCGTTCAAAATCCTGCTGTACATTGCACAACATTCATTCCGATCCGATCCAGCCTTTCAGAATTTTGTCACTATACAGTGGAGATGCATACTGCATATACTTTGCCTCGCTCGCTCTCTCTCCCTCCCTCTCCCTTCCTACCTCATCTCTCTCCATATCCATCCATACAGCCATATAATGCTCGGAAACTAACCTTAAATCCAATATCCAACTCATGGGCCACATACTTTGTGCACTTTGTCGTTCATACCCGTCTCTTTAAACTACTACACGCTATAATACTCTCCTTCATTCCAATTCCAATTTCAGCTCCTTCAATCATTTATTATCATCTAATTCTCAGTTACGCTCTCTCCGTCCCTATTTACATACAAATACTTTTAAATCTGCATAAAAATTAAATGGAGGATCGACAGTGATAGAACACTCATCCCAGTCTCCAGTCCCATCATTTTCTCCCTCCTAAAATTTTCCCTATCTCCTCCAAAGACCACGTAAAATAGCCTCACTTCTCACGTCATATAGGGACCTACACCTACTTACAGACAGTTAGGTACTTTGTTTATTTTCTATTAGGTAAGAGTGTATGCTTATTTGAGAAACGTCATTTCCTATGTATAGGTATACCCAAATAACGACCGTCCGTCGTCCCGTCTCTCTCTCTCTCTCCATATAGTTAGTTTCGACTTGGAAAATCTCATTCCGAGTCTCGCGGAACAGAAGATCCAGAACACACACAAGTCCAGGCCGCCGTCCTCTCTCGTCCTCCTTCAAATCCCTTCGTCCGCATCCGTATGTATGAGCCATGGACATGACGATTAGGAACATGTGCTCTTTAGCATGGTGGAAGGTAGATAGGTATAATATAAACATCTGCTGTATGATTTATTTCAGTTCCAATGATTACTTACCTCTATACTAAAGCCCTTTCAATATAAATTCTGCTTCTCTCGATTTTCTTAGAAATTACTTGGTTATTCTGTCGTTGGATCCTGTAGCCGAATTTCTATCGACCATTTCGATATCATACCTAGCTACATTCTAGATATATCTCCAGTCCTTTCTCTCGGGTTGTGTGCAATAGTACGACTACTATGTAACTAAAACTAAAGCCTATATACATTTAGGAGTGGTGGTCCGGAGATGTAGAGAGGAAAGAGGGGAGGAATGTATATTAATCTTCCTGCAGTTACCAAAGTATCATTAAATAGTATTCAACTGTAATTTTTTAGCCGTCACAATCCAACGTTCCCCCTTCCTTTTTTTCATATATATATATATATATTGTTTTGTTCCACTTGGAATGAGGATGAAGCCGGATGCTTGAGAGATGTAGATATTGAATTGGTTTGGTTTATCCTAATTGTAATATATATATATACTAATTTCCACTTCCTAAAACAAAGACGTCATTTGACATATTATGAAGATAGGAAATTACATTCTAGTGCCTTAGTTGTTTTGAAAGAGGTAGGTAGTACATATTCAGTTGAATTGATTCGCCAATTCAAAAATCTAAACTTGAGTTATAATAGAGATAATGGCAAAAATTCAATTACGCTAATGTAATGAAGCTGAATGATAAATTGGAGGATAATAAAATGAATTGTATTTATTGCATGTTTCCAGATTTACAGCTTCAAAGTGTGTCAACACTATAAATTTAATTTAATTTAAATGGGTACATATTATTACATATATATATAATTCTAATGTTTGAGTGAGGGTCTATGGATTTTGGAGCTGCTATGAGCTCCTCTATCAAGTTTTTAGTAGTAGAATCTAACACTGTAAAATATATAGGAGAGAAAAGTGTAATCAAATTAGTTGAATTGAATTGAATTTCAAACGAGATTAATTAATACTGCATACACAGAGTAGTAGTAGAACAGTCCATGGTTTGTCATTAATTAATGAAGCTATACAAATGTAGCCATTTGATCAACTAACAAATTAATAAACACCTACGGTGTAATATAATGTCTATACTGTGTAATTAACTACTGTTCCGTCTCTCAACTACTGCATTCTCTCCTTCCCAACTTGAGACACTTGAGGAGAGCTTCAATGGAGTGCACGACTTTTCGACATGTAATAAAAAGCTAATTGTAGTATTGAAATGTGGGTATAATTACCTATTGCTCGGAACTGTAAGCCCATTGATGGGGAAGACAAAGAGAAAACAACATTATACGCTGCGATACTGGGCCTCATAAAAAAACTGATGAAAATAGTGTGTGCATGACTATAAATATATATTATTATATGGTGGCCTGGAGGAGGGGTGAGGGGGACGGGGAGCATATAGGGAGATACAAAGACCTTGAAAATACCATTTTTTTTATTTAGACTAATTTATTATTATCATCATTATTATTAAAATAAATGGAGCCCTTTCCCATGACTCTGTTTAGTAACGTGTAATTAAACTAAACGAAACGAAGAATAGACGGGATGGAATTTCATTGAATTGTTTAATAATTGAAATTCCGAAAACTCCTCTGTTATTCTGTTAATCTTGGCCAAGAATCGCAAAGGAAATAATTAATTCCAAAAATAAACGTTATGTATTCCATCCTGAGCTATTCAATTATTTTTGTTGGATGAAAGGATAATTTATGTTGGTTGGTTGGTTCGTTCGCCCGCTCGCTCGCTCGCTCGGTCGTTGGCTGAGGTGAGGTGTCTATGTAACAGTTTACTTTTGGATAGTCAACATATCCGAAAATGAGAAACCCCGACACTTAAAAAAAATGAGAGCGTTAAGCGAGGAAGCCTTCTGCATATTAATTGGTTTTCCATCAAACTTTTTCTCTATCAAAGGTCATTTAAATTCATACACGGTTAACACCTTTTCGAAAAACTTACTCAAGCAATTTCAACAGTATGGATGTGCATAAATGTCTAATCGTCCTACGTCCTATACGTTCAAACTTGGACTCGTACACACAAATCATGTGAGGAGATCCATAGCACTGAAACTGAACGGTTTCCTCATCTACGTATCTTTCACTCAAAAGACTCAAAGCTATATGATGCACAATCAACGTAGCGTGACCGTCGTGGTAGCCTTATTAAGCTCATACAAAAGTTTAAGTTTTGCTGTCTGTCTTTCAAATCTATGGGTCTACGAAGGATGAGGAGACTAGTGACACTGTAGAGGTAGACGCAAATAGAAAGTACCTACACGCAAAGGCTACTCATAACTGGAGCGCATACATATGCATAGTTATGAAGATAGTTTTTTGACCCTTATAGCTTAGATTACTGTACCCTCAAAATTATTTTACTTTGTCTATCCCTGTTTTTCATACTGTTTCAAATTCAAACCTTACCTCATTTACAAGAATCGTCAACAATGTAAATTTCACTCAATAAGTAGTTGATAAGTTCGGGCCTTGAGTGATTTATAGAGATACCTTCCACGCTTTACTTTTGTACTGTATACGCTTTATCTAAAAAAATATCAGATATCTCCAGTGTGCCTTCCCTATACTGCTCTACTGCTTTGTAATGAAGACAGGGACGAAACTGAAACATAAGACTTCATGGAGTAAGTAATTGGTAAAACAGGGAAGCGTATGGAATTTGCTCTTTGAGCTTGGAATTACCTCTGATAAGATTCAACATGGTTGATTTTTTTTTCACATTTATTTGCTGTAAATGTATCTATTATTTCTTAATTTCTAGTAGCACAGTTTTCTGTCTCTTGCTTTTTAAAATTCAAGTTACTAAGTAAACATGCCCTTCCTTTAGCCATACGTTGATAAATAGTCAAAATTAATCTCCGAATATCAATGAGTTACTGTGATTAAAGCAAATTTCAGGTAGAGTGCTCACAGATGCATTACTTAAACAGTTCCTGCTGCACTCAAATGAAAGACCTGTTTTTCCTAAGGAAAAATGATGCACATATTTTCATACTGTGGGATATTACAATTTGGAAATTTGGAATAATAATGAACTAACCAATCAATTCAAGATTCTTTGTAAATTTTTACGATACAAGATAAAAACTATTTGGACTTTTTAAAAAAAATTCTTATTCCTCCATGCATTTTTTTAGCATTTAAAAATGTGTATATACATGCAGCAAGAATAATGCTGCATAAGATGCTAATAAGATGCTATCGCGTAAGACAAACATAACTTGATTGAACAGAAGCACGTGCAATGTTTTGAAAATATGAGCAGTAATTTTGTTTTTACTTAACGCACCGTTTATTATTAACGTAAATTTTACTATTAAAGTTTGTATTATGTGAACTTTGATTTCATTGCTGTCATTACGTAGTTATCTGCAAAGAAAGAGGATGGATTACGTTTAGTTGTACTATATAGTGCTCTCATTGTTCTTATTTTGATTTGTATACAGTTAAATAATTTGTTTTTATGCCCATGTATTTAAAACAACCTTTTAAGTGAAGGCTCCTTAAATTGCTTGCATTTGGGACGGGGAAGTAAACATTTTTTTAAAAACTATATAGCGAATTCATAATATTGACTGAGGCACAGGAGGGAGAGAGCTCCTTCTCAAGACCGAGGCCGAGACCTGACTTAATGATACGGGGAATAGTACACAGGAGCTGCAAGTGTGGATCCATGTATCAATAAATTTGATGCTCCTTATTCAGAGACTATAGGTCGTAAATCGTGAATAATACTCGCGAGTTTGAGAAATAGGAGTCGTTGGGAAGTGAGTCCTTAAATCCGTGAAAAGAGTGCATGGAGACTGGTACAGAGAGAGACTCCATGGTATCCGCTCGTTTCTTAGCTAAGTTTGTGCTTCTTCTTTTCCTCCTCACTCCTCGCGAGTCCTAGCCACTATATTCCCATTCCTCCTCCCTACCTCCAATTTTTTTTGTTTCGAGTTTAAGTTTTGGCAGACAATTTTATTTTATTGTAAGTAAAGTGTAGATTGCGAAAACGATGTACACAGCACAAATACATAAACGAGGAGGAAAGTGCCTGAATGTCTTAGTGGATGTCGTGTCAGATCACACTAGTATGCATTGCGAGTCTGGGTATGTACTCTGCAGTATATGTCTGTATGTATACATGGGTTTTGAGAAAGGTAAACAAGCTGGGTAGGATAGAGAGAAGATGGAGAATGGAGAGAGAGAGAGAGGGAATTTTGCGTGGGGTATTTTTTTTGCACTCTCCACATGCAATGAACTGAGTAGATGTTTTCCACTTTACATTAGGATAAGAAGTGGGGTTACATCAATATCTATCTAGGTACATTACGTTAATGGCTTTGCCACTTACAGGCATCACATAAAGACGTTCACTCTATTCTTTCTTGTAAGTCTCACGTACATTATGTCGAAGGAAGTAAGCGTACGTGGTTTCTAAGTTGTTTCCATGCCCCTCGCCTTGAGTCGACTACCCAGGCACAAACAGACACTACTCCTCTCGTAGTAAGGACGACTCCTGCCCTCCTCCTCCTCCGTCGACTACCACATACATACTCCACACAGAGAGACAGTCTGACGCGAAGCGTGCATTCAATTTTGGTCCCGACTTCCACTTGTGTCTCTTTAGTGCATAAACTATGTCCTTTTCGACGGATCAAATGAGATGAGATGACTGTCTCACAAGACTCCGATTCAGCTCCAATCAGCATCATTTTACTCCTCACCATACATCACATTCTACTCTCTAAATGTCATCCATATCTATAGAGACAGAGACGGAGCCGTGCATAATCCGACCAGCTCCGAGCCGAGCTCACTCTCTCACTCTCTCTTCCCTTATATATTCCAGTCAGCACCCTCAAAAATTGTTCTTCTCAACATCACATCCCGAAACTCAA
>OX461809.1:28146640-28427524 GCA_949802685.1 Dicyrtomina minuta
ATGATTTTCGTGATTTTTCATTTCGACGAATTTTGAAAATTTCGATATTAGTTTTTGGCGCCAAAACGCAATTTGCACCGATATGATTATATACGTTGTAGTGACCCCACCACGTAGTACATGATCTGATATCGTTTGCTTCATTTCGGATTTTACACTTGGGGTACTTCCCATGTAAGTACGAGACTGACAAGAGAATATGATCGTGATTTCATAATGTGTACTCACTAGTACTCAGATAAGAGTCCAGCTTAAGACATTATCTAATAAGTTCTCTGTTTCTGTCTCTTTCCAGATGGAGTGCTTATTGTCTAAACATGACAGTGAGTTTCCTATAGTGAGCACTATATAGCCACTTTTGTAAGCCACTTAACTCGACGAATGTCTGGTCTCTACTAACTAGGAGCTGAAAGGACGCTCATATTATTATTACCTTTACCATCCCACTTATTACTAACCATCATTATTTTTATTTTTAATAACATTACTATTATTATTATTTAATCAGGTTTAGAATAAGCTCAGGATTTTATTGATACTATGCACACGCTGTACCAACAGTAATTAGTCAGATTTGTGAAAAATTATTTCAACATAATGCCCAAGTAAGACTTATTAGTACCTACGTAGTATTTATGTATGATTTAATGTCAATACAAATTTCATTCCAATACATGCGCACAAAATTGTTTTTGTTTTGAATTTAGCATCCAAAGATGACAATCAATCCCACACATTTCCTCTGGCTTCTCTAGCTTTGATAGTTGCGTACCTAGGTATTATATTGTATTTTTGTCTCTCCTGTAAAGTTTTCCTTCAATAACATATTATGGAGATGTTGTTGTTGTTCAGCGGATGAGCTTATGGTACATATTGATGTTAGGGGTTAATTATTTGAAAAGCTGGTTTTTTGTGTGCTAAAGATATATGAATGAGATGGTAGGTAACGTAGGTAGGTACTTTAAATTTATACATGTTTGTGAGATATACCACCGGAAAGTTGACTCACTATATAGTCAGTGAGGAGTTCAATTCCAGCGGAGAAAAAAACTGTTCAGGTTGAAAATGAGAATGAAAAACGTATCTTGAATCAATAGTAAATAGGAATCCTAATGGATTATTGCTGTTTTTAGAATTGTGTTGTCACACAAAATGGGCATTGTGTACACATTATTTAACAAGGGAAAACGACCTGCTGAAATAAAAGTACCTACGCACCACACACACACCGACACCGACACCGGCACCGGCACCTACCTCGTGAGCTCTCTTCCCGACACTTAAATATCTCCCACACGCTCTCTCCGCCTTATATATCTGACTCTGGCTCTTTTATTTGAGGCATAGTTTTAATGGGTTTTAATAGTTTTGTGTATAGAGTCAGTAGGAGGAACCCGTGAGTGTATCCCTTCAATTTAGAATTGCACTGGTACTACTCCAACTACACAGGGCTGAGAGTTAATAAAGTCAAGCGGTAATCTTGAAGCAGCTTTTACTTGTAATGCGGGTATTAAATTTCCTAGTAGAGAAACATGCCACTATTTTGCCACTTTTGTCAGAATTCATTTTGAGAGGCTCCTCTTTGTAGAAAAAAAAAGTACAATGTGGAGGAGAACGGTGTTGAAAGTAATACGTACTACATAAAATATACTCTTTTTCCTTCCGTTGAACAACAGTAAACTAGAGGGAAATCTTAATCGATTATATAGCTGAGTGCTTAAAGTGGTTTTGTATTATTTGAAGTATTGTGTGCACAAATAATCCATGCGCAGCACTGCACTGGCTGCTCTTGTGTAAACCTTTAGTTTTTTTTCTTCTCCCTATAAGCTTCAACTTGCATTTTTTTTGTTTATATCTTGAATGCACAGAGTCAGAAGGAGAAGAAGAAAAAACCGCGTATGTAGCTTCATGCTGTGACACGTACGTCTTAGGTAACGTCTTGACTCTCTCTCTCTCTCTCTCTCAGTGGATATATAGCCTTGCTTCACGTAATCCTAAAATGAGAAGGCTGAGCTTCACTTTAGTGCACTAATTAAATTAGAAGAAAACAGTGAAATGCAGTTAGTAGTGTTAGTACACAGTGCATTTACAGGGACTAACAATGAGAGAGATTTGGACTGTAAAGTGGCTTTGGCCATAGTTGGAATTGGAAGACTTGAAAGTTGATTGACAAGGCAAAAGTAATAGGATAATAGGAGATGAGAGTGAGAGATGGGAGGGAGGGAGGGGGGGGGGAAGGGGGGAGCTGAGAAATAATTCACATGTATGCAGGCCTACCTATAGTCATACATATGGATCTGCATAGACTATGTGTGGTACACGTCCAATTATCATTTCAGAAAATGAAATCCATTAGTACTGGGTGGCTTTTTGACAGCTGCCCACTCCACTCTCACACAGTCAACGATGTGGTAAAATCGGCATAGAGAAACACGAGTTCCGTCATCAAAACTTCCACATGGAGCTACATACGTATGTGGAGATTCTATAGTGCTCGAGCCTTTATTATTAACCGGTTATGGATTATATAGTGACAGGAGCGTCTGGGAAGTGGGAACTATGGAACTATAGCTCCTATATATAATATACTCCATGTCCATGTCTCAGGGAAACTCCATCCATATCACATTGCACACTCACGAGCTTCGACCCAGACTCCAGACTTTGGGCCTGGAAGTGACATTGGTAAGCGTCCATCGTGTTTTCACACTCTAATCGCCCATATTCGATCTCATGGAGAGCCTGTGGTTTGGTCAACACTTCCATCCAGTCCGCATATATTTAACCAACGCTGGTAGCTCTACGTACATATGGGATTTACAACAGAGGCAGAGTAACCTACTCTGTCTGACTGTCAGCAGTATCCTGTAAGCACAGAGGATAAAAGTCCATTTCCTACTCCCTCTCCTCTGCCTGACCTAAGCTCCTTCTTTTAAACTAATACACAGCCCGTAGCGGCTAATTTTTATTTCTCTTCAACTTCTTTATGCTGTGCGTATATGGGTAATATGTATAGGTATAGATGTAGGTATATGTATGGGTTGTCTCATATAAATCACCACTGAGCTGTTTAATCCCGTCATTCGAACTCATATACTCCCTTATTTAAATATTCTTAACTATAATTTCATAATAAATTATTCGTTAGTTTGATTTTTAAATAGTCATTATTGTTATTCGATTGAAGTCTTAAATGCTCGAACTCTATAAGGAAATTTGGGATTTAATTGGTAGTTAATTACTGTAGCCACTATAAATATTGGTGTCTTCGTCATTAACTGGCAATTAAATTCCCACGGGGTCTTACGGTATATAATTATTAGTTATTTTAATTAAATTCAACCACTAGTGGCAATAATGATTATTTTGCATGATTTATTAGCCTTGCTGGATATAAAGTATATAAAAATACATAGATAGATAGAAGGCAGGTGCCTTTATTATTTTGTCCCCGGGTCCCCTGCCTATTATGTGCTGAGCGTCAAGCAGATTGTATTAAAACCAAAAGACTAGGAGATTAGCTAAAAAATATAAGAATGTAAAATTGAGTCTTTAAAGAAGCATATCATTTTTGAACATTTGAAATATGATGTGGTTGTATGAATTGATGTATACGTCCTTAATTACCTTTTATATAGTATTTAAGTGTCACACTTATGAAGCTCAAGCCGCGTCTAGTACATGAAAACATAGTAGAGTCAAAAACATTCTTAGAAATAATCTATAAAATTATTTTGAAAATTTATGACGCTCTACAGTCTTTGGCAAATGGAATAAAAAGTAACGGAGGAGCTATAGGCTATATGTATGGCTTGGAATTGACATTCGTGGAAATTATTAAATTGAGACAAAGATGCTAAACAAGGAGAGATTCCTTTCGGAAATATTAAAACGACGTCAAAAAAAAGGAAGTTTCTCTGTGGAGAGAAGAGCTGAGATTGGTTGTGAGTGCGATTGAGAATGTCAAAACAAAAAGTAGATTTTCTCCGCTTTGCTTTGGAAGATTGAGGAAAAGAAAGTGGAGGATATGGCCTTGAAAAGAAAAAAGAGTGATTGTTACTCGGGAGAACAGGGGAAGGGAAAGGGAGAAGAATTTATTTGGAAAGAAATGTCAGATCGTATTAGTTGCTTTAATACTAAGGCTGGCTTTTGTGTTTTGGTTGAGTGAAGGAAAGAGACGAAGACGAAGACGAGGAAGAAGAAGAAGCACAAGAAAAAGGAGAAGCCGAGGCTGAAGCCGCCGTCGGCTCCTCAAGATCGGAAGTCATAGGAGTCAAAAAACACTTAGAGAGTCGAGCGTTGCTAAACAATTGTAAGATATTGGTGATATGGATGATGAGAAAACATTGGAAGGTAAGATACATGATAAAGCCCAGCCCCCCCCCCTTCTCCCCCTCCCCCCCCCCCAAAAAAAAGTGAGCCTTTTCTTTTTCTATTTGAATCGTGTCTCTCGTAAGCCATTAGCGAAATTGTGTACATCATGAAATCAAACCGAAATCTAGGAAGAAATGCTTTTGAACTGATTAAATTTTCTTTATAGGAAAGTTCCTTCGTCAATGTTTCACGTAGATCACATCATGTAATTGGCCGTATTGACTTTGAAATATAGATAGCGGAGTCGCGTCGTCTCCCAGCCCCGACTGTGTACCATTTACTATATCCATATATATATACAGTACTATAGGGAAAGGATGGAGAGTTTGGGTGAGAGCAAGTGGACGAGATGGAGATTACCTATGTAAGTTCGTACGGGGATAAGAGCGGTATGTATCGCATCATATGGATGTACTCTCTACATGGTGGCTGGGTGGTTGGGGAAGGGAGGGAGGGAGAGAGACCTAGTCAACATTAAGCTAATAGTGAGAGAATAATCTTACGACCACATCGCCATCAGGCATGATGAATACCATATAATGAAAACTGGAAAGTAAACTTAATTCTTGCTGCATGAAACTCATTAAATAATGCAAACACAAGTTCCAATTATCCAATACCAATTTGGAGCAGGTCTTTCAATTCTATATATAAGCCTACATACTCCCGACTACCTACGTGTGTATTTGTGGGAACTCTGGAGACTCTGTATAAATGTAAGTCTGCCACTCCACTCTGACGATCCTGGAGACGCAGTAGAATAGAAAGCGCTTATTATTTCTCTTGCTATCAAATTAACATGAATTTACGACTTGACTAAACCTCTGTTCGTGTCATATGTAGGTACGAACAGGACCGTAAAACTCAAAGTTAGCCACATATTACATACATGACATACATTACACCCAACAGGCCAACAGGAGGAAGGAGAGGAGAGGCCCAGGCAACCAGACCCGCGAATGGGGGGAAGGGAAAGGGAAGAAGCCTACATTAAATTATAACTAGAAGCTCTCTGAATTTTCTTTATTCAGATTTATACACACAGTGTACGCATATAAATTACGCATCGCCCTGTGCGTTCAGAGGATTTAAGCAGTTCTCAATCCTTAGTGTAGCCATTCATACCACACAACGACACACACAACTATACACAATTATATCAACTCGCTCATCGCGCCTCTCAATCTCTCCTGACTACCCCTGTTTTGTTTTCCGCTTCCTTCAAATCTCTCGTCTGTCACATGTGCTCACAAAGTATTTACTCAGAATTCCAAATCTTCAATTTAATCATTAGTTTTATGATGTCTCAAGGTTAAACTCTCCGATAGCTCGCAGAGCTCAGAGTGAAACCTTACACTTTTCCAGGGCCAACCAGGATAATAACAGAACATATTGTAGTTTGACTATACAGCAGAGTGTAAAGAGCGCAGAAAAAATGGAGAGAATGGACACTTTTTCCTACGATTACGAGGAAGTGAACTCTCAGCACAGCCTTATTTGATTTTGACTTTTGTAAAATTTCTAGAGCCTGGCTAAGTGGTCATGGTCAAGGAGGAAGGTTACAGCTATTTCAAGTCGAAGCAAAAAGCACATTATGAATAAACAAAGTCATGATGAATGTCCATGTCCGACTCAAACAGTCAAATAATCTGTTTACGATTTGTAATCTGCTGTGCAGGAAAGGATGCATGCGGTCAGACTAATTAAGATGAAAATGTACCATACGATGTAATGTAATTTGTAAGTATGCATATACCTACTATCCTACTATATACACAATTCTTCCTCAGAGTCCGCCGTGTACACTTCATAGCTTCAAGTCTGGAAAGAGCAATAGCCCTGCTGTTGAAAGCCAATTTTCAACAAGAGTATTACTGTTCTCCTCGAAACGCGTGTTCTAGCATCCTGTAGATCTGAAATTCCCATCAATCTTTCCACACATTTTGTCCCTCCAAATTCAATCCAGCAGACAAGACTAAAGATTCCTTTTATAGACAAAATCTACCTCTAGTAATGGCAGACAACGACAACAGACAAGACAAGACACAGTCCATCTGCCAGCATTTCAATTTTCCCAAATATTACATAAACCTAACTACCTACTATACTACTATAGCAACTATTATACTTCCTCTTACTACTTTTCTCCTTCACCATTCCTTAACCCGTTATGCGTGAATTCTTTCCGTGCAATTGCTTGTCTGTCCTGTCCATAGTGTCAGTACTAATGCCAATATATTGTGTACCTACCAAGAAAATTAGAAAATAATCCCACTACTTTGTCGTTACTAACTTAATATTATTATCTATCTATTATAAATATTTACCATCGGTCAATAGCGCCATCCGCTTTGCGACAATATTTGTATTCATTTATTAACTGAGTTGTGGGCTGTAGTGTATATCTTTCATTATTAATTACGTAGGTACCGATAATTTAGTTAACATACCTAATCGCACAACTTGCGTAAACTTATATTTATTCTGGTGTATTCACAAACCCTTCTGACAGAAGTAAGCTGATTCCAGATTCGTTCAAAGAGATGTAGCGCTCTCTAATGGAAAACAATACGGACTTGAAAAATTCCAAGAATCTTGGGAACCCCACTAGCAAGCGTTGACTGGATCACGGTGTGTGTAGATTTTATTTGTATTATTATGGTTTGAGCTTGATCACTTTAATCATTTGATGTTTGATCTTCTGATCCACTATTAGGAAGTGCATAGGTACGGTAAGGATGTATATGTAATGTAAGTAGCAGTACTAGATACTAGATACAGCATGCGTCTGTAGCAGTTGCAGTATATAATTACTAAGGAGAGGCCGTGGTGTTTTTATTTTGCAATACATTTTTTAAAAACGTACAAAAGAGCAGTATTCCACAGTTGTGGTAATCATTTGAGTAAGTATAACCACTTCAAGTATGTATTACACAGAAAAAGGGTTGAATAAATTTTTTCTTACAAGCTGATACTAGCAAATTTGAGCGATTATAGGAAGGCAAAATAGGAAGGCAAGAGTTTTAGCCTTTTTACCTATAATATTTCCCTCAAAATAGGAAGGCCGTAGAAGTGAATGGAAATTAAGGATAGGCAAAATAGACCCTATGCACCTGCAATTTGTTTTTGGGCCCCACGGAAATAAAATTTGTAGAATTTTGTGGCCCACTAAATGTTTTGATTTTGGATTTATTAACGTGGTTAGTATATTTTACCTATTATTAAAACACATTTTAAAGCTTAATAGCAGTTAGCAACCCGATGGGTTGCCATTAAAAATTGTAGTATGTAATATTCACTTTAAGTTGTTACACTAAACAAAATTTTGCATTGATTGTGATCTTATCAACTTAAGCTTTGGCGAAATGCTTGCCTGGGTTAAATTGTGACAACAGACTTGCCTGTGTTTACTATTGGTCACAGGCTTGCCCGGGTCAAGGTTTTACCATAGTATTAGCTGGGTTTACTATTGGTCACAGGCTTGCCTGGGTCAAGATTTTACTATAGTATTAGCTGGGTTAAAATTTCACCACCGTATTGTCTTGGTTAAAATTTCACCACAGTATTTTCTGGGTTAAAATTTTACTACAGTATTGTATGGGTTAAAATTTTACTACAGAATTGGTTTGGTTAAAATTTTACTACAGTATTTGTTGGGTGAAATGTCTACTACAGTGTTGGTTGCGTTAAAACTTTTATGAAGGTATTACTTCAGGTTTGGTCAGGATAAAATTTGACCAGATAAGCCTAAGCCTACAGCCTAAGCCTGGGCTAAGCTTTTAATAAAGGCCTGCGTGGGTTAAGTTTTTAAGTGCTTAAGATATGTTTTAACTATAGACTTGACCTGATTTGGCTATTATCACCGACTTGCCTAGGTTCATTTCTAATTTCAGGTTATCCAGGAATTAAAGCTCTACCTTAATTAGGATTAAATGTTTTGTGTAACAGTCATTGACACAAAAAAGGTAAGATCATGAAAGGGTTAAGATTTTGTGAAAACCTTGGCTCGGCCAAGTTTTTGCCAGATGCGTCAAATGAAAACATATAAATTGGAAATACTTAAAAAGTAAAGCGCAAACAATGGGTAATGGCTTTTATAAGGGGCTAATCCAAACCCCACTATTAGCTTTTTTTTAATTAAGAGATAAAAAAATAAATTATTGGTACGCAAATACTGCGGGGGGAGGAAGTCATCCCTTACTCTGAGCAGACATGTGGTCAAAGCATATTCCGACCAAGCCTTTTTATTAACCTAACCGAGTTGAGCCATTAATTAAAGCTTATACCGGGCATGCCTTAAGGCTATTTGACCACAATTAATGCAACATATTGTGACAGCTAAACTTAAAGAACATATTGCAGCCTATTGGGTTGCTAACCTGCTAGTATTCTTATAAAGTTAAGCGTTGACTGTTGCTGCTGTCATGCAGAGTAGACATGGATACGTTGCAGTTTTAAGTGGCAACTAATTTTAAATTGTAAACAATAGTTCTTTAAACTTTTATTTTTTACTTCACTAAACGTTTTTCTCTCTTACAACCAATTTCCTGACAATAAGTAAGAAAAAATGAAATAAAATAATTTTGGCTGACTTTTCTTTTTCTTTCAAAGCTCTTTTATATTCAAAATAATTTTAAAAATAGGAACAAATAATTTTTCACGGAGGTCTGCGCCTATCAGGATCACTTAATTTTTGAAATTTTGAAATCCTGTGCTGTTATTGGCGCAGATTTAAAAAGTGTAAATCAGCCATAAAATGTGCAAAACGCAACATTTTTCAAAATATTGTCAAAAGAATGACGACAAAACGTCAAGACGCGTCGAATGGTACCATAAAAACTGTAAATAGTTGAAAACTGAGGGAGGAGTTGCGTCCGAACGGTCCCCGGTAAACTTACCACTATCCTATGCTGGCCTGTACTGCACGTCTTAATTAAGAGACTAGCAGTTAGGCAACCCTACGGGTTGCTAGCAGGGTGGGGGGGGGAATTTATGATAATAAACAACATTGAATGGCATCGTTGAAATTGATTAGACCTAGCTAGGCCCGGAAGTGATGGATAACTTTAGTAATTAATGGCCAATTTGACTTTAGTAAGTGACGGCCAACCAAAAATTCTACAATTTAACTAAAAATGTGCCTAGAACTTCGTAAAAAGTGCACAATAGTATTATTATATGACACTAAATATAGCTGGCAATCGCTTATGAAACTTTGCTATCATTTACTTAAGTTTTTCATCATTTACTAAAGTTTGCCATCATTTACTAAAGGTAGCTATCACTTAGTAAAGTTGGCTATCAGGTACTAAAAATTGTCATTAGTTACTTAAGTTGGCCATCACTTACTAAAGTTGGCCATCACTTACTAAAGTTGGGCATCACTAACTAAAGTTGGCCATCAGTTACTAAAGTTGGGCATCACTAACTAACGTTGGCCATCACTTACTAAATTTGGCCATTACTTACTGAAGTTAGTAAGTTAGCAGTTAAAAATGTGCCCAGAACTTCGGAAAATGTGCACAATAGTATTATTATATGACACTAAATGTAACTGGCCATCACTTACTAAACTTTGCTATCATTTAGTAAAGGTGGCTATCACTTACTAAATTTGGCCATCAGGTACTACAAATGGTCATTAGTTACTTAAGTTGGCCATCACTTACTAAAGTTGGCCATCACTTACTAAAGTTGGCCATTACTTACTGAAGTTAGTAAGTTAGCAGTTAAAAATGTGCCCAGAACTTCGGAAAAAGTGCACAATAGTATTATTATATGACACTAAATGTAACTGGCCATCACTTACTAAACTTTGACATCATTTAGTAAAGGTGGCTATCACTTACTAAAGTTGGCCATCAGGTACTACAAATGGTCATTAGTTACTTAAGTTGGCCATCACTTACTAAAGTTGGCCATCACTTACTAAAGTTGGGCATCACTAACTAAAGTTGGCCATCACTTACTAAAGTTGGGCATCACTAACTAAAGTTGGCCATCACTTACTAAAGTTAGCCATAACTTACTAAATTTGGCCATCACTTACTAAAGTTGGCCATCACTTATCAATGAAACCCTGCTACGTATTTGGCGGAATTTTTGGACGACAGGGTAAATCAAATGTGTTATTGACTGCGGCCAATTTAACTTAACTGGGTTAAGTTTCGACTTAATGATAAAGACTTGGGTCAACTTGCGGCTGTTAAAGTCGTGTTGGTGTAATGTGGTCACCGTTACTTTTTAGGTTCATATTATATCTTTTATAAGTTAATTTAATTGCATGTACATAACGTCCGTAGGACGGGCCTTAGCATCAATATATTGACTTTGTAGAAGTAATTATTTATAGTTGTGGCTGTAAGAGCCACGTTAGGCGTGGTGTGGGCATAGTTACTTTACACGTAAAATCCATTGCTGAATAAAATAAAAAAAATACAAATTAAATATTTCTGGGCAGAGATAAATTATAAATATTAATAAATTATTATTTTTAAATAATTACATAATTTTAATGAATTATTAAAAATAATTTAGCGTTGATTTCAGTTTTTTATTTTAGGTAAAAATGTTTCTACCATATTTTAAATTCTTTTAAGTTTGAATTAATTTGAATATGAAATAAATAATTTTTCATCTTCCTGTAAGCCAATCAGGACCACTAAAATTTTGAAAATTTGAATTGCAAAGGCCCTGATTGGCTAAAACCAAAAACTGTAAATCGGCCATAAAAAGTGCAAAACAAACTATTTTAATGATATTGTTAAAAGAAGGACATCCTTACATGAAGGCGCATCTATTGACACCAAGAAACCTCCAAATAGTTGAAAACTGTAGGAGGAGTTTGGTGTACAAGAATTGTAATGGTTAATAAATGGCCTATGCTGGCCTGTACTGCACGTTTTAAGTATATAGACTAGCAGTTAGGCAACCCTACGGGTTGCTAGCAGGGTGGGGGGGGGAGAATTAATGTTAATAAACAACATTGAATGGCATCGTTGAAATTGATTAGACCTAGCTAGGCCCGGAAGTGATGGCAAACTTTAGTAATTAATGGCTAATTTGACTTTAGTAAGTGACGGCCAACAAAAAATTCTACAATTTGACTAAAAATCTGCCCAGAACTTCAGAAAAAGTGCACAATAGTATTATTATATGACACCTAATATAGCTGGTCATCACTTATTAAACTTTGTTATCATTTACTAAACTTTGCCATCATTTACTAAAGGTGGCTATCACTCACTAAAGTTGGCCATCAGGTACTTAAAATGGTCATTAGTTACTTAAGTTGGCCATCACTTACTAAAGTTGGCCATCACTTACTAAAGTTGGGCATCACTAACTAAAGTTGGCCATTAGTTACTAAAGTTGGGCATCACTAACTAACGTTGGCCATCACTTACTAAATTTGGCCATTACTTACTAAAGTTAGTAAGTTAGCAGTTAAAAATGTGCCCAGAACTTCGGAAAAAGTGCACAATAGTATTATTATATGACACTAAATGTAACTGGCCATCACTTACTGATTTTTGCCACCATTTAGTAAAGGTGGCTATCACTCACTAAAGTTGGCCATCAGGTACTACTAATGGCCATCACTTACTAAAGTTGGCCATCACTTACTAAAGTTGGGCATCACTAACTAAAGTTGGCCATCAGTTACTAAAGTTGGGCATCACTAACTAAAGTTGGCCATCACTTACTAACTTTGGCCATCACTTACTAAAGTTGGCCATCACTTACTAAATTTGGCCATCACTTACTAAAGTTGGCCATCACTTATCAATGAAACCCTGCTGCGTATTTGGCGGAATTTTTGGACGACAGGGTAAATCAAATGTGTTATTGACTGCGGCCAATTTAACTTTACTGGGTTAAGTTTCGACTTAATGATAAAGACTTGGGTCAACTTGCGGCTGTTAAAGTCGTGTTGGTGTAATGTGGTCACCGTTACTTTTTAGGTTCATATTATATATTTTATAAGTTAATTTATTTGCATGTACATAACGTCCGTAGGACGGGCCTTACCATCAATATATTGACTTTGTAGAAGTAATTATTTATGGTTGTGGCTGTAAGAGCCACGTTAGGCGTGGTGTGGGCATAGTTACTTTACACGTAAAATCCATTGCTGAATAAAATAAAAAAAATACAAATTAAATATTTCTGGGCAGAGATGAATTAAAATTATTACTAAATTATTATTTTGAAATAATTTTAATAAATTATTGAAAATATTTCTTCGTTGGCCTCAACTTTTTATATCGTGTAAAAATGTTTCCACCATTTTTAAACTCTTTTGAGTTTGAATAAATTTGAATATGAAATGAATAATTTTTTATCTCTCTGTGGGCCAATTAAGGCCACTAAAATTTCAAAAATTTGAATTGCAAAGGCCCTGATTGGCTAAAACCAAAAACTGTAAATCGGTCATAAAAAGTGCAAAACAAACTATTTTTTAATGATATTGTTAAAAGAAGGACATCCTTACATGAAGGCGCATCTATTGACACCAAGAAACCTCCAAATAGTTGAAAACTGTAGGACGAGTTTGGTGTACAAGAATTGTAATGGTTAATAAATGGCCTATGCTGGCCTGTACTGCACGTTTTAAGTATATAGATATTTGACGACATAATGTTTTAACATAATTCAAAGTTTTTAATTAACGATGCATCAATGCATTATATAATAAACACATGACTATGCTAATTTTATTTGTACAAACGTGCTTAAAATATCAAATAAAATAAAAAAAGCAGATGTTCAATTATTTTTTATAAATATATCAACAATGAATAATGTTACACTTTTACAGTGTTGTCTTCGTGTGCTAGTCATCAGTGTCAGAGCATGAATAATCTGCTTCTGAATTACTAGCATCGCTCTCACTACCACTACTATCCCCGCCCACAGCTTGCGCATCGCGTGCACCTTGCCGTTTCCTACATGCGTCTAACAGGTTTTGCCCTAATGATAGCTTTTTCTTCTTGGCATCTGGGTTGTGTCGAGCATATGACAATTACCATATACCCGATGTCACATGAGCACATACTCTAACCACACGAGGTCCACTTTTGCAATCGCAATACCAACATGTTATTGCGTTTTCGCTAGAGCCGTCAGGCACAAACGTTATCCAGAGGTCATGAAGTTTGCGTTTAGTAAATCTGGACTCAAGTCTCACCCAGCATGCATCTTCTTTATGAAGAAATATATTATAGGAGGAATTGACTTTGTGAAGCTGTACGTATGCTGGTGCCAAATATATTTGATAAGAACCTAGCGTTAAGTTTTTGATTTCTTCTACTGAAAGTTTTGGAAATGTTGGGATCGAGACGGCAGTTGTTTTAGTCCACTGCTTCACAGATTTTGTTTTTAGATTTTCTCGAATAACGCGATCTTGAAGGTCGTTGTTTACATATCTTCTCTCAACAGCCATTGAAGCAAACTTTAAGCTTTCTTCAGTTTCAGTAAACAACGGAGGAAAGTATGCATTAATTATCGCACACGCAACGTTAAACCAAGTTGAAAGCTTGGGTATGTACGAATTTGGAATCGTACCAGCAAAGAACTTAAACAGGGTTTTACTCTACCATTTGCAGATTCTACAACCCAACGCATCATGGTCACCATTCAAGACTCATTAGCTTCATCGGCTGTAAACTGTTTCTGATTTTTATTAAGAAGATTTGGCATAAGAGCTTGCAGTTTATTGTACGCGACTTCTCCCACACAGTCACGAAATCCTCTATCCAGGACTAAAATGTAATCAGCTTGAAACAATAAAAGCATACCTTCGGCACTAGTATCTTTCATCATGTGTGATAGTATTGCTGAATCATTATTTCCACCGTCTGATTTGTGCAATTTGTCAGCACTGACAATATATCCATCCATAAACACGACCATCATTTGTTGACGAGACAACGGTGTTTATGTACACAATACAATTCCTTTTGAAGTTCAAAATCTGATGGACACTGTGTGTACAGATAGGTGCCGTCGGCTGCCGCCATCAGTATTTTTTCATCTGACATTCCTAGAATTAATCGGGATTCAAGTCCATGATCATGTAAAAATTGATCTCTTGACTTATGGGTGAATCCAATGTGGTGTGGAGCAAAGCAGGAATTTAGCGTGTCGGCGACTGAAGTAAGTGTTTTTGAAACCGTTACTTGTCTGTTACGTCCGCGAATACCTAACAGCCACGCTATAACGTACTGTGATAAATTCAGACGTAGTTTTATAAGAAACATTGCTAATGCATTTCTAAAAGAAAGTTGGTTACTGGTTTTTATTCTTCCCTTACAGTATGACAGCATGTTATTAAAATTGCCTTTTGAAACTCCCAGTAATAATTTGTAATCTTTGTCAGTGTAATGTGAATGGGTACCAAAGTCTACAATTGCATTATGTGACTTCCGTGCTCTGTCAGAAAAAGCAGTTAAAAAATTCGAAAACACGGCAACTGGTACGTATGCACCTTCTGATACTGCGACAGTGGTTTTCATTGCATCTTCTTGAAGCTTTCCATTCACAATATGACTTGGAAAAATGCTAACATAAAATAATTAATATGGCTTAAATAAAAAATTGTCAACACATTGTTTATATATTATCATTCTTTGGTCTCAATTTAATGTTTAGTGCATTGCTTCTACCGGCACTTGGAGTAGGAAACATATATTTGAAGCTGCATCCAAACGTACTGAATTATACTTGTTGGCACTCGGCTGCGTCCTGACTTACTGTGGCATATGAAGCACTTGCTCTGAGACAGTGCAGCTTTATGCAACGGCAGAAACGATTGACTGGACTTAACCTGCATGTCTATATTATTAGAAGGCTGGTTTTTGGTGCTGGTGCATAATAGGTCATTGCATAGGGGTATGCCGACTGACGCAATTGACGAATGACTGGAAGTTGATGATAATGTGTCAATGCTTTCTGGTATTTGTAGGTCGTTTAATTGTTCATTTTGGTCGTCACTCAGTTCACAAAGCTCTACATCGCTGTTGGTGCAATTTAGGGATGATATGTTTAGGTCACTGTCAGAAGAAGATAACTGATAAAAATCATTAAAACGAAATCGCGTATCATCATTTTCATACAGGTCTAATCCGGTGAGTACATCGCAATCAGATTGAGAGTCGCTTGAGTATTCAGAATCACTGTTTTCTGTTTCTCGACTGCCGTTCTCTAATGTCCATGATAAAACATCGGATAAATGACTGCCTGGCAGCGTCTCCAAAGCAGTGCCGCTAGCAGTAGGTGGACTGTTATTAGCGACTAGCATGTTTGCATCTACGTTGGTGTAAGAATTTGAGGAATCGGATGAGCTATCCTCTGTTTCAAAATCACTATACTTATCTGTCCAAGAAGACTCATCGTTAGTAAAGTGGTCAGATAATGTGAAGTTCTGTGACTCTACTTCACTTTCACAGGTTTCTGTAATAACTTCTGCTTTTCCAATGGTCGGATTTTGGTGTAAACGTCTACCGTCATATCTTTGATTCCACGAAATTGTAAATGCAGCATGGCACTTACGGCATATTTTGTTGTTTGTGGCTGATAGTCTACCTTTGACTACTCTATTCTTTAACATACGATCCCAAACGACTGCAGTTACACGCACCCGGTTAGCAATTTTGTCAAGTTGTTTTCTGCACGAAACACACCGTGGTAAAGGGGTTTTAGGCATTTTATTGAACAATAAAAGTCGTCTGTTTTACACACAAACAGTCTAACTGGTTAGGTTATTGAGTTTATTAACAAACCACTTTATACCAATAATGCAAGAATAAAAGAATCGTATCAGCTTACAATAATTAAATTATTTTTGTATTTAAGCAATGTCTTTAGTTGTTCCCTAATAAATATAAAAATCCTATTTATGACAAGTTAACTTATCACTCTCACTTTACAAGTTCAGGTTTTATTTTAGAAAAATATTTTAGTAAAATAATAATTATTTTAAAACTTTTATCGTTAATTTAAATAACGTTTACTTGTCTTGATATTTTTACCTATGACAACAATGCCACATTACATACTATATCAATATATTAGTTATTATCAGCCGAGAAGTGTGTTTGCAAAACATAAAATCACCGAGTACATTGAATATTAAATATTTTAATTAGGCTTCACTGTTTTCCTACACAACGTTATTTAGCTAGGGTGTGTAGAATTTGACGCTCTTTATTCCTATATGCATCCTAAGTCACTCAAAAGCTGGGAACTACATACAAAATAGACGGCACCAACCAAATTTCTCTTAAAGCCATATGGTTGTATTGTGCAGGGCAAAGGCATATAGTTAGTTTTGATACTTTAAAATTGAGAATGAGATCAGGCATGAGTAATCTAATGATTGTAACTGATCATTATTAAGGATAGCTAAGTGGATCTTTGATGTCACGATGCCATCAGCGGATGTGTCAAAGGACGCGGTCCTTGAATTTGGATTCAAAAACGTATTTTTAATAAAAATAAAAATTGTTATTTGGACCAAACTTACTTCAAGAGAATCAATTCTACTACCAATTCCAAAGCTAGCAGTTGTATTTTTTTAACTCTAATCAGTGAACCAATGAACTTATACTTTGTCGTTTGTTACCATGAACTCATCTGTAGTTTGTCTCTCACTCATTATCACCATTCAATCGTCAAACAATTACTTTATCTTGCACCAAATAACCAATTATAACGATATACTAAGCATACGCATGTTCCAGAAAAACGACGCGTCAGCGTGTTTCCTTCGACGCTCCGAGGGGACCACTGCAAGAGGTATTTAGGCCATAATTATAAAGGCCTCGGCGGCGTTGGTCTCTTTGGGACCGAACCCCTGTCATTTAATAATAATAATATTTAGGACGTCGTATCTGACCACTAAGCCACGGCTGCCCGTAATCATTGAAAATATTAGTATCTTCTGTTAAGCGTAATTCAGCACAAAAATTGATAATATAAATAGCATAGAGAATAAATAGAATTTTTGAGTGTCCCAAATTATTTTTAAAAATCAGCACAAACAGATTGCTGATTCCTGGAATACAAGAATTTGATATCGCATTGTGCCAAAGTAACCTTCGATTTTTAAAAAGGCAGTTTCCATAACGATACTTGCATATTTATAAATTCTTTGTTGCATTTTAGCATTTATAAAATTAAATTGGTGTCCAAATCGTTATGCAAACAAAGCACAACATAAGAGATTTTCGCAACGATGCTTGCTTACACACATTGAAAGTATAGTCTTATGTATTAATGATAAGAGAACTGTCATTACATTCAGCAATTGAAATAAGGCTTGGGATATCCCGTACTGTCCTCCCGGGTTACATATTTTAAGGTTTTATTTCCCATCTTTCGGCAAAATCTGACATATTGCTGAGTTATTTTGCTCAAATTTCTTTGCTCAACAAATTTTGTTATTTTTCTCAGTCTTTTTCTGATTGGGGGGGGGGGGGGGTGGAGCAAAATATTATTATTTCCGCCCAGCCCACTCGCCATCGTGATTTCAAATCAAAGAGTACTTAGCTATACATAATAATATTTTTAAAATGATTCCAAAATGTAATATCTGTAGTAAGGCTAGTTCTAGTAGGAAACTAGAGTTATCTTGCAGTCAGTGTAAAAACTTATACCATAGAGTATGCATAGGAATTAATTTAGCTTTATATCGATCCATGGATAGGGATAGCTGGAAATGTACGGACTGTAGAGTAAATGTGTTTGTTCATAACTGTCAATTATGTGGTGAGGCTAATATCTTTTCTGCTACAGCAAACCCGCCAAACTCTTTGTGTATAGGTTGTATGTTGATAACTTCTGATATAAATCTGTATTCATACGTAAACGGTAGTTCTTCAGAGGTCACTATTGACGATTGTATTGTACAGGGTGATGCTAGTATGTTGAAGTCGAGTGGATTTAAGTTCTTGCATCTTAATATTAATGCCTTAAATAGTGCCAAAGTTGAAAGTTTGAAGGTCTTGATACAGAACTATAAGTTAGACGTGGTATGTATCTCTGAATCTAAACTTACTGTTAGCATGACCGACGGTCCAATTCTTATTGATGGTTACAGTTTGTATAGGCAGGATAGGAGTACCGGCTTTGGTGGTGGCATAGTTGTTTTTATTAAATCGTGCTGTCACTATGTGCCTTTGTCAGATGATGAAATTAGTGTCTCAGCTGTACCGCAGGGTTTAGAAATAGTAACGCTTTAGTTGTTTCCTTCCTATTCTAAGCCAATCATACTATCAGTTGTTTATAAGCAACATAATTATGGACAAAGCCTTATTTTTGGAGTACTTTGCTACGTACCTTTCTGGTTTAAATAATTTAGGATGTGAAATACTGTGTACAGGAGATTTCAATTTTGACTTGCGTGTGAAAGACTCAAAGTGTAAACAACTGTTGAATTTATGTAGTAGCTATAGCCTAAAACAGCTTATTGATACCCCAACTAGGTCAACGATAGACACGCACTCCATTCTTGATCATGTTTATGTATCTAACCCAAGTATGTATGGCAGTCATGGTACAATTAATGTAGGAGTTTCTGATCATTATGCTGTTTTTACAGTGCGGAAAGCTACTAAAATTAAGTATGAGCCTAAGGTTGTGAGTTTACGTAAATTTAAGAATGTTAATTGGAAAACAATGGGTATTGATTTGAGCCAAGTTCCATGGTCGACAATGTGTATGTTTGACGACTGTGACGACATTTTAAATTTTTTTTGAGTTATCAATAAATAGTGTTATTGACTTGCATGCAACTATTGTCAAAATGCGAGTGTGCTCTAAACCTTCACGGTGGTTGACAGTTGACTTGAGAAGGAAAATGCACACTCGTGATAGTCTTAAATTAAAAAGCATAAGGAATTCAGATAATGCTTTATGGAACGAGTACAAGTCAATACGCAATGAAATAAATAATGAGATTAGATGCGCAAAATATAATTATTTTAAGAACAAATTTTCTGAAACTCCAACATCAACAAATGTGTGGAGTGTGTACAATAAGCTTGTAGGAAAATCGAAGTCAGCAGTTGTGATAACTGAATTAAATTGTAACGGGAATGTAACTAATGATACCGATGTTATATCTAATGAGTTAGCTAAAGCTTTTACAGTGCAGCCGGCATGTTGTAATGACCTGGATGATTTTATTTAAAGTGTTGTTTGTGTTGGACCTTCTGTGCCCTTTACTGAGGATGAAGTTCGGTCTGCTTTTTCTCGTGTAAAAAGGAAACATTATAATTGTCATGAAGTTCCTTACACTGTATTGAACAACTGCATGGATACTTTAGCTTTACCTCTCGCACTAATGTTTACACAATTTTTATCTTTCTGTAAATATCCATCTAACTTTAAGACTGCTATTGTAACTCCACTTTATAAAGGTAAAGGTCACAGGAAGGATCCTTTTTCATACCGCCCTATATCTTGTTTACCAATTCTGGATAAATTGTTTGAGCAATTGCTGCATGCTCGCATTATGTCTAGCATTCAATTATGTGACCAGCAACACGGTTTCAGGAAAGAACGGGCATGCCAATCAGCAACTCTACAATTTATACAGGATTCTTTTAGGTACTTAGATGTAAAGTGTGGCAGAGTAATTGCAGTTTTTATTGATTTGCAGAAAGCATTCGATTCGGTAAACCATAGGAAGCTGTTAATTAAGTTGAGAGACGATTTTGGCATACACTCGCATTTACTTAAACTTATGGCGGACTTTTTGAATAATCGTCAATTTAAAATAAAAATTGGTGACTTCATTTCAGATAGTTATGATCTAAATATGGGAGTCCCTTAAGGGTCAGTATTGGCGCCATTACTGTTCATTATGTATATTGATAAGATAGGTGATGCCATATCTGGTGGTGTAAAATTTATTTTGTATGCAGATGACTTAGTATTGTACTTCTCGAACTCAAAGTTTGAAGTTATGCTTAACTCAGTTCAGACTTGTTTGGATTCTCTAAATATATGGTTTATTATGAATGATTTGTACATTAATATAAGCAAGACGAAATTTATGTTACTCCATAAATCAGGTGACTCTAATATTCCTGAACCTGAGAGAGTTGTATTGTATTGTAATGGTCAGGATATAGAACGGGTGTACACATTTAAATACCTTGGTGTAATTGTTGATTGTAACTTGAATTTCAATGAACACTTTTCGTATGTAAAACGAAGAGTTAATGCTGCAATTGGCGCTATTTTAAATATTAAACGGTATTTAGACTTTAATACTTTTGTTGTAATGCTTAACGCTTATGTTCTATCAGTCGTTGACTATTGTGTGATAATTTGGGGATCTAGATCAAATGCTGAGCTTCAATCATTACAAAATAAGCTAAATAGAGCTATAACTGCTTTCTGTAATATCAGGCAGGTAAATGTAAATCAGAGTGATTTATTGGAAATGTGTAATGTATTGTCAGTGTACGAGAGGATTAAGTATTACTCACTTGTCTTTGTGTTAAAAACTTTAAAGTACGGTTCTAATATTATTTATTTTAAGAACATTTTTACGCTAAAGACGTCAGAAAGGCATACGCGATCAACCAATAAATGCTTGCTTGATTGTTTAAGGTTCAACACGGAAAGTTATAGAAACTCGCCACTTTATCGATGTACTAATGAATGGAATAATATTCCTGAGGAAATTAAGGGAGGTGTGTCGCTTGAAAGTGGGGAATTTGAATTATATAATATTGGTCCTTTCCGAAATAGGTTAATAGAGTATATAGTAGCAAGTAGGGAAGATTATATTTATAGCCCCTATATTCCACCGTAGTTTTAGCGTTGTTCCCTTCTTGCTTTTATGGTACTAACTAATATTTTCTTTGGAATTGATGTATCTGATGTATCTGTATTATTTCATATTGTGTGTATTAATTTGTATTTGTGTGCTAGTATTAATTTAGTGTCCGTGATTTAATAACAGTATATATATACTGAATTGCCTGACACTTTAATAAAAATAAACTCAAACTCAAACTCCAACCAGTTTGCATTGTCGCGGCGGCATAGATATAGCAAAACCCTCGTGGAGTAGCTAGTAGTAACAAAGAAGAAATTAATCTAGAAATTAAAATATAAATAACAATCAGTACGGTCATTGGTGGTCACAAATGGTTCGTAATCGGTTAACAATTACATGTTGATGGGTCTTGCCAAACTTTGCCGATAATTTGTTTACTTTGCTCACACAGGCACCGAATCCCACCACCTTATAATTGTGGCCCCATGACGAACAATTGGCGACCACCATTGGCTAGCTATCGCTGAATAAAGTTAAAATATTAGTTATAAATTAAATGAAGAAAAGGAATTTCTTTCGAATGACGCATAGGAAATAACATTTAGTAATTTACACTAGGAGTACAGAATTATAGGGATCGGATGTGAAGTAATAATTAATGAGATCATGAATTATGAAATAATTATAAAATAGATGATGTAATTGAGGGTGTAAATCAAAACTTAAATTACAAACGAATGTTTATGAATAATGTGACAACAATTATGTACTGTAAACAAGTTAGCTTTTGAGCTTGTGCGTCTCCAAAAGATCAAAGTCAAAAGCGTTCCATGAAATTCTTTGCGAAAAAGCTTTGTGAAGTCACTTGTTTTGCCGAATTTCAAAAAGTAAAAAGCAAAAGCGTTCTGCGCAAAGTTTTGATCACCTTTTAAAAATGGTTAAAAACAAAAAGTTCTGACCCAACTTTGCGTTTTTTGCAATTGGAAATATTTTATTTTGCTTGAGTGGATAATGTTTTAGGTGTACTTTGATAAGTCTTGCCCACATATGTATTATCCATTAGGGTTAGGTTATGTAAAAAGGCCATACTAGTAATTAGGGTAGAGTCGTCTAATTGTGATCGCTTTTTGAAAACTTTTGGTTCTGCTGTCTGTAAAATTTATTAAAAACAATTTCGAAAGCAATGAACTTTGAAGCCTAATGAACATACAATTTTGAGTGTTTAATCCAAATTTCGTAAAATTCTGACAGTTAATCTTTCATCTACAATTTTTAAAAAATGCACCCTTAGCTAAGCTTGAAGTTTAAGTCCGGTCTTTAGAAACGTAGTAAATACACTTAATTTGTTTTATTCGTGTAGTTGTGAATGACTGGTAAATCCAATCGTTTTTATTTTGCTTTCCGCCCACCAAAGCTTATTGTGTTGAAAGTATCGAATTGATTACGTCAATAACTCTAAAACTCATATAACACGTTAAATTACGCGTTTGAATTATTAGCATTCAAAATAAGACTAGAGAGGGATAATGCATTTAACCTGCTTTTACAGTTAAGTGTCTATTATTTACAGCTACTTCAAACCGTTTAGGTCAAACTCGGTGTGTTTTTCAATACCGCAGTTACACGTTTAATAGCATTAGTATGACAATTACACTTCACCCCGAAGCGACTTACGTTTTAAAAAATTATTAACCCAAAGAAAGATAAAATTATAATTCAATCTGAATTGAGCTTATCTTGTGCCTACCAACTATGGCTATCTCTCGTAAAGTTGGTATTATTGAAAATATTTTTGTAATAGTAATTGGATGGAGGCTTCAAGTTAGCCGAAAAATTGCCGGCCAAACCTTCAAGTTGGCCGACAGCCGACAAAAGCTTCAAGTTAGATGACAGCTGACAATTGTCGCTACAAGTAAGCCTACGAGTGTCGGCTAGTTGTATGACGGTTTTTATTCCCGCATTACACATTTCTTAAAGTGCTTTAATACTACTACTAAAATTTCAGTTTGTTTGAAAATGAAGTATTTAATTCGGTGATAATAACTGCAAGCTTGTATGACACAGGAACAAAATAAATATCTCATTTTGTACAAGAGCTGAAATTTTTGAAATGTCTAAAACCCAGAAATTACTTTTTAAATAAAATTTTATTAAATTCAGGCCATGCTTTAATTCAAAAATTTTAGGATTTAGTCACTGAAAAATCCCATTCTTTAGATTTTTTTGACATTCCGCAAGAAGTTCGGGGAAATATGATTGATATTAAAAGAAAGCAGAGTAAGTTAATCCGAGATCACCTACGAAGTGTTGAGTATGATGCTTGGTGTAAACTCCCTCAGAAAGTTCAAGGGGTTATACAATTTCAAGAATGCTTTTATGCCAATAAGCTGATTCATTCCAAAATTGGGCTTTCAACGTCGGAATGGATCACAACAATTAAAATAGTTGGAAATATTTTGCCTGTTAATGCCATTCCGCGACCTGACCAAGGATCCCTTTACTTTACTTTACTGTCGACACGGCTGTAAGGAGATTGAAACGATAGGCCATATCATTGGTAAGTGCCCGCGTAGTGAGTTGATTCGTAACAACCGCCACCATTCTGTTGGTCGTTTAATTGCAGAAGCCATGCAAAAATTAGGTTTGAAAACACTTGAAGAAGCCGAATGTGCTGAAAATGGTTCAAGAAGGGTTGACATTTTTGCGTACAACTTAAAGTAAAAACAAGGAATAATTCTTGATCCAAGAATTCGTATAGAACAGAATGATCTAAACCAAGCTGACAATGTTAATAAAGAAAAACAAAGAATCTACGATCCTTGCATTCCTTACTTCCAGCAGAAGTTGGGCCTTGATGACATAAAAGTGATAGGATTGTACATCGGGGAGCGTGGAACCATTCCTAATTTTTTTTAGAATTTTATGAAAGCTCAATGTTTGCCTTCAACGCTAATTGAGGATATCGTGGTTTCCGTTTTTGAGAAATCCACACAAATATGTGTACATCATTTGCATTCCTGTACTACTACAGTTTAATTTTCGAATATCATAATATAAATTTTATTTATAACACAAATCATTTTATGTAACAAGTGTTTGAGCCGTATACTGAGTCCTTTGGCTATCCTTATTGGAGGACAGTGTCAAATTTATTTTTTAATAAAGTTTTATTCTTTCACAATCCTAGCTGAGAAAATACATTGTGAACAACGTACACTGTGGTTGTTTTGTTATGTCAGCAATCTGTCAACAAATTACAACAGTACTACACACTCTTGATACAGACTAACAAAAGTTTCACAGAATTAAAATAATGTATACTGGTTTACTTGCTATGTCAATCTACGAATATTAGTAAGCATGTATTGGAAGTTAGCAAATAAAAACATAATTCTTAAATCCCTACTTATTGTTCACCTTACAACATGTATTTTTTATCAGAACACACGACAGCTTAATTTTATTATAATATAGCAGTGGTATTTACTTTGGGGCAGTGAGGGAAATATGACGGAAATTATACCGTTGTGTATTATGTTCGTATATAAGTGCATCTTTACTAAACTACAGACTTGCAAGACTTGCATCTGCACTAAATTACAGAGTCTGATCAGACATGCAATAATATTGTTGATCTTAGCAACATGAATTTGTCTTTCCTATTTTTTAGAAACATGCTTTTTTGTTGAAACATTGTGGATTACTAAGAAAAAAGCTGATCAGGAGTATCAAAAATCAATTCTGGTATTCATCACTGGGTCAATATAGTTTGGGGGCGGCTTAAATATTTACTCTATCTGATCTGCTCTCAGTTTCGAGTGCTTGTAGTAATAATTTGATTGGATCTCAATTGGAGCATCTGCATTTAATCGACTTACCACATGTTTTTACCTAATTACAGGAGGAAACTAATAGTACTGTTTAGTACTAAAATACGTATCTGGCCTTTATTCTTACCTGTCATTTTTGTTTTGTTTTGTATTGTACTTTCAATCCGGACTGAGTCATATATGAGGCAGAAAAACGTTGATCTTCTGTGAATATTCTACTTCAAACGCATTACTACATGAACTGCCTTCAAGGCAACGAAGAATTGGAATAAAACAGTCATTTGTCATCTGTAACTGCTGTTACAAAAAAAGTCATTTACATCACGTCAAGCCGTCTAAACGTAAGGATGTATTCACGTGTAAAGAATGTATAATTAAGAATAATGATAAAAATTTAGTTTGTCAAGTATTTAATGTAGGTTATCGTATTGATAACGTATGCATAGGATACTCTCTTCCTCATAGTAGTATACATGATATATTTGAACCATTTGAAATTGATTTACCACTGGATAATGATAGTAATTTCGAAACAGACTTAGCTTTAAAGCACATTTATAATACTAAAAGTACCAAAATTTTTCACTTTAATATAAATGACCTTTACGGCAAAGATGAAGTATTATTATTTCTTAATGAATCTAATGTCAATGTATTGGCACTTACTGAAATAAAAACTAAGGTTAAAATTTCTAAAAAATATAGTATTCCAAACTACGATTTTTTAAGATTTGATAGGCCCAAAGGACATGGTGGTGGCTTGGCTTTTTATATACGAAATAATATTTACTATATACCTGTAAAAGTTAATGTAACCTTTCCTAGTAATATTCAAATTAATTGTATCAAAATTCATCCTCTTTATCTAAAGCCATTATTATTAGTATTTATGTATAACCCTCCAAGTACTAGTAAACCTGAATTTCTTAATTCATTAAACAATTTTCTAGCTGTCATAGGCCAAAGCTATGTTGACTATGTTATTGTTGGTGATTTAAATTGTAACTTATTAGAATGTAACTTAAATATTACAATATTGCGTAGTTTATGTAGATACTATAATTTAAAACAAACAATTATAGAATGTCTCAAATTTATTGTGTGTACATTTTTCAGGAGCTAATCATTTATTCTCTTCCGACAACAAAGCTACTTACCTGATAAGAAAAATGAAAACTGTCAAACATAAATCTAAAGCAGTTTTAATGCGGAATTTTGAATGTATAAATTAGATTAAAGTTCACATAATGTTACAGAGCCTTAGTTAAGAACCTTTGAATTCTATAGATAATGTAAATAATAAACTTAATTACTTTAATAGTCAAACTTTTAGTGTTGTTAATAAGATAGCTCCCTTAATTAAGAAACTAATTAAAGGAAAACCTTTTCCTTGGTTCAATAGTGATGTAAAAAATGGATAAAAACTAAGAATACTTTAAGATCAATAACTGATAGTTCTACTAGTATAGATGATCGTAAAACATATCGTAGAA
The DNA here is from genome assembly GCA_949802685.1 of Dicyrtomina minuta. Lineage (NCBI taxonomy): Eukaryota > Metazoa > Arthropoda > Collembola > Symphypleona > Dicyrtomidae > Dicyrtomina > Dicyrtomina minuta. Next base: position 28,173,133 of record OX461809.1, read on the forward strand.
GTTGTAATGTACTCAAACAACCCATTTTTACAGCTAAAAATCCTACTTTATGTCTAACTTGACTGATTTAAAAAACATTTGGAAATTTTATGACGAATTAACTAATAGAAAAGTGAATTCAATCTGTGGGGTAAAATGTTTAAATATTAATGACAAGCTAAATGCCAATTTAAAAGATATTTGTGAGTCATTTGCTAGCTCCTTTACTGTTGAAGGAAGTGATCAGAATAGTAAATTAGAGAACCTCTTAAATAGTTTAGACTGTTCACACTCTAAAGTTGTTATTGAGCATATAGAAATAGCTATGTCTTTAAAACAATTAAACACTGTTAATTTTAAGTAAGATGAAATTCCACTAGTATTTTTGAAACAGGGGTTTACAGGACTAGTTGATCCTTTAGTTAAGTTTTTTAATGGCGTTTTAGACACTGGACAAGTACTTGATAATTTTAAATGTGCTATCAATTATTCGACCCCAATTAACATAGATTTGAAACCGCACTAGCTACATTTATCTATAAGTTATTTAGATTTATCAGTAACCTAAATAGTAAAATAATAGCGTCTTTGTAGATTTGAAAAAAGCTTTCGATCATGTCAATTACTATAAATTAATAATAATTATGTTAAATAAATGTTGCTTTAACTCTAAGCAAGTGCGTTTGCTTTGTAGTTTTTTAAAAATATAACATGTTAAAATCAATAGTTACATATATAAAATTTAATCTTAACTGTGGGGTCCCTCAAGGCTCAATTTTAGGGCCTCTTGTTTTTACTATATATTATAATGATATTGCTTATCCATTAGAAAATACAAATTATGTGCTCTTTGCTGACAATTTGGTGCTTTTTATTGATGATACTGATAAATCTGATGTCAATAGATATGAATTGTAAGCTAAATAGTCTTTATTAATGGTGTGAGGAAATAGGGCTTAGAACTTATCATCAGAAAATAGAAAATAATAGTATTTCACAAAACTAGAGACACTATTCATGATATTTGACCAAATATTACATGTAATGATGAAATCATCAATAGAGTAGATAAATTTAAGTCTCTTGGTGTAATTTTAGACGAGACATAGTTTTACACACCCTTTTGATAACGTCATAAAACGCATGTCTTCTGCTATCCACTGTTCTTCCAAAGAAACTACCTCGTTATCTAGTTAATCTAGTCATATCAGTCATTATAAGCACTGACGATAGTAAAGCATTGCACTGACCAGCGATAAAATAATAATATTCAATAGTCCTACGTTTGACAAAAAATTATAATAAATATATTTGCAGATCTAATCTAATCTGACTAATGGTAAGGCGTAAGTCGTGTCCTGTCATGTTGATTTTGAATGTAGGCAATGTATATGAGAACAGTGGAGAATGGCAATGGAAGCAGTAGTAATAAAGTGTGTAGTAATAAAAAATACCTTTTCCACTGTCAGTATTTTCTATAGTAATGCATGGCACTGACCGTTGACAAAATAATAATAATATTCAATTAAATGTGCACAGCTAAAAACTATCCCTTACTACCTATAGCTAAAGAAAAACTGGCTACCGTAGTGTAACATGTTACAGCCAGAAAAACAAGTGGGATAACATATTAATGGGTGACGTGATGTCTAATGGGGACGGCAGCTCCATGTTACTTACTAACAGGTTTATGATTCATAGAGACAAGGATATGATGTAACGGCCACGCAGACAAGCCAGGTCCTTGATGGTTTTTTGAAAGGATTATATAGTAATAGGTGGCGTTATCGGGGGGGGGGGGTATTTCCCAGTATTGGGAACTGACCGCAAATATAAATATAAGTAGGTATATAAAATAACTGGAACAAGGCCAGTTGCCATTCAACTTAGTTTGCGTTGTATGGGCCGACTCAATCTTAAGAACAAAATTTTTAAACAACTCTGCGCAGTGCGACACACCGAGACAGCCCATACAACACAAACTCAGTTGCATGGCAACTGGCCTTATTCTAGTTTGATACAAACTATGTAAGTACTTTTTCCTCACTCATACCCAGTCACTCCTTTTCTCTGCTTGTTACGAATACGAATATTTTGCGTATATCATTCCTTTCTCGCTCCTCCGTATTATGGCATGCTCTCTCAAATGTAAGAATAGTGTCCGTCTCTCCAAATTCCCTCTTATTCCACACACACACATCACTCGCTAATTCCGATTATATGATCCATGTATGATGTACATTCGATTTATCTGTTTTCCTCTGCTTTCTCTTTCCCCTGTTCTCTCTTACACAGTGTAAACATATTAGCACAAATGTCCAGTTCTCAATATTTTTCTTACTTTAATTGTACTTTCGCAATATTAACATGTTTTTACATGTCGCTTCTCCCTCTGTCTATGTTTCTCTTAATTCCATGCGCTCTATTCTATTCTCTTACTTCCCGATACCTTAGTAACTCACGTGGTTTCAGATATGTAGTAATTACAATGCATTGTCCCATGAGAAGCCACTATATCGAGAGCTTACAGAAGTAAGGTCAACTATATCCTCTTTAAGCATTAAAAAGATTATGTTAGTATATGAACTTGAATAAAATGATTCTAACGGCAAAAGATCTGACGTCGATGAATTAAATGTAAACGCATACAAAAAAGAAACGTTTAAGAGATAAAAGGCCAAAAACAATAATGATTTGGTTAAGAATCTCGACAGAAATCAAAATGCCAATGTGCTAACAATAGTTTCGAATTTCGAATAAATAGATTTTTATTATAGGTTATATCGTCTAAAGGAAATAAAATACAAATAAAAGCAGTAATGCATTGCTGAATAAAATTACAAACATCAAAGATGAAGGACTAGAGTGGAACAAGTTCAAAACATAACATCGGTCCACCAGGCTTCATCCTAAAAATAAGACCACATACTACATAATATGAAATTTAAGAAGGTAAGGAAGAAGGTACCTTCAGTTAAAGTAAATCCAAAGCAAAGGCAAAATTTCCTACTTTCATATCTGAAATTCGAGTGTAGGTAGATAGGTATACACGGTCAGTATCGGAGGCTGCATTTTATTACACATTCCCATTCAAGAGCTGGACTGCATGGACTGGGGCCTACATGAAAACTGGGAAATAAATGGATTTTGGTCGTTAATTTGCTTTTTTTAAAGTTGTGGACAAGGTGTATTTTACTTGATTGATATGAGTTATTATGATTCTTCACCGGCGGTATACAGTTCGGTACGGACATTTTCCACCAGGGAATTAACCTCCTGAATAGTTTCCTCCCTTAGCGCCAAAGCATACCGAGGACATTTTCCAGTATCAAAATCACTTCTGTCAAAGAAACAAGTGTAACCACGTTTCGGCGAGAGTTTCTTTCCACAATATGTATGCATTCGAAGACATTACAAAAAGAATGCATTCATAAGTAACTATAACTGAAGAACTAAAATGCATCTTTTTCCGAGTTTTATGAAACAATGTTTAATAGTTTAGCATTTTATTCAATAATTATTTGTTAAGGAAATGCTACTAAACTTGCGTCGTACTTCAGATTAGAAATTTTGAATATTCATGAGAACGTTTACGAGTACATATGTATATAAATTTTGTGAATCGACTAGTTTCTTTTAGTGGAGCTATTTTGATACTGGAAGGTAAATGTCCTTGGTTACGTTTTGGAGTAAAATGTCCAGGAGGAAAATGTCCGTTTTCCCGTTTTTGTTTCCGTTTAGGGAACAATAATAATTATTGATCTGATCATTCGCCGACAATACTATTCACCATGATTGCAGTACAGGTACACATATACCCTGTACATTATGACAAAATAATCTTCTGAAGATTATTTTGTAATCGTCGTATTTTGCAAACGTCACCCCACTTAAGGTTGTGACACGTCCGCGAGCAGGCTTGTAAAATTTTCTTCATGATGTTGGCTACTCTGCTTCTTTCAAATTCTTTATCGCAAAATCAGCATTCTCATCGTTAAAATTTCCACCAACGAAGTAGATTTTTGAACCGCCAAATTCCCATTCTCTTGAAGATTTTCTGCAAACCGCTCATATGAGCCAATATTTGAGCCAGTCATATGAATAGTTAGCTTTTTGAGGAGGTGTGCACGATTTGAGGGTTGCACAAGAAAATGAGGATAATCTCTGGGTAGAGAAACCTCAACTATGTAGGTTCGGTGAACAGCCCAAAACTTGCTGAATCAATAGAGGAGGCAAAGTAGAACTGAAATGGCATTTAAATACATTCATGTTTTTGAAAACTGGCTTCAGTCTCGAAGTAGTTTCATGAAACAGAGATCTTTCTTGTTCAGACTGTAGTTGATGTGCTTCTGAATTGAACGGACGTTTTGTGTAACGGTGATATCTTACGTGGACCCTGGACCCGACCCAGATGCAGCTTCTGGAGGCTTTGAGCTTGATGAAAAAGAAGGTGTTTCAAATCCTCCAAGCTTAAATTCCCATGAAATTCTATCTTCTTAATGGAGGCTCCGTGAGCATTGAAGAAGGGTTGAGCTGAATACATTTTTGACCATCCTTCAGAACGAGTAGTTTTATCGCTGAAAGATGTGCAGGGGAACTCGGTGGATTTTTTCATGAGTGTAATTAAGTCCCTTTGTGAAGGCTGCTAATAATTAGCGAGCTTTCTGATGACCACAGTCTCACAAAATTCATGGCGGATCGTAGGACAAAAATAATTATCTCTTTGTCAAAAGTATTCTCAATTTATTTATTCTGTACCAATAATTAAGAGAATTTATTACCTGTGAACTCAAAGACCTAGGAGCCTGACGAAGACTAATAAACATATCGAAACCGGTTGTACAGAAATCGGTAGGTCGATTCTGCTTCTATGTAGATATTTTCCTCGAAATGGTTTGTTGACTATTTTTCCCAAATAGCCAACGTGTCACGGAGTGAACTGTCTTGGATACGTAATAAAATTGAAACGGAGAGAGTCTCAGACTAAGAGAGCGGAGTTAGATTTTTGAGAGTTTTATTTCACAATAAACACAGAATCATAACTGAATATATTTGTGTAGTAAAAGAAATCAGTAAGGGCAAGAACGCTCGCAATGATACAATTAGTGGCGTTCTTTGGGCAGGACCCAGACTGGTGAGTCTGTGTGGACTCGAGTCAGTGAGACTCTTGAGTTGTTTAGACTGATTTGATTGCACAAATCTAACGGCTTATATACTAGTATTTGCCAAGTGGCACGTGCGTCATTAAACTAAAACAATTATTATTTTTAGAAAATATAAATTGTAAACTAAAGATTGACGTAAATAATAACAACGTATATTATGAGTAATGCTATTATAAAGTTTAGAGTTAAATAGAATTAGACGTCAATACTAGTTAGTGATCGCATATGTCAGACGTCAATACATTACGTAGAATTAGACGTAAACAAGAAATGACATAATCTAAATAATAGTTGACGTTATTATAATTATTACTGTAGGACAATAAATGTGAGTAATCATTAAGTACGTAGGCAAGGAGGGGAGCGGATGGCGACTTCCGTGAGTCGTTTAGGTTAAAGGCGGAAAAATATACGAAATTAAATTACCAACATAATTTCTGCGGTTTTGTTTCCGTTGTCCATTGACGCAGGACCGAAGGAGGAAAAACGAATAAATTTATCATTTATATTGCTACTTGCGTAATATTAATGAAATCATCTCATTTTGTAATTAATTACTATAATCTGTAAACTACAGGTAAATTAATGTACAAAAACAAATGTGAAAATTATGTGCCATAATAAATGGTATGTGCATAATTGTTCACCGGTCGTCCCGTATATTAACTAAAAGAAGAAATTCATTTTCAGTGATTTCTTAACTCATCAAAGTGGTGATCAGAAAGCTCGCTAATTATTAGCACCCTTCACAAAAGAGTTTTATTTTCATCATAAGTGAAGCGAAAAAGTCGCGGTCCCTTTTTAGCAGAAGGACCCTTAAGGGGGAGTCAGAAGCTAAATAGCTGCTTTCAATAAAAACTGAAGCGATTAACATTTCCATTGCTACACATAGAGGTCTTAATGAAGTATAAAAGTCAAAAGGCGTTAAAGCTGCCTGCATAATAACAACAAATAAGAACTGATTATTTTGTCAAATGATGAGTTTTCTCTACTAACTAATTGTATTTTAAGCCTTTGCTTCTAAAAACATTAAACGGTCAGTTTTAGCCACAAGGGTGACGTCAGAAAATTTGTTACTCGTTTAACAATCTAATATTTGTTATGGCCCGACGCCACTCATATGATTTTATTAGCTGCGGCTCTGCTATTGCCAATGCCTGCCACTGCTGTACGTACGCAGGTTTTGACACTGCCTCATGGTGCGTCATAGGATAAAACGAGCTATTTCCCAGCCAATTTGACAAAATTTTGAAACACTTTTTCGGTCGAAGGACCTACCTTAACCATTTGTCTAGGCAGCCTCTGAGAGTATTGTTCGATTTATGCCTTCCAAGTATTTTATTTTAGCGCTCAAAGTTGCCGCGTTTCCAAATCCCATAAGACGCAACGCTAAAAATTTCAATATTTAAATAATTGTGAGAAAAAATATAACTTAACCTGTCCCACGTCCCTACTGCCGGATCTTAGAACGCAAAGATCTTATGTTTCCCCCTTAACAAATCCGATGCTTACGGTCTTCTTCAGCTTTCAGCTCCATCGATCCGTAGTATGCCCAGCGACACGAAACAAGACGGCAGTTGAGCAGCGTTAATTCGTCACATTTCATAAATATCCTTTCCAGTATCTGTTAAACGCATTCAAATATATACAGGTTGGGTCCATTGTTTCCAACAATTCTAATAGGCTATAAATGCCAAGACTAACATTCAATTTTAACCAGCAATATAATAAAGACAAATCTTGGGAGATTTGTTAGGTAGCTTGATCAATAAAATCGGTCAAGTGGAAGTGGAAAAATATTAGAATCAATAAAACTCCTGTTTTACTCCAAAAGTCAGTAAAATTGCCTGGTCTGGTCTGGTCCAACTTCGTCGGACCAGATAAATAATCAAATCAAATTTACATTTTTAATGTTTAGAAAAAAATATTTTAAGTCACCTATCACTGTCCCGAATCTGGTCGGACCACTGGTCTGGTCCGTGATTTTCTGGTGTGGTCCGAAACCCTCAGACCAGACCAAACCATACCAGACCATAGACCAGTGATCCGGACCAGACCATTGGGATCACTAGTTTCTACTTATTACTTAATTCTGCTCACATAATGTATTGTGAATACGACTTTACTTGACACATTGCCTGAGGGGCGAGGGGTGGGCAACGTTACTAGGGCTTTTGAAATTTAGATAAACATGTAGTCAGAATTGAAAAAGTGAATATACATACGTTTAGATTTGGTTGCCATCAAATACGTAAATGATAAACGTATATTAACTAGACAAATAACTTTTACAATCGACTGTATTTGAAAAATATTTCTGGTACATGGCAGCATATAATTTTAACCGTAGAAATAACATGTGTATCATTAACCACGAATGAAAACATTTTCCTATGATATGAGTAATGAAATGAGTATGAAGTATGAAGTCTATGAAGTATTATTACATGCAGGCATGGCAACGAGGCAAAGTGTGTGCGGCCTGTTTGATTTCTAAATCAATAATAAAAGTAGCTTCAATCTGCAATGATGTTTCAGCAACACAATAATAGGCAATGCTGGTTAGTCGGTCATTCTTAGTGGTAAAATTTTCTCTTGTGCTGGAGAGGCGAGAGGCCTCTAAATGTCGTAGAATCATTCTGTCAGTTCATTCTTATTCCAGTTCTATCCTATCTGACTATCATGCCCTGACTATAGTGAGTACGGAAATGCACGGTGCACCGATACGGATTCAAGATTCAATCATTCCATATTCATTATAATGAGTATTGCATTGTAGGCTTGTAGGTTTAAGTTTAAGTTTATTAAATTATAGGTTTTTGAACTTACAAGCTTAAAGTTAAAATTTAACTTTCAACTTTAGCACTGCCACTGCCAGTACTGCCACTACATGCTATACATACTCCATACTCATTTAATTTAATCTCCAACGACTCCAACAAGAGTCAGAAGTGTGCAGTGTGAGTGTAAGACTGCAGTGTAAGATTGAGTGGTTGAATAAAGTAGATGGTTTAGAGCTCGTTTAGGTAGGACGTTTATTTTTGTTGCTCCCGAGTGACAGAAACCTGCGCCACTTTTTAGTTTTGTGTGTGGAATATAGTTCAGATTGCTCAGATCCAATTTTAAATTAATTTTAATATTCAACGATTTAAATTGTAAAGGCGGAGCTTATACAAAAAAGTACTGTTATTGGTTGGAGTGTCGAATTTATTTTTTGAATTAATTTATTTTACTTTTCCTTGCAAAATAGTTTAGTAGTAGTTTGAATAGTTCAAAAATTTTAATTTTAATGGCGAAAAATAAAAAAAAGAAGAAAACATCCGATGATACTTTGGTCACCACCTCAACCACTGATGACAACCTTGAACCTTGTCCTATTTGCAGTAAGTTGTACAAAAGCGTCAATATCCACATGAGTAAAGGGCATCCTAAGGAGTATCAGGATTTAATTGCTAATCGCTACCAACCCAATAGTGAAAACGATGTAGCCGACGAAGTAAGTATCGCTGAATCAGATGAAATGAAGCAGATTAAAAGTAAGATTGCTGTCATCGATGAAAAACTGGAAAAAATGGTGGTAACAAGACCTAGTAAGGATGACTTTTCTGATTTAGTGGTACAATTTGCAGACATTATGAAAGAATCTAAAGATGTTCTTCCAGGTCCTAAGCACCCAGTTTGTCAATTCGCAGAAAGAGTTTTCTCAAAGTTCAAATCCACAAAGATCGTCAAAAAGAGATAGAGATAAACGAAAAGAGAAATATAATTTTGAGTTACTTCAGCACTTATATCGCTACTCCAGACGCAAGGCTGTTAGAATGCTGCTCAAGTCATCTTTTGCTTCAAGTAGCTGTAATATTCCACTTGAATCTTTATACGAATCATATAACGCTAGATGGGGTGTCGCTAATAATTCAATTCTCGAAAATTATACTTCTGAGTATTCTGACAAACAGCAATTTGAACTTGATGAATCCTATCACTGTGGAATTACAGAAGGGGAAGTAAAGCAGGCGGTGCAAGGTATCAATTTGGACTCATCAAGTGGTTTAGATGGCGTTGCTATTCGAAGTGTTAAAGAAATCGGATGTTTCAAGACTATTGCTTTGATTGGAACAATTATGGAAACTTGGACGCTGGTACCAGAATGCTTTCGTAAAGCTCGAACTATTCTAATACATAAGAAAGGAGACAAGTCTGATGTAGGAAATTGGAGACCCATTTCTATATGCTCCATTCTTAGAAGAATTATTGAGCGTGTGTTGGACCGTCGATTGCAGACTCATGTCACCATCAATGACAACCAAGTTGGGTTTTCTAAATGTCCAGGAACTTTTATCAACACCTCTATAGTGAATGGCTGTCTCCAAAAGGCGAAACGTGAAAAAATTGATTGCTGTGTAGTTTTTCTTGATGTTCGTAAATCATTTGAAGAGACGTCCCATACCCATACTACTAATATTGTTACATGCTAAGCTGCTTCCATCAAAACTTCGATCTTTGATTTTATGTCTCATGGCGGATAATGTGGCCCAAATCCAAACTAGCAAAGGTATGTCGCAACCTATACTTGTTCAGTAGGGAGTGTTTCAAGGTTCCCCTCTTTCTCCGCAATTGTTTAACATTTCAATTGACCATGTCCTCAGAGAATTAAATGAGCGGGAAATTAGCGACGCATATGGGTTCCATTTGCACAATGATGTACCAAATGTAGCAGGAAGGGGCTTTGCGGATGATGTTGCATTAGTATCTGGTTCTGTACAAGGTGCCCGGGAGTTGACAAAAATTGCAATTACAAATTTCAATAAAGTGGGGTACGAAATTAATATTCAAAAGTGCAAGGTTATAAATATTGTGAAAGGCAAGATTTGTGAAGATGCATTAGTTGTAGATGCTAATAACGTCATTGAGGCTATCAAGCAAGATGAAACTGTAAGGTATCTGGGCGTCAATTTCAATAATGAAATATCTTTTGACCCTTCTTCAACAATCAAGAATTTCACAAAAGACTTGCAAAACCTGGTGGGTACGCCTATGTTATTTCCAAATCAAAAGATTGCTATAATTAATCAATATTTATGGCCATGCCTTACATATTCATTACAAACAGCACCGTTAAATAAATTACCTAAGAAATTTCTGGAAGACTTGGATAAGATCATTCGTAGTGCAGTCAAAGATATTCTTGCTATCCCCCATGACTCACCTAATGCTTTACTATACACTTCAAAAAAGTGCAGGGGTTTGCAAATAATGAGAAGTACTTGGGAGGCATTCATTCAACATTATAACATTTGTGTTGTTCTTTTAAGTTGCAAGGATCCATTTATACCATTTGTTAAAGATTTACAGTCTGAAATGGAAAGTTGTATTTCAGCTTTGCAGTTAAATGGTGATGAAGTGCAAGCAAAGTTGGAATCGTGTCCCAAAACCAAGCCAAGCAAAATTCTACGCAATTTTTTGCGGGATCAAGAATATGATAAATGGTGCTCATTTGCACTTCGGGGACAAGGTGTTGAATTGTATAAAGATTGTCCATATGGCAATAAAATCATCATTGACAAATGTGGTTTAACGTCTTCAGAGTGGTTAAATGCTTTAAAAATGTCAGCTAATGTTTATCCGGTTAGAGCTATTCCAGGTCGTTCTCTAGAATCATCCCTTTGCAGACACTGCAAGGAGAAAGAAACCCTCGCTCATGTTCTAGGGAAATGTCATGTGGGAAGCTTACTTAGGACTAGCAGGCATCATGAAGTTCGTACTATTATTGCAAATCATTTAAGAACACTTGACTGGGTTGTACATGAGGAAGTGACTGATGGCGCTTCAAAAAGAGTTGATATCATATGCTGGCGTAAGGAATTGAAGTCGGGGTACATTCTTGATCCGACGATACGTATGGAACAGTCCTCCAGTCAAGCAGAAGAAGTGAATATTGAAAAGCAGTCTCATTACAATCCTTGCATTCCTTACTTTCTTGACAAGTACCAACTGAAGAAGTTGGAAGTGGTTGGACTTCTTGTTGGAGCTAGGGGAACTATAACTGGCTTTTTTGAATCATTTCGTAAAGATTTGCGTCTTCCATCAAAAATGATTGAAGAAATAGTGGTTGCTACAATTCGAGGATCGTGCCGAATCGCCCATAATCATTTATATAATATGAATTTATCTCATAGTTAATTTTCAATTGGCTGTTTTTAAAATAACGTTACTTTATATTTTTCAAATATCATACTGAACTTGTGAATGATGTGTTTTGTTCTTACTGTGTCTTTATGGCAAGCGCAATAGTAGCGCCAGTTGTAAATAAATATTTACTTTTCTTCTTTAATAAAAAGTATTATTTACACTATCAGCATTGACTATAGTAAAGCTTTGCAAATAAAAAATAAAGTATTGTTGTTGCTGAAAATCTACAAATTCTAGGTTGAGCTTACGCAGAGATGGTTTCGCTTTAGCATTTCAAGTAAAGTTTACAAATGCAAAAGCTAAACCTTTAAATTTTAGTTCAGCAAACGCTAAACACTTTTGAGTTTTTCTTAAAAGTGGAAGGTTCTACCGTAGTTGTTTACTTCAGCTTTTTCCACTCAAATTTGTTAATTCTAACGTACTGTTGCTATTAGCAACGATAAATCTTGTTCAGCTAAAGCTGAAACAGTTTGAGGTTTCGCAACAAATATAGAACGCGTTTGATTGATTTGGATAAAAATGGTGAGCTCAGACTGACCAATAGATTCGATTTTCCTTTTGCGAAACTCTTTCGCTTTTAGAGGTAGGATAATGCGAAACCAACAATTGGGTTCCGCTTTTCGAACCCGGAGAAAGTAAAATGTCATAACTTTCTCCTGCGTAACCTCCCACTTTTTGGCTATCTCTGCGTAAGCTGAACCTTCCTAATATCAATAGCAGAAACATTGACATTCGACATTTTTTGAGTGCTGTGTCTGCTCTTTGCGGTTCTACAACCTCCTAGTAGGTACTTATGGAGTACAGCAAAATAATTCTGCTAATTCTAGCTACGATTTATTTAATAATATGAAGACTACGACTACTGAAGACTGAAAACCAATGGTAGGTTGAGTTGCACTTGGTAGCACTTGTCATACAATAATATCAATGTATAGTACTAATGTTTTCATTCTCTCAAATAATTTACGATTTATTAAAACTACCAATTAGTATTACTGCGAACCTAAATCGAATTCTTGTTTTGTTTCACATATACGAGCACGAGCATTTCAACTGCAACCCTGAATTTCAGAAAAAACGTGTGAGCTTAAATGAAAATACTAGTATTTGCCACCAATTTTACATTGCAGTAACTATTACATTAAAAAATTAATCATTTATTTAACTCCAACAACTTATTTGGGTCTAAAAAAATAAAAACTTGACAACGCAAAGTTGTCCATTTATTTAATAACTGTTTTGTATGAGTAATGTAGTTTTTGTTTCCACCTATTTCCATATTGTTATAGTTTATATTTAGTATAATTGCAGTATTTAATAAAAGCAATAACATTTAAACAACGTCGATTTATAGTTTGCTACGTTAAAATAAGATTTAGTTATAACGTTTAAATATATGCTAGCATCAACGCATACTATAAATTACGTTTACAGTTGACGTTATATAAAGGTTTATCATAAACTTTATTTTGCCATTGCCCGGACATCTAAACCATATTTTAACCAACATTTTACATTTAAATCATACAGTACTATAAACGTCTTATGAACCATCGTATTTACATTTTGCAACGTATTATACACGACTATTTAACTTTACAATGTTGCTTGGGTAAGTATGTGACAATAATACTAAAACTACTGTGAGTTTGTTCAGAGTAAGAGCATTATTGTGTGACTGTGCTGCTATTCTTATCTTACGTGGTCAATGGAGAACACACTTTCTTCTGGGGAAAGTGAAGACATCGGAAAGAGGAGCATCACATTTGTATTACCAGTTTCAGCCGCATTATTATTATCATATGTTTGACTATTAGATGAAGTCAACAATTTTATCTTTTAGCTTCAACCACGCTCGGTTTACCATTCACAGTCGCAGCAGGGCTGAATTTAGCTTCGCTTGAATTTGAAGACGACAAACTTGAAGATTCCATCGTTGCTATTAAAATTCACTTAAATTCTCCTGCAAAATAAGAAAAGCAAAATACAAGGGGATTGATATTAAGTTGAAAAAATTCTTATTTTTGGGGTCATTTGTCGCATGCCCTGCGCAACATGTAGCCCGTGGTAGCCCCCAGTGGTAGCCCGGCCATTATCGAGCTACCACTGGTTACGGCTCTCACTGTTTGTAGTTTGCATACCTTTTTTCACCACTTATCTGTTAGTTAGCCTGAGCCCAGCCCTGGTTTAGTAGACCACTTGAACCACCCGTCACGCCGGCCCTGCATGTGTGAATATAAAGTACAAGACAATAAGAAATGACTTGGTTAGTTTACCAATAACTGACATATCAAAGCGAAAAGCACAAAGGCACAGAAATATTTACACTGTATAGAATATTAAACACTTTGGAAGCGGAACAGCTACCAGTGTAAAAAGTAAATTATAAGATCAAATAACTCCTAATTGTAATATACGATGAAATGGATTCCAATTCACGAGTGTACTTACTCCCTGTTCTCCTTAGTACTTAGCCCTCGGTTTCTCGCTTGCAACTGACTCTAAAAAAGAAATTTTTTAATGTCTCCGCTTCACCTCCCCAATGCCCAATGCACACAATCAGATGCATCACTTTTTACATCATCAAATATTCCAATAAACATACAAAGCGATGAAGTAGGTAGGTAGGTACGAAAGCGAGCAAAAGAGGCAGGGATTGAAGGCTGCAAGTTACAATACAAACAGACGCTTTTCCAAGCCAGGTCTCCGCCGTCATTCTTTTGTATTCAGCCCAAACATTTGCAATTACAACAAAAGCTGGGTTTCGAGTTATTAAGGTTCAATTTTAAATAGAAGCCATAAACTTCAATTAGGAAAACAATACATTACAACGTTAGGTTAGGTTAACCTAACCTAACGTTTAAAAGTGTCAAGTGAGGGCTTGGATTTACGGGAATTTCAATTTTTTTTATTTCCATAGTATTTTATTTTCCTAGAATGCTAGTCACGGTACTTGGTTTACCCCTCTCCCCCATGTATCCCTGGAGTAGCCACTGTCACTTGTTTGGCATACTCGTAGTTGCTTATATATAATGCTGTTCCTAGTTGGTATTCAAAACATGATATGAAACAATAATTAATGTGAAACGCTTAGCCATAATTTAGTTATGGTCGCACCAGAAACTTCGCTTGAATGTTTGACTTTACGCATTTGAACTTACCGCCATAAATAAAAAAGCGCTATTCCCGCAATCATGTCTCGGCGAGCTTGGTATGCCAGAATAAAGTGTTTAATTTTAATTACTTGCCTTTATTTTTACCGTTTCAGTTTTGTTTTTTTCAGCATCTAAAAACCCTGTAGGATAGCGCAGTGGGAAAATGAAATTTGATGCCGGGCACCCTATTAGGTCTGCTGTAAAATCAGGGCAACCTATAATCGATAACTATATTAACAATAAACCATGTAAACGCAACTGCTGGCACCACATTACATAAAACCTAACTAACATTGCCCACTCCATGTATACGTACCGACTTCCATTAACTACCAAACAACTACGTGCACCACTGTGTTAACTATGAAGCTCGAATTAAGATCTTTTCACGTAGCTCCTCGCTCTCTCCCATAGCAAAGCTATATAAAAATACGGATCGACCATGGTTCGTAGTTTCATCATTCGTAGTGTGTTGTTTCGTAGCTATCGTTTCGCAATGTAGTATAGAAATGGGGTTTCTGGCGCACCTACGACCTACGACCTCATTGTATGAAGAGTAGTTTATTTGAATGATTTAAGGCTATTTTGATAGGAAAATAAGCAGTTTTAACACATTTTTCAACATTTTACATTTTCACCTTTTGCTGTATTGATTTTACCTTACCGATTTTGAGAACCACAACTACCACTACGACTACAACTTTGATTTTATAAGTATCACTAACGTAAGTGATGTATTTTAAGGATTTTATTACGATAATCAGTGGTTTTAACACAACAATGTTCAGATGGATATTTAATTAATTCATTAAGTATAGTTCACATTTGAAAAAATGTTTTACTTAATAATTGTTTTCTTATAAAATGGGGAACAATAAAATAAAATGTAGTATTTGTAAGGTGGAGAAACAGTTAAATGAATTTAGAAAAGATCATGCAACTAAAAAAAGTCTAAAACCTGAATGTAAAGTCTGTTATAAAGAAAAAGAAAGTGTACCTGTAATATGTGAATGTGGACGTATAGAAAGACGTGATAAAATTGCAAGACATAAAAAATCAAATATTCATAAAATACGTATGGTAATAAATAAATAATAGCGCAAGGCACAAGGAGGACGTAGGCCGTATAATTTGTATGAAATGCAAGATTAAAACACCCAATAAAGAGATTGAACAAGCAATAACTAAAAATAATAGAACTATGATAAAAGCAAAATGCGCAGTTTGTAATACTCAAAAGTGTACTTTTATCAAACCTACTAAAATTGGTGGTGATTTGGTTGATAAAGTTGGTAAATATATAGAAGTACATTATCCAGGTAGTAATTATCTAGGACCAGGTACTCAATTTTAAGAAAGAATAGCAAAAATAGATAAACCTGTAGATAGAATTTATAAAGCAGCAATAAATCACGATTTATCATATAAAATTTACAAAAATAAAGATAATAGACATACAGCAGATAGAATATTACTAAAACATATAGATGAAATTGAAAATCCTACATTTAGTGAAAAAGTAAAACGTGTTGTAACAAAAAGTGTAATAAAACCAAAATTTCATCTAGGTTTAGGACTTAAGCCCTTGCATAATAATAAATTATGACCATTTAAAGAACGTCTGAAGGACTCAAGCCTGCCAGATAAAGATAAAAATAATAAATCATATAAAATACTAAATTCTGTATATAAAAACCCTTTCACAGGATTCGTAGAAATAAATGAATTAGCTAGAAAAACAGGAACCAAACCTCAAATAGTAAAAGAATATCTAGCTACACAGGATACATATACTAAGCATTTAGATAAAATAACAAAATTTAAACGTAGAAGATATTATACACCAGGTATAGACTCAATATGGCAAGCTGATTTAGTGTTTATGCCTGAGAAATGGGTTAAAGATAATGAAGGTTATTGATATAATTATTTAATAATTGATAAATTTTCTAAATATGGATGGGTTAAAAACTAAAAATACAAATGATGTAGCAGATAGTTTTGAAGCTGTATTTAAATCTAACAAACCACCTCAAACGCCTGAAAAAATACATTCTAATAAAGAAACTGAATACAGTTGTAAGAAAACTAATAAGCTGTTTAAAAAATATATTATTAACTGGTATACAACAGAAAATGAAACAAAAGCAACGATTGTTGAACGATTTGCAAGAACTATTCAACAAAAGATGTATAAATATATGAATGAACAACAAACAACTACATGGGTTGATGTCTCACAAGATCTTATTACAAATTATAATAATTCAAAGCATAGTAGTAATAAAATGACACCTATTGAAACAATTAAACCAGAAAATGAATTAAAAGTATATTCAAATCTTTATGGGTCAAAATCTAGGTTAAGAGAGTTAAATATTAATAATTTAAAAATTGGTCGACCAAAGGTCTCAGAAGGGCTTCACCTTGGTCAAAGAGTAAGAACACATTTATTTAGAACGAAATTTCATAGAGGTTATAAACCACAATTTGCTGAAGAAATACTGTATATTAGTGAAGTTATACCTACAAATCCTATAACTTATGAGCTTGTAGACTACCATAATAAAGAAATTGAAGAAACGTATAATGCAAATGAAATAACACCATACAATAAGAAGAAGAATAATTTAAATATGAATATATCATAGAAACAAAAAAAAACAAGCGATCCTAGTATTATAAAAGCTTTAGTAAAATGAAAAAGAATATTCTAGTAATTTTAATAGTTGGGTTAATTCATTACCAACACAAATAAAAAACTTCAAATATAGAAAACAAAAACCTAAAATTAAACAAAATATAATAAAACGACGTGTTAAAAGACATGTTGCTAAGCAGGCGTAGCCTTTGGGCAGAGGGCTAAAAGAGAATTAATTTATAAAATAAACATATATAAATGAGTGAAGCAGAACAAATTAAACGTCAAATAAGACTAATGAAAAAAGAAAATGGAAATAATTAAAAACTAAGAGCACAATTTATAGCTGAGAAAACAGGAGATGAAACGTTTCAATAAGAGCAAGACAAAAATATGCACCAATAATCAAGGCTATGCAAAATATTATTGATACAGTAGAAAACAAAGCAATATCAGCTTTAAAGGAATTAGCTCTTTTTCAAAAAGATGTCAATTCTAAACATACAAATTTAAAAAACATTGCACATCATCAATACCCTAATTTAAAGGAATTTAAAGCTGGTAATGATCAATTTTTAGAAAATCTAGCTTTAGCAAATCGATCGGTACAAAAAGAAAGAGAGGCACAATTAACGATTGAAAATGTACAAGAACTTATTTATCAAAGATATAAAGGAGGTCCTATAGCTTTTAAATATGTAAAATAGCTAGCAAACGATGCTTTATCTATAAAACTACAAATCACAGGCGATAATAACAAAGATGGCTATTATATTGGAACTGAAAAAATACAAAATTTAGGTGATACTTTTATACAAATATATCTGGGAAAAAAACCAATGACTATTGGTTTATAAGAGTTATTAACAAGACAATACCCTGCTAATTATGATGGTAAAGATGCTGAATCATATGCTTGGTATTTTGTTACAACAAAAGCATGCTATACTGAAGAGGGAAGACTTAGAAGTTCAAAAGGTGTGAAATGGGGTATATTACCAACGTATAGTAGAAAAAAATCTAATTGGTAAACAAAGGTCTCAAAGCAATAATACATTAGATGAAGCAAGTTTTAAAACAGCAATAGGACAAGGTTTTGACAGACTAAAACATAGTAATATTAAATTTATTATAGATGATCCTGTTATTCTTGTATTAAAGTTAGAAACTACATTAGCTAATATACAAGCAGAACATACAAATATTGCTAAAAATTATATAGAATTAGCAACTGAATTACTAGATAAATGTAAATCACAAATTTTTTACATAAAACTTTCACAAATATATATTCTATACGTATAAATAAATTACATAGTAAATGAATAATAAAAATATTATAAAATTCTTGAACAATATTCTACAAGAAATCAAAATATTAGGAATTAAGATCACAATATTCAATAATAAACGAGAAACAGATATATTGTTGCGTACAAAAGAAAACAATATTACAGTTCATTATAAAGTACCAATATCTATCAAAAATAAAGCCCAAATAGCCTTAAAAAAGATTTCTGCTTACTATTCAATACCTAATATAGATGATAGAAATAACAATTTTGGATATAAAAAAGATAGTAATGATTTTATTGATATTACTTTAGAAACAGGAAGTTATGAAATTGGAATTATCGCTAATAAAATCCAAGATAAAATGCGTTTAGATGTTAATAATAATGTCATAACAAAAGAAGATAAAGACAACTTTTTAAGTAATGTAAGACAAATCAAGCCAGATACTTCTATTGCCAAGTGTGTAATTCAAATTTCAGCTGGTTATGTTGTAGATTTTACTTCAAGTAATTCAATTGGTAAAACGTTAGGATTTACGCTCCAGGAACTAACAGCCGGTAGATATTTTTTTGATACAACTGTCAATATTAATCCTGTTAACTCAGTACATGTACATTGTGATTAAGTAACAGGAGTTTCTATAAATGCCAGACCATCTAAATGTATTTATTTATTTACACCAAAAGAACCACTGGGTTAAACAATTATAAAAGAAACTTCACAACCAGTATATTATAATGTAGTTTAGGAATATATCGATGGAATAAAGGTATGGTTGATTGATAAAGAATTCAATTCAATTAATTTCAGACGTGAAGAAATACCAATTACTTTATCTTTAAAATATTAATAAATAAATACAAATACTGAATATATCAAATACAGTAAAACGTTTATAACACAAAATGTTGATAAAAATAAAAACAAAACAGAGCATAAATCCTGTTTAGATGCTTTAAATATAAAAAGTAAACCTTCTTAGATAACCATAATAAATCAATTAAATAAATACTATTCTAAATTTAAAAATTAATTACAAATTTTTTTTAAATAACTGAATGCACAAAAAGTGATTAAAAAATATTTGGATCTTCAACATCTAATAACTACTAGTAATGCAATAAAATTTTGTAAATTCAAAGATTATTTACAACAAGAAAAATCACATTTGAATGAATCAGTAGCAACTACAATTAGCATTGATAATGTAGATAACCTTTTTCTATAAGAGAATATTTTCTTAATTATTGAGGTTGATTAGGTAAAAAAGTCAAATGGTACAAAATATACAGGTACAGAGTTAATTTCATTAGTTAATAATATACCCATGTTTGTATTTAGTAAAGTAATATTAACATTTGACGATACAACGGTTGAACAGTATAACAGGCCAGGACATGTAAGTTTAATTCAAGGATTATTTCAATATAATGATTGTTTTAGTTCAAATAGAGGACATGGTCAATGCTGGTTTATAGACGATAATGAATATTCTGCAACAACTGATAAAAACCCAGGATTTGCAAATTGACATGATTTATTATTCAGATTTAATACAAATGCAGGGGATAAAGGTAAAGGTAGATATATAATTTTATTCTCACATATCTTTAGATTAGGAGGTAAAACAGTATCAGGAGTAAGAGTTTCTGTTGATTTTGTTAGAGTACTTAATGATGATGCTATATTTAAATCTAGTGCTTACGCAACAGCAGGTACAAATGATGTAGCTGATGGGTTGATCAATATTACCTCTCTAAAATGAAAAATGCCTTATATTGAACTAAATTCTGAAATCTCTAGTAAAATATCTGAATATCTTACAACTCAACTAAAGATTCCGTATAAATTTATAATAAAACAACTAGAAACATTTCCAGTTTTACTAGCAATGACTTTATATGGTAATTTTACTACTATCTTAGGACCTGAAAAGATTCTAGGTTTTGTTGTTGGATTTCAAACTTATCATTAAAATAGTCAAAAATCAAATATTTCAGTATTTGATCATTATAATGTTCGAGATGCTTCAATATCTTTAAATAATGTAAATTATCCTGGCTTTAAATTAAATGGTGGTAATGGTCTGGCTTGTATCGAAAACTTTGATCGATATTCAAAATTAAGAGAACTTTGTACAAATTTTGAACCAGAAAATGCACCATATGGATTTCAAACAGCTTATCACTTGTATTTTTTTGATACAAATTTTCAAAAAGATTGTATTAGAGGCAATACATTAAGTATTAAAATTCAATTCGAATGTAGTGAAAATGTACTAGTAAATACAACTGCTTATGTTATTATATTTAGAGAACAAGTACTTTTTATGAATACAACAGGTAGTAGAAAAATGCAAGTTAAATATATGAGTAGTTATTAGTAGAATACTTCGTAAAAATTATTAAAGTTTTTTCTTTTATATAAATTAATTATATTTCATTTACATACAACCATTATCAGGCTATTGGAAATGCCTTTACAAATAAAAATGGTGTAACACTACATCTTAATAAAGCTCAATTTAATAAAGATGACGGCTATTCCACAAATTTTACACAAAGTCAAATCAAACCAATTAATAGAAATAATTTTAATTTAAATATATCAACTAATCAATGTAAAAAGGTTATTACAGATTTATGAAAACATATTAAATTTGGGGGTGCATTACCTCTTTTAGCTTTAATTCCATTAATTACTAAAGCAGCTGCTATTATTGGTGGGGTGGGGGCTGCTGCAGGAGGTACAAGTCAAGTTGCTAATGCAGTTAATAATAAGAAATCTCAAGATGAAAATTTAGCTGAAACAAATAGACCTAATTTCGAAACTGAAAAGAAAACAGGCGTCTTATTGGGACTTGAGCAAAGCGGTGCTGGTTTTTTAAACCCTTATATTTAAAAGCACCAGCAAATATAAAAATGGATAAATATTTAAGACAAATATTAAAGAATAAACAAAGAACTTATTACGAAGCGACCCTAAGGGTCCTACAGGCAGCCCGAAGGGCCTTAAGGGCAAAGCCCGCTTTGCCGGCGTATATATGAGAGATAATTTACCATTTAAAACTGATAATATAGAAATTGTAATATTAAATCTTGAATGCAATAATAATCAATGAACTTACTGGGCTTTATGGTTTACAAACAATAGCAAACACTATTATTTTGATTCTTTTGGTCATGAACTACCTATAGAATTAGGTAATTATTAAAAAGAATATATAGTTAATTTAACTAATAAATTACCAAAAATTGGAACAAATGCTTGTGGTTCTTTATGTATACAGTTAATGATTAATATGGTTAGTCATAATGATTTTATAAATGCATGTTATGAAATAAATTTTGTATAATAAATGATTTCAAAATTTTGATATATTAGAAAAACGGCTAATGAGATAACATCAAATACTTTAAATATATTTAAAAAAATACATGGTAATGATGCTGAAATCAAAAATTAACTAATGAGACAAATGAATTAAAAGATAGTTCAGCTAATAAAAACAGTGAAATAGAAAATCATATAGGGATAATAGAAGGAATAAAAGGTGATATTACTAACCAAACAACTGTTTTTGACAAAAAATGTAAAATTAATAGTACCGCAGTAAAAATCAACCGAACTCAAATTATCAATCTTATTTAAGAAGATAGTTATATCAACAATAAGATATATACAGAAATAACTGAAAGTAAAAGAAAACTTAAGGAAGAAAATATTATAATTATTGATATAATAGAACGTAATAAACAGGCTGAAATTGCATCAAAAGATTCATTATTTATAGATTAAGAAAGTCAAATCAATACAGAAGTAATAAAAATGAATAAAAATATTAGACTTTTAGAAAAAAAACCAGTAGTAATACCAAAAACTATTTGTATACAACAATAACAAAGAATATGTCATCGGGGGTCTTAAATTAACAAAGCTAAATCATAAAATAGCATTTCTAACTGGTTTTATGCGTATTAACACACCTTTTTTAAAGGAACTAGTTTTAGTCAAAACATTTGTAATATACCTTTTATGGATTTTGCTAACACATGTATTAATTATGAAACTAAAAAAGCTGCAATATTTCGAATATCTAATACAAACTTACAAATTGAAGTAACTGATTATATACCAGGTACAATATATTGGTTTAACAGTATTCTTCAATACTAATAACATATTGTTTTATTTTATCAAACAAGTAATTGTTAGCGTTCATCGTTCGTTAGCGTTAGCGTTACGTTAGCGTTAGCGTTCATCGTTCATCGTTCTATTGTTAACGTTAGCGTTATAGCGTTAGCGTTGTAGCGTTAGCGTTGTAGCGTTAGCGTTGTAGCGTTAGCGTTGTAGCGTTAGCGTTGTAGCGTTAGCGTTGTAGCGTTAGCGTTGTAGCATTCATCGTTCGTTAGCGTAAGCGTTTGTTAGCGTTAGAGTTTGTTAGCGTTGTAACGTTTATAATTAAAATTTTATTTTTAATTTATTTTAATATAAATGGGTTCATGTATTACACATTTATGCCTTAACAGTAGATGCACTATTGTTTTAGAAGATATTAGTACTAAATTAACAAATATTGAAAATGTTAATGTTTTACAAGATGAAAAATTGAAAATATTTTAAAATCAATTTTTAAGACTTGAATCACGTATTGATGCGCTTTTATTAAAAAATAAAGAATTTATTAAATTAATAATGAAACAATATTTGTTTGGAATCAAAATCTAAAATTTAACCATAATAATCTATTTCCTATTACATTTAGGTCCTTGGTAATTGGTGAAAGTAATTGTGGAAAGAGTTGCCTAGTTATCCAATTTTTATTACAAAAAGAACTATTAGATTATAATAATCTTATATTAGTATAAGATAGTCTCCAACAAGATACATATCAAATAATTAATAAAGCATTTGAAAATAATAATAATAATAATATCAAAAACCCATGTGATTGCGTTATTTGAGAATAAAAACCAAATACAAAAAGATAGTATTTGTGGATTAAAGCTAATAGAAAAAGTAGGTAAAGGATTGAAAACGAATCATTAAAATAATATAAATATGAACACTGAAGATGATATACCAGACCCTAGAGAGGTTGATTTTAAGTTTAAATTTTTTTAAATTATTGATGATGTAATAAATCGTAAAAATTAGGATTTAATGAAAAGTAATTTTACAAGAGGCAGACATAATAATATCTGTATATTTTATCTAAGTAAGTCATATTTCGAATTGGATCAAAGATCTTTTAGAATGAATTTAAATTTTTTAATTTTATTTAGATAATCTAAACAAGATATACAAAACTTACACAGTGATAGAATTGTTGTAGATATAGATTTAAAAGAATTTGTGTTATTTTGTCAACAAGGCTGGAAAAAGGATTATTCCTTTATAACTATTGATTTTACAGCAAATGCTAGTGGAAAGCGATATAGACATAACCCATACAATATTTATATTTTTAGTAAATATCTTAGATAATTGTGTACAATAGTTAGTCCTGACTATGCACATAAAATAGTTAAATTAATAAACACTGGTCCTTGAGGCGTCACAAAGTGGCTTTTGTTTGTTTTTTTATTGATAAACCTATTTCTTATAAAATGGAAATGAAAAATTGTAACGCATGAAAATTGCTGAAGGGCTATGTCAAAATGAGTCAAATACAAATTTAAAAGAAATATCCTATTTTAAGATGTGAAATAGTACATTTTGAAGCATATAAAGTAGATCAAGTTAAACTGCGTATAATTATTGATGCTACATCTGATAAAAATATTTATTTACCAGCTCGTTGTAATAAAATGCTTATGCAGCCATTAGAAAATAATGTTGGTAGATGTTTAAAGTATAATGGTCTAAAACCTAGTAATATAAATTAATATGATGATATTATTATTACTAATACTAATGATCTTATTCTTCCTAATATTAAAAAAAACATATCTCAAATATTACTTTATTGTTAATCGTACTAAAACTTTTTTTTATTTTGAAACTGGGCGTCCAACATTTACTTAATAATTTTATTCTTATAAAATTACTGAATATATAAAATGTGAATCTTGTGAAAAGCAAATATCAAAGAAAAATTGAAGTCACCATCTTAAATCTGAAGAATATATAAATCTTATAGAAAAAAGTGTTGCTAAACTTAGATGTGAGGTATGTAATGTTAAAGTAATAGATATGGATAAACATTTACCATCTAAAATTCATATTAAAAATACAAAAACACCTGTTAAAAATAAGAAAAAAAATATTGTATAGATTTTAATAATTAATATTCAAGAAAAAATAGAATAATCATATAAAATCTAAAAACCATTTGAGTGAAGAAAATATAACAAATAAAAGATTAAAGTATGATATTGTATGTGAAAATAATAAATTTATACTGTATCAATCTAAAAAAGCTCTGGAAGGTACATTACTTACATTTAGTTTAGATTTCAAAAACAAAACAAAAATGATAGGAATAGATGATGTAGATGTATCATATAAAATTTATAATGTTCTTAAAGAAAATCTAAGAAAAGACAAATAAAATTGCAATTAGTTTTGAATGGAACTTTTCATATCAAGATATGACCTATTCTTTTAATATTCAAACAATAAAATAAGAAGATATTAATTCAAGAATTGCTAAATGTTTTATTAAAATTCGAAATAATATTGAAACAAAAGACAATAATAAAGCCTATTATCACCTTGATAAGATCAATAAAAGTGATTTTAAACTAGAAGAATATAAACCTTTGAAAAGGTCATCTTATATAGAATTACCAAGATGGACATATAACAAAAAAGCATGTATAAATATCAAAACTGATGACCAGAAATGCTTTAAATACTGTTTGTTATATCATAAACATCAACATAAAATTAAAAGTAATCCTGAAAGAGTTTTAAATATAATAATTCTGATTGGTATAATTAATTTGATTTTACTGGAATAAAATTTCCTGTAACTCTTAATAGTATGCAGAAGTTTAGAAAAAAAACGATTTATTAATAAATCTTTATATTTTAGAATTTGAAAGGGTTATAATTTATAATTCTTGTTCACATGAAAACAGAAAAAATAACCATTTTAACTTGCTTTTATTAACTAATAAAGATGGTAACTTTTATTACATATATATTAAAGATTTATCAAAACTAGTGAAAAGTCAACTAACAAAACAAAGAACCATTTTTTATTTGTGATAGATGTTTTTATTACACCTATAATAATAAAGCATTAAAATCACATTATTTAGCATGTGGTAATTATTTTAAAACTTGTAGAGCAATTTTCGTTATGCCAAAAAACGATGGAAAAGCTAATATTTTAAAATTCAAACACTTTTATAAAATAATAAAGGTACCAATAGTTTATTATGCCGATCTGAAATCTGTATTGAAAAAATTAGATTTTGTTGATAAAAACAGTACTAAATGTAATAAAAACATTAAACATGAAACTTGTGCTTATGCTTTTACTACTGTTAGTTAAAATTATATTTATAATACATTTAAAAAGTATACGGGATGTAGTGGTAAAGATAAAATTAATCAATTTATAGAGGCTTTTTGTCAGGAAGGTTATAAATTAGATGAAATATTAAAGAAAAGGATGCAAAAATTTAAATTACCTTAACTGTCTAATGATGAAGAAAACATATTTCATGATAGTACAGTTTGTCATTATTGTCAAAAGGCGTTTGTTAATGATGAATTAAATTATAAAGTAAGAGATCATTGTCATATTTCTGTAATATTTAGAGGTTTTGCTCATAATTCTTGTAATTTAAATGTTGGAACGTCTTTAAATATACCAGTTTTCTTTCATAATGGTGCACATTTTGATTTTAAATTTTTTGTAAGGCAACTACATAAAATGACGAATAAAAACGAAACAGTATGTAGTGAATAGGAAATTGTACCTCAAACAAAGGAAAAATATTATTCTTTAACTGTTGGTGTACCTAATACAAAAATTACATTTAAATTTGAAGATTCATTAAAATTTTTACTGGCATCATTGGATGGGTTAGCATTATAATTGGAACTGGGTGATATTAAGAATTTTAAGAATTTGCTAGATTATTTCAAAGATGAACCAGTTGAAATTCGAGAATTATTAACACAAAAAGAAGTGTTTTCTTATTCATTTTTGGACTCTTTTAGTAAACTTTATTACAATAGATATCCTAGTTATGAGGAGTTTCATGATGACCTAAAAGATAAAAATATTTCAGAAAAGGAAAATAAAAGAGGTGAAAAGCTATGGAATTATTTCAAGAATAAAGCTTATAATGAATATATATTGAAAGATTAAATGGAGATGTATTTAACATGTGATGTTTTAATATTAGCTGATTGCTTTGAATCATTCAGATATTTATCTTTACATCATTATGAATTAGATCCTGCACATTATATTACAACTCCTGGATTTTCTTGGAGTGCTATGTTGAAAATGACTGGAGTGGAAATAGAACTTTTACGGATCTAGATATGCTTTTAATGTTTCAAGAGGATATAAGAGGTGGGTTATCTGGAATAATGAATAGGGATGTAAGAGCTAATAATAAATATATGAGTAATTATGATAACACTAAAGATTCATTATATCTAACCCCTGTTGATGCTCATAACTTATATGGTGATGCTATGTCATTTAAATTACCTATTAATGAGTTTAAATGGTGTAAGGAAGATGAAATTAATAATTTATATAACAATAGAACAAGATTAGATATTGATAGTGATATTAAAGAGAAATAAATTTATTTATCAACAAATTCACTGACATGCATTCATGTTTGCCCTGTTGGACACAGCATACTAGATACAATTTTTGTGTATTAGATTTTTATGCTTATTACGAATTCAGATATTGACAATAATGTTATATTTGAGAAGATACAATTTTGTTTTGTTTTAATTTTTATTGCTGGCATCGGGATCGTATATATGGTTGTGGTAGATTCTGTGGCTCCCTCGGATTGCTATAATCTGTACGTCTTCCATGACTAGTGCCAAAAGTCGAAATTGGTTCCGGAATGCTTCAAAGAATTTTGAAACTGTTCCTCTTGCTCCAATAAGTAGACCAATTACTTCTATTTCCTTGAGGTTACATTTTAACATGAGATCGGGAATACAGGGCTTGTATATTTTTTTCTTTCCTGTCCTTCTGGCTGTTCCAAATGGGTATCAACGCGCACGGTTGGGTCAATTATGTATCCTTTCCTGAGTGTTTTGTTGTATGCTAGTATATCCACTCTTCGTGGTGTCTTGTCTTCTTGAACACATGCAATTCGGTATGGGTTGTGTACCTGTTGGTCTCTAGAGCTTTTGCAATTATATTGACGATTTTATTATGTCGGCCGTTTTGTAGTAAAGAGCCCTGCTTACAGAATCCGAGAACGTGGGGTAAGCTTTCAAACTCTTTACAGCCTTCAATTCTGCAACGGAGGTTCCCGATGTTCCTGCCTGGCATGATTCTCACTGATGTAACATTTCCGACCATTTTCATATATGTAGTCCATTTGGAGCAAGATAATCCTCTTTTGTTAAATGCCATTTTATTTGCACTGGGGCACTGATCAAAGAGCTTTGCTCCTGCGCCTTTTTGACTTAGATTACACCATTTGATGTACTGCTTGTTTTTTAATTCCAGCCTAATAATTTTGGAAGGTTTGTTTTTTCCAATATCCTTTAGAATGTCAGCTGGTAGTTCAAGTTTGGCTGGGGATGTTTGAATATCTTGCTTAATGTTTTGGATTCTTGTGACTAGTTCATCTCCAGAGTTTTGAAGAATAAAGCACACATTTAAATGTTGTATGTATGCCTCCCACTGTACCTTAATCAGCTATAGCCCTTTTACTTTATTGATCGAGTACAGCATTGCACTAGGAGTATTGTCAGGTATTTGCACTATCTCCTTGATGCTGTATCGTATTAGCTTGTCGACATCCTGAAGGAACCCAGTTTTAATGTTTGGCAAGGGGACGGTTTGAAAAGGGTATGATAGCGTTGGAATGATGTATTGGTTTATTATTTGTAGTTTTTGGTCGCCTCTAAGAGTTGATGCGGTTACAATGTTGTTTAGATGTTGTTGTAAGTTTTTTATTACTTTGCATTCGTCAAATTGTATTTCATCAGAGAATGACACACCAAGATATTTGATTGTTTCATCGCTCTTTAAAGCTCTAATTGATTGCTCTTGGTCAATGACCAAATCGTTGACTAAGAGTTGCCCGTTTTCAAATATTATAGATACCGATTTTTAAAGATTGATTTCGAGTCCCTTTTCTTTAAATTTTCTAGTTGCCATGCTTACAAGTGTGGCTGCAGAGTCTCGCGAGTTGCCTTTTACGCTGGTATCGTCTGCAAATGCCTTAGTAATTATTGCTACACCAAAGAATATTTGAAAACCATACTTGGACACTAGTTCGGTTTTTGAAAGTTCATCTTGTACCGATTTTGTAGAACAGTTGAATAGTTGGGGCGGTATTAGGGCCTCTTGCATTAGGCCTCTCTTAAGCACGATTTCTTTGGTGGCGACTTGTTTGGTCTGAATTTTTGTTAGGTTGCCTCAAAGTAAATTGACAATAAGATTTCTGAGATCTGTTAGGATTGGCTGAGATTTAAGACTGTTGTCTGTTTGATCATGACCTGTAGCATCAAATGCCTTTTGGATGTCGAGCATAACGATTACGCATGTAAATTTATTTTTCTTTGCTGATTTTAAACATCCGTCAATTATAGTTGCATTAATTAACGTGCCAGACTGGTTTGTAAATCCAGTCTGGTTTTTATTCACAGAAATGTATACCCGTAACAGTTTTTCAATAACCTTTTCTACAACCCGTCTCAGAATAGAGCACACACTTAAAGTGGATTTAGAATATCCTAAAAAATTGCAAGATTTCTATAATGATAATCCATTTTTCCCTATGCATAAAACAGTAAACGATGCTGAATTATCTGAGTATCAACATAAATTAAAAGAAAATAAAAAGTATAAAGGATCTAAAAAATTAAAAGCTAGTTTAGAGGATAAAAAAGAATAAATATGTGATTATAGAACTTTACAACAAGCTTTAAAACATGGATTAGTACTAACAAAAATTCATAGCGCAATTAAATATAATCAAAGTGCCTGGTTAAAACCATATATTGATGGAAATACAAAATTAAGGCAAAAAGCTACATCTAATTTTAAAAAAGATTTTTTTAAGCCTATGAATAATTCAGTATTAAGTAAAGCAATAGAAAATATTCTAAAAAGTCAAGGTATCAAATTATGTACGAGTAAGGAAAACGCTTTAAAATATGTTAATAAAATTAATTTCAATCGTAAAACAATATTTAGTAAAGATTTAGTAGCTCTACATATGAATAAAATGAGTATATTATTTAATAAACGAATAATTGTAGGATTCTGTGTTTTATAAATGTCAAAATACAGGGTGTATAAATATTTGTATGAGCATTTAAAACCTAAGAGGGGTAATAGCGTAGAAATAATTTAAACCGAAACTGATGGACTTATGCTTCATATTAAAACTAATGATTTCTATGAAGATATAAGGAATAATATTGAATTATGGTATGATACTAGTGATTTGGAAGTTAATAATATTTTTAGCTTACTCATTATGAACAAGAAGAAAATAGGTTGTTTCAAAATAGAAACTAATGAAAACATTGTTACTCAGTTTTTTGGATTAAGATCTAAAATGTTTTCATATTCTATTGAATGTAATGATACATTATTAACTAAAAACGGGGTAAAGGCATAACCAAGCATATCGTTAATAAATATGAGATTGAAACGTATAGAAAAATATTAAATGGAGAAATTAAAGATAAAGTAAATTTTAATCAAATTAGATCAGATAAATTAGATGTTTACTTTTTATCAATCAAGAGTTGGATTAGCTAATTTTGATGATAAAAGGTATATTTTAGATGATGAAAAAACTACGTTAGCACATGGGAATTATAGAATTTAATAGATTGAAATTATTAAAATACATCACTTACGTTAGTGATACCTATAAAATCAAAGTCGTGGTCGTAGTCGTAGTTGTGGTTCTTAAAATCAATACATCAAAAGATGAAAATCTAAAATGTTGAAAAATGTGTTAAAACTGCTGATTCTCCTATTAAAATAGCCCTAAATCATTCAAATAGACTACTTTTCAAAAAATGAGGTCGTAGGTCGTAGGTTCGCCAGAAACCCCATTACCATACTACTTCGCAGTCTGTAGTTTTGTTGTCAAGCTGCATTCGTAGTTGGCATTACCTTGTAAACATTGACTGCAGTTTTATGGACTTTTTTGTGCCAGGACTGTCGGATAAATGCAGTTTTGAGTCGGCGTCGGGATTGTGTCGTGTCCCGACTAAAACACAATCTCGTGATCCTGCTGTTCCGACTCTGATTACAGGCGATATTTTTCCCTGCACTGTTCCTACGCTGTCCCGACTTAAACGCAATGTGCAGTTTTATTGTTGTCCCCGAGTTGGGTGACACGACTATTATAGAGCGTTGTCATCGCGCTGTCTAAACTTGGATTTTAGTCCGCATTTTCCACTGCACTTTTCTGACGTTGTTGCGACATAAACGCAATGTGTGGTTTTATGTTGTTTCGCCTGCCTTTATTCATACATTTTTACGCTTGTGAGCATTCGTCCGTTATTTTATTCTCTCAAAGGAGCTGTTCGCAGCTCACTTCAATCATACAGGCGTTCGGCATGCAATTGCACATTGCACTGAACATTTTTATAACATCAATTAAGTTAGTTAGTTAAGTTAGAGTGTTTCTCTACCAGTTTAATTGAAATATATAAGTGATAAAATTGTGTGTGAGATTTTAGTTCCTCAACGGCTACACAAGAACTGCTGCGCTGCCTTGCTTTTTCATTAAATAAGCATATTAGGTTTATTACTAGTCTTATTTGTGTTTGTATCTCAACTCCTATCAGTGACAGATATTTGTTTCTTTTGGTCATCCCTGTCGTATAAATAACATCCTAACCTTATAATAGTGTTCTTGCTTATTGTATTAGTCATGTATATGATGCTTAGGAATAAACTTAAGACCCAGAATAAGTGAAATCCAGTGGGTGTTTGTGTTGTTGCTGGTAGCACGAGCTATAATGCACCTTGGGAAGCTTTTTGTTTATTTTAACGTGAGAACAGCTAAGTGGTTGGAAAATTAACTTCAATGAAATTGCCTATCATTTACAATAAAGAATTTTGTTGTTTTGTATCGTGATCTTATGATTTTTTCTCACTGATTTTCATCTGCACTAACAATAATACACGTTGTAAATTGTAAAGCAGATCTGGTGCCCAATTTGTTGGCCGGTTTATCAAGCGTCCCATTATATCGAGAGCCGGCCCCAGATAGCACAAGACCAGTTTTGGACGTCCTGGGGACTAACAATACTTTCACGCCCACTGGTTCAAAACTCGGGGAAATCTCAGCTAAGCACAAGTCCTGGACGTCCGTACCTTGTGAAAATGCGCGGCCCGATCTCGTGCTCAGCACGTATTTTGAATAAGCTGGTACGAGCAGGACCAGCTTAGAACCAACGCGTAATTACAATATGCATACATATCTACATAATTCCATACTAATACAATCATCATTCATTTTAGTCATTTATAGCATCATATTTATTTTAATTTTTATTAATTTCCAATTTCTGGCACAACTCACAAAATAATAACACAAATCTTGTAAATCAATCACAACTCTAGGTAGTTTATAATGCCAAGTACATAGCACAGCTAAATAATGCAAACACTAACACATTGCACTCAGTTCAGTTAATAAATAGTTTTTAACTTTTTACTACATCTGAACAGCGCATACATGCACAACCAACTGTAAATACACACTAAACTCACATACTAAATGGAATAAAACACTTCTACCTACCCGACAATTAAAATACCTATCTTTAAAACACCGTAAATACGTTACTTGCACTAATACTGTGTACCAAAACAAAAGGAAATCTAGCAAATTGATTTTAATATGAGATACACATTAACGCAATTATTATTTGAAGTTTTGGAATCTGAGCTAATGGGAGTGCATGCAGACTCCATGAAAACTTCAGAAAGACTAAAATATTTGATGTAGCACAATGTCATGCAGGGATCCGTTAAAATAGGTAAAACAAACTTAAAACGAGATTTAAACGTGTTTCAAACTTGTCTGACGGACGATCAGAATGAACTTTTCGATTCACGCCCTCTAATTTTAATGACGAGTTTAAGACGAGATTTAAACTGTATTAATACAGACTTGTCCGGCAAACGTTCAAGATAAACCATTTTAATCACGCCTACTTCTTTTTTTCAAAAAACCCATGGTCCCAAACAAGTATGTGATTCGTTTTAATATCGTCTTTTCTACATATACGAATTTCGCACCGCACAGACCAGTTGTGGATGGTACAAAGCTCGTCTTGTGCTATTGGGGGGTTTATTGACGTATTTTTAAATTATAAGCACATACGTTTTGACAGGAATTTTTAAATTATCCGTTAAATAGAGTTTGCCGGTGTTAGGTAGGCCGTAATTCAGATATTCCACTGTATTTTGTCTCTCTGTGAAACTCTGGCCTCGATCGGATGCTTAGAACCTACAAAACAGTCGAAAGTTTTGGGACTCACTTTCAGACCCGTCTGTCGCAGCCTCTTCTGTCTCTCCTGTCTCTCACTATCTCTCACGAAGCTATCATGTTAAGATTATGCGATGAGTCATTTTACAACTCTACAATAAAATAATACGATTTTTTTGCAATTTTCTTTGCAGGATTGATAAGCTGCGCGTACAAAATAGCCGGTTAGATAATTGTAGTGTTGCGAATTTTTCCCAAGTTAAAGAATCGTTTCTTACAATGCAATAATGGTCTGAAGTTGTTAAGAAAATAAATCTGGACAGATTTACTAGTAATGATCATTAATGACGATTTTTTTGCTATAACTTCAGAGTATAGCACCAAGGCATTTGCCCAATCGTAAGCACGTAATTGAAGCGTCAACAAGTCTTAAAGCAAATGCTTACTTCTGACGCTGTGAGTGTCAAATAAGCCTAAATAACGCCAAGAAAAATTAAGAATTACTTCACAGTTAACAGTACAGTAGAATTCGCCTTTTGGCGGTTAAATCCCTTCGCTCTGTCACTAAGAAGTGCATTATCCTTTTGTTACAACCAGTATATTGCTTTACGAGCAGTAAATTCATTATTTGTAAGTTTTATTTTTATGAATTATTCGTGATTGTTTTGTTCACAAACGCAGTACGATTTAGGATCTAGGTAAGGTTTTTGATTTTTTATTACCTACACTACTTGGTCGCGTTTCAAATAAAAATAGTTAAAATGCAAATATTTTGTCTTTGGAATTGCCGCTGTAGTCTTCCCATTGATCTATGATTTACCATTACCATGTCGAATGGCTTGCATTTCTTATCTTACTATTACGATAGGTAAAAGGAGGCTGCTTGTTCAGTTCTTACTGCTAATCAACAAATTATTTGTGCAATTATTCTATTCCCATATTTAAAATGCATAGTCAATGTATTTTAAGTGTAATATTCCTAATAAAAGCAAAAACACTTGTAGGAGTCTTTGCAGTTTTGACTGTTATTATAATTTTAACAAAACGGAGAACAATTAAAAGGTGTAAACTGTATCCTCAGTTGCCAGGTACAACAGTTTTTAATTGAGGTTAATATGTATTTTATACAAGCTGGTACAATTAGTAAGATGGTTTAAGATTGTACTAATCGCGGTAAAGGGGCTTATCTACCCAGGTTTTTCCTTCCCACGACAAAACCCAGGAATTTTCCTACCCATGACCCTGACTATTTTTGGAGACATAAAAAACAAGCATGACTATTTATGAGTGCACCGTAGTAACACGGCAGTTTCAAACAAGTTTATTAAGTTATTACTTATGACGAATACTTAATTGTGAATAATATTTATAAACTAGTAAACCGGCCCGTAGGTAGGAAAAGTCTGGGTAAGAATAATCAGGGTAGGAATAATCCCACAGCCACTAATAATAACTTGAATTTAACCAGTTTTTTTGTGTCTGTGTTAATGAAGGACCATTGGGCTTGCCTATATTTGGCCATCTACTACATTTAGGCAAATATCCTCCAGCCACATTTATGAAGTGGAAAAATATTTATGGACCAATTTTTTCTATACAACTAGGAAGTATTTCGTAAGCTTATTGACTAAAAAATTGAGTGTATAGTAGAGAGCAGCTGTACTTTTTCTTAAGCTGATCATATACGCATTTTTACGTGTGCTTTGTATTGTGGGTAAAGATGCAGCCTTTCGGCCAGCAGTCAGAGTCTCCAGTATCCAAGCGGAGTCTCCACTCCAATCGCCCTCGTGGCAACCAACCAAACTCTAATAATAATAGACTTTATTCGTCAACTGCTTTCATTACAGAAAGTTGCCAAAATGACACAGTATACGGTATCAGGGGTTTAACCGTATTATGGAATTTACCGTTTAAAGTTTGAATTTGTGCTGAGCTGCCCCGAATAGCTTAGAAACGAATGAACTCAAAAAGTTTGGCTGGTTGCCACGAGGGCGATTGGAGTGGAGACTCCACTTGGATACTGGAGACTCTGACTGCTGGCGGAAAGGGTGCATCTTTACCTGTAGTAAGTTACGTTTTACGTAGAACGGTTGTGATTAATGAAGCAAAATGGATCAAAGAAGCACTAAATTTGGATGAATTTTCAGGAAGACCTTCGATTCTAAATTTATTAGAAACTGCAGACCCTAAAGGTATTTTAAGCAATTTTTTTAAGTTAATGTACGTTAATTTTACTACTGGTATATATTTTTTGATCAGTAGTAGTAATCGAAATTGGAGTGGTGCACGTCTAACTGACAGTCGAATTGTGGAATACATGTTTTCTTGCAGTGGACTATTTAGGCTTTGCAGTCACGACAATCTCTGACTAATTAAAAACATTAATATGCAGTTAGATTAGGTAAAAAAAATTAATTTGATTCTCAGTGAAATTTATTTCTAAATAATTATTGAATGCTTCAGTGAACCAATAATTAAACTTTAAAACAAACATCGAATAATAAATTAAAACTAGCTTTTGCAATGTCCAGCCTATACTTTAACCAAAAGCACGGGTTGTTTTTATTATAGGCGTGATTAGGTTACGCTATGGTCAAATGTTAGATCGGGTTAAATTCTGACAACAGACTTGCTCTGGGTAAGCAATGACCAGAGCCTTGCCCAGATTACACTATGGTCGCAGACTTACACGGGGTAAACTGTAATCACAACCTTACATGGGTACTTCGAAGTGTTTAAATAGTGACAACCGGGCTTTAACAAGATGAGACCTTGTCTCAAATCCTCTAGGATTTTTCCCGGGAAACTAAATTATTATTTATTATTATTATGGGTTAGGTTTTGAACAAAGGCTTGCCCGAGTTAAATTTTTACTCCAAGTTTGTTTCAATTCAAACCCGGGTAAAGTTTTGATTAAAGGCTTGTCCGGGTTAAGTTTTTGTAACATACTTACCGAGTCTCAGTTTTGATCAGAAGTTTGCCTGGGATTTAAGGCATTGCCGCAGCGTTGGCTGGGTAAAGTTTTTACCAATGCTTGCTCGAATTAATGCATTGCTCTTTTCCTTAATGTGCCTTGAATGTGTTTTACAGTTGTACATGTCATTTATATAAATAAAGTGAGTAACATCTGTTGCGGTGGCAACACTTCGATAGCTCAAAAATGGTTGTTGACTAAAACCATATCCGTGTCTTGGATGACAAACGACAAATAAAATACACTGTACAAAGGTCACAGTCACTACAGTGTAAAATATGTAATACTGTCTTTATTACTGTCTATATATCACTATACAATAACATTCACATAATGTAAAGCCCATACAATAAGACAGACTATGAAAATAGTAGTATAGAAAATTCTCCGCCCAATAAAAACTTAGAATGGCAATTTGACAATTTCGGGGTAGTCCACAAATGACTTTACACAAAATTCATTGACAAGTCATGACATCAATGCATAGCTAGACTCCCATACTTAACTAATGACATAATGTATGAATACCCCATTTAGTACGACAATACACATACATATGTACCTACATACAATATTTCATATAGCTAGGCTAAAACTAATGTCGTATGCTATACTATTTCACACTATAGCACTTCACACACTATATTCCCTATCCCAATGTCTGTCTACGGATTCAGGGAACAAGTTGGGTCATTTAAAACTAACAACGTCAGTGGTTGTCATTGTGTGCTCGGCAACAACATCATTGTTTGGTACTGAACCAAAGGTTTATTTAATTTTACTTTAACTCTAAAGTTTGTTCAACTTCACAAATTGTGAGTTAAAATGCCAACATTATTTATTTGTATGTAATGTGTCTTCAATATTATTATTAGTGTAAAACTAATACTATAGGATACTCTTTCTTTTGAAATTTTGATACTTTGCCGCCCTATAACTTCTACAATTTTTATCCGATTTTGATTAAATTTGATTTTTGTGATTGTCAGTCTGTTTTCTAAAATGTAATTTCAAGATTTTAAAAACTTCAAAAATTTTCAATTCTTTGAAAAAAATACCAAATATGTAATTTTTTGTGGCTTAATTTGTAAACTTATTTATAAAAGAAAATGAAAATAAAATTTTTTAAAACCTTGAACTCATTTCAAGATCAAGTTCAACAAGATTTGTTGATTCTTTGAATTCATAGTTAGTATTTAGATTTGTTGATTCATTTTGGTCATAGTTGCTATTTGGATTTATTGATTTTTTGTAGTCAGAAGAATTTAAAAAAATATATAACCTAACCTATAACTTTTTTTATCTGTTCAAAAAATTAAAGAATCTAACCTCAAGAATCATAGCAACTTTGGATTTGTAGACAATCTGGCTCTGGCTGAAAACTTTCTATACAATGCTAAACCGCAAATGCAGATTCTATTAGATAAAATTATTAAGAGAAACACGGAATTACACATGGCAATCAATCCACTCAAAAGTGTTGCAATCATTATTAAAAACCGAATGAAAAATAACACCAAAAAATAAACTAATAATCTTAATCTAAACATTAAAAATGAAACAAATCTTAAAATAAACTGTAGCAAACTCTTTGGAGTCCACATTAACAGCATTGTAAGACAAACGAGAACGAAATGAGGTCGTTTTCGTCTGCTTTATCGGTCTTTTTTTCGACAAAAAAAGCGCATATGAGCCCTCTAAGAAAAATAAAACGAACTCCTCGAGTTTTGGTGCTTTGGGGAGCTTGGTGGAGCCCGTGTCTTTGAGAATGAAATCACTCCGCGCCTGCTTTCTGAGCCGACCCCTGATCATAGGAGGATCTTTTTTCGTCCACTGTTCGCTGTACGTACGCTGTGGAGTACTGTGGACTACCGTGGAGTGGAAAAGACAACAAGCTAAGTACCTGTAGTGGTACCTAGTACCTAGATATCGCATATTATTTTTATTATTTATTACTAAATACTTATGATGTATGCTAGTGCATATCACTGCATATATATTATATTACTATATAAAATATAAATATAAAGTATGTGGCGCTTGTGTAATGGAATTCAGTGTTTAAACCAAACGTTAATAATTAAATTTAATATTGCTGTCAGTAAAAGATATTAATGCGTATGAAACATTATTGTAGTTGAATTATCATATTATCATAACAATGTTGTGAAATCAAGTTTAACAACCGGAACATATGTACGTTTTGTTGTAGTTTTATCATACGCGTGATCAATTCCGTTAATTATTAACAACTTATTGAAATTGAATACAAACTAGGAAAAGTAAAATTCTATTAACAAAACGATGAAAATAATCCTATACTAAAAAAATATTATTAAGCTTTTTTCGCTATATAAAAGTTTAAACCTAATTATTTATGACAGACTTGGATTAGTTATCAAGATTCAACCGATCACCAGATAATTTAGCTGCGACGTTATGCTGTTTATAATGTTTTGTATTCTTGTAATTACCAATCAAAGTAGTCCGCTTCGGACTCAGAATTGATTATTGTAATATTATCCTGATTGAAATCCTAACAATCTAAACCAAAACAACTTATGAGTTGTATGCAATTATAGTTGCCTTTACTGTTTCCAGTGTTTTCAACAATGCATACATTGGTCGGAGGTTACATTGTTGATTGTGCCGCTCCAATAAAACAGCGACATCTGTATCTAATAAAATCCAGCATCAAAAACTAAACACACATTTTACCGTAACGTAAGCACAAAATTGATTAATTTCCTTCTTCACTTCAATGCAATGACATTCTTTCACTAATTTTACTGTTGTCACATATGGAATTGCAACTACAGTTGCAATACATGCCAACTTATGCTTCGTGGTGGCA
Organism: Dicyrtomina minuta; assembly: GCA_949802685.1. Classification (NCBI taxonomy): domain Eukaryota; kingdom Metazoa; phylum Arthropoda; class Collembola; order Symphypleona; family Dicyrtomidae; genus Dicyrtomina; species Dicyrtomina minuta. The sequence continues at coordinate 28,212,025 of OX461809.1, forward strand.
CAACCTACTTAATACTTTACAGCCAGGCAACCCAAGTTACACTGCTCAGTTGTGGAACGCAACATACACCAACTGGTCGCCGAACGTGACTGACACTGCCTGGTTGCGCTAACAAATAAGCACTTCAAGTTATGGCGACTAAATACCACTGCCTGGTCGGGCAACTTAAAAGACAAAACTAAGTGTTGCAACCAAACTAACACTGCATGGTCGGAAAACGTGACCAGCACTGCCCGGTCGTGCCTCTCAACATACAATGCTTGGTTGTTTAAACTCTACAACTCGCCCTGGTAGTGAAACTAAACCGACATGGCCCAGTTGTGAGCCAAAACCAACTCTGCCAGGTGTTGCAACCAAACTGACTGCCCGGTTGGGCAACTCAATTGACAAAACCTAGTGTTACAAGCTAACTGACACCACACAGTCGCAGAACGAGACCGGCACTGCCCGTTTGTGCCTCTAACCACACGACGTCCAATTTTTTAACCTCTAAGACTCACCCCGGTTGTGGTACTAAACTGACACGGTCCAGTTGTGCGCTAAAACTAAGTCTAATAAGTGGTGAAACCGAACTGGCACTTTTATGTGGTGCGACTTAACTAACCCTGCCTGGTTGGGCAAATCAATAGACAAAACCTAGTGTTGCAAGCCAACAATCACTGCATGGACGCCAAACGTGACCAACACTGCCCAGTCGCGCCTCCTACTACACGATGCCTGGTCGTGTAACCCCTACAAATTGCTCCGGTTGTGAAACCAAATTGACAAAGTCCAGTTGTGCGCTAATACCATTTTTGCTGGGTGGCGCAACCAAACTGGCGTCTCCATGTGTTGCGACTTAATTTACAATGCTCGATTGGGTAACTCAATAGAAAAAACCAAGTGTTGTAACCCAACCACTACTGCATGGTCACAGAGCGTAACTGGCACTGCCTGGTCGGGCCTTTAAACAACACAGTGCTCGGCTGTTTAACCTAACCCACAACTCTGGTTGTGAAACAAAACCAAACTTAGTTGTGAGCTAAAACCATCTCTGCTACGTATTGGAACCAAACTAGCACTTATAGGTGGTGCTACTTAACTGAGACTGCCCTGGCGGGCAACCTGATTGACAAAACCTAGTGCTGCAACCTAACCAACACTGCACGGTTGCAGAACGTGATTGACACTGCCAGAACGTACAAAACAACACTGCTTGGCCGCGTAACTAAACTTATACAGCCTAGTAAAGACTAACATCGCCTGTTGGTGCAAAAACAACAGCACTTATTTTTGTGCAACAAAACCGGCACTGCCCGGTCGTGAATCGTAACACGTAATCCCTGGTTGTTCAACTTAACTGACTCTTCCCGGTGGTGAAACCAACTATTGCCTAGTTGTGCGCTAAAACAAACTCTGCTAGTTAGTGCGACTAAACTGGTACTTCCAAGGTGAGCAACTAAACTGACACTGCTAGGTATTGTGATCTAACTTACACTGGATTGTTGCAAAATTTGTTTGACACTATTTGGTTTTGCAGGTGAAATAAAAAATCATAGTCGCAATGGCTAGCGGACATTGCGCGGTAGTGCAATTATACTGACGCTAACATATCCATGTCGTTTAACTTAACTTTTACATCCCGGTCGTGAAACCAAACTGACACTGCCTGGTCGTGCAACATCACATAAATTTTTTAGCAGTGTAACCCAACCGACACCGTTTTGTCGCAAAGTCTATCAGTCACTACCCTTTTGAACTACTTACATACCCCAGTTGTGTAATCTTACTGATACGTCCCAATCGTATAACCGTACTGACACTTTCTGATCGTGTCACTCAACTTACACTTTTCGTCGTGAATCCAAACAGACTTGGTCGTGCTACTTATCTGGAATTGTTAGGTAATTTGACCTAGCCAACACTGCCTTTCTGCTAATTAAATGTGACACTGCTCTGTTGTGCAAGTCAACTGACACCACTTAGTTGTGTAACACAAGTAACACACTGTAGCCGATCGCTTTCTAACAATGCGCAGTGGTGCAACATTCTAAAACTGCTCAGTTGTGCAACATACAACTAACTATGCGCTTTCTAGCAACCATACTGATACTCTACGGTCGTACAAACTGATTAATACTGCCTATGTGTGCATCTAACCAACATTTATAGGTTAGGCAACCTACTAGAAATTGTCGGTCGTGCACCCAACTTGCACTGCGCGGTTATGTAACCCAACTAAAATTTCCCAGTGTTTCAACTCAACTGACATTGTTTATTCGTGCAATCAGCCCAACACTACCCCATTCTGCAATATCTCTAACACTGCCACGTCGTGCATCCTAAATGGCACTGTCCAGTGCAACCAAAAATATTTGACAAATGCCATCCTACATTTTAAATATATCTATAGTTTTTTTAGTGCAGTAAATATATTTTATGTTGAAAACAACTAAATTTTTGAGTATGTATTGCAAATTTCAATTGCAGCTAAGCAATATTTCATTTCAACTTTGGTATAAATAGTGCGTTTATTTATTTTTCCTTAACCAATACCTTTAATATTAAAAGATGAATAGCATATTAGAAATAAAAAATAAATAATAGGATGGAATAATTTCTATATTATACTGTTAAGTATATGGCATGGCTATTGCATTAACATCTCACAAAAATACTATAATACTATTACATACGTAGGAGTAGGAGTAGGAGTGAAAGAGGAACGTGAAAGTACAAGGCAAAAGGTAGCAAGGTACTTTTATTGTAATGTACGCGTCAAAAATATATACCTTGACTTGTCAATGGTAAAACGAATTTACCACCCCCTTCTGCCTCAAGCGTTTTTAGGGACCAAAGCGCATAGGAGCTTTGTGGAGCTTTGTGAAGCTGTGCGTTGGAGCTGCCTTCGTCAATTTCCAAATCAACAACAGCTGTTTATCACTGTCTGACAATGATTAACAGCAAACTTTAATAGAAAGACCAAGTTGACTTAGTTGTAAAAAAAGCTGGGAAAATGTTTTTTATTCTATCTAAATTACGTCACTTTGGTTTCACAATCACTGAAATGCTTAATGTCAACAAAAAATTTGTCGTATGACAAACTGAATACTCTAAGGGCACACCACGTTGAGCAAACGCCAGTTAACAACAGGTGAGTTGGCGGCGCATGCTTTTCACGATCATATGCTGATTTAATTTAATAATGGGCCAAAATTTTTATATAATTATCTAATTATTAACATTATACTAAAATAATATTAATTTATTCATGTGGTCGATTTGGCCTCAGCCCATACAACATTTATATTTACAGGTTTTGATTTTACGGATAATTTATCCTTGGTTAAGTATAATAATAGAAAGTTTGTATTGTCGGTTGGTAATGAAGTGCGTTGATTTTTTTGTAGTCCTTATGTTCCTGTAAGAGAGCATGGTATAAAATAATAAAAGAGACATGGTATTGAGTATTTAGTATATATTACATTGGTTTTGCGTTATGGATCGTATTAATTATTTAATAATAATTTGTTCATTTTGTCGATTAATTATAAATTGTATTGTTGCAGTGGTTTATTATTCTTTGATCCACCTGTGGTAGAAATTCCTGATCCTTAGGTCTTCGTTCTAGAAGTTAAAGAGTAGATCAAATCTTTTTTCGTCTGGATAGCAGCTAAATATTTTTGGTATGAGGTTTTCCCTGTTGGGGTTTGTTTCAGTCAGCTTACTGAGAAATTGTATTCTAGGTGGTATATAATGTGGACATTTGAGCATTATGTGATACGTATCTTCCACTTCTCTCCCGCATAGGTTTTAGTCAGATGTTTCTTTTTGCTTCGATATCTAATTTATGTGGTTGAGGTTGGTAGTCTTTCCCCGGAGGACGATTCGTGGTAGGCCAAATCTTAGATTTAGTACAAATTTCACCATGTTCCAGGGTAAACCCATCTAAAAGTACTCTGATGTTAGGGCATGAGTCTTTAAAAAGGAGTAACTCCTTAATGTACTGCAGCTTTTCATTCTCTGGAAATCTATGTTTATGCAGTTTAGTCGGTATTTTTCCGCGATTTCTTCTTTGTGCTTAGCTATACATTCGCTGTTTAGATTTTGAAGAGTTTTTTTCAGAGACAAGTCAGCAAAGATCTTTTCTACTTGTAGCTTCTAGTTGTAGCGAGGATCTGTAGCTTTGATCTGCATTGCCTCTTCGTAGCAGCTTCTTGTGACGCTTCCTTTCTTTGAGGACATGGATTTTTCTATAAATCTTAGTACTGCTTTGAACAACTGCAACTTAATGTTTGTTGCCCCTGTCTCTAGCCTAAGGAAGTACCCCTATGTTAAATTCGATGAGCCAGTAAGTCTTCGTAGGAACATAGTTTGGAAGGTTTTAAGTTCCTCGCTATAGCGGATTCCCCACACAGGCGCGGCGTACATCAGGATTGAGCTAACGAGAGAGTTGAACAGTCTAATATGTATACTTGTCTCTGAGCATTGCTCGATGGAATAATTCAAATAGCTTGATTTGTGCTGCTTTAGCTTTAAAAAAGAAGTGGTTAAAGAAGCTCGTTAAAAATTCCGCTCTGCAAGAATGAAACACCTAAGTATACATATTGGTTGACTATTTCCAGCAGTCTGCTTTCCTAGTTAAATTTGGAGGATTTGCTAATCTTGTTGCCTTTTCGGAATATCATGACCTTAGTTTTTGCTAGGTTAACTCTTAAGTCTGCTTCTTGGAAGAAACTGCTAAGCTTGTCGATCAATCTTTGTAGATCCAACTCGTTTGATGCAAGTAGGATAATGTCGTCAGCGTATAACACGATGAGTATTTCAAGGGTAAACATTTTTATGCCTTTTGTGTTACTTAATTGGAGAATTTTGGTTATTGTATCGATGTAGATTGTCAAAAGTGTTGGCGACAATGTTTCACCTTGCAGAACTCCTCCTATTACACTTATCATATCTGTATATCTGTCCTTGCAACTTGCTTAAATTTTAGCTAAACTATACAGCTCTTTGATCTTAGTAATGTATAAACCCGCATTTCTCAGTCGATGCCAAAGCTTTTCTCTTTTGATTTAGTCGAACGCTTGACTGAGATCTACAAATAGTGCAAAAAGTTTCCTTTTTTTGGAGCGCCGGCCTGTTAAGCTGTTTTAGGATGCAGATGTACAGCGCAAATATGTGATCCATACATCCCCGTCTGTTGTGGCGGCAACACTTCGCTAGCTCAAAAAGGTTTGATGACAGACAAAAAAACCGGATCCAGTATGCTCAATGTAAAATGAATACACTGCACACAAGTCACAGTCACTACAGTGTAAATAACCTAATGCTGTATTTATTATACTGCTTAATTTATTTCACAAAAAATACTGACACAAGGTAAAGGCCACGTAATAAGTCAGACTATGGCTTCACTATGTACAAGTCACAATATTAATAAATACACACAGTCAATATGTATTCACTATAGACAACACACTTATGTCAAAGTGTAAAAAGAACCACAATAAAATTAATAGTAATACACTGTTGTCGTAAGTGTAAACTATAAACAAATATACAAAATTGAAATGACTTAAAAGTGCTGCCGTAGTCAGGCACTCAACTTCTAGTATATTGCACACTGAAGACAAAAGTGTATGTTAAATTAATGTATCTGTACAATCCATTAGGTAACACTATACCGTAAAGGCAGACACAAATTACGATACTAGCGCCACTTTGTCCGTACTATTTAAATGTAATACTCAAATACAAAATATTATAATCACTTCACAATACTATACACTATGCGTACACTGAGAATAGTAATGACTGATACCGACTTCTCACTACTAGTGCTGTGTAGGTATGTGAAAATTCTGGTTCTAAATGTTACCGCTCTCCCAAGTTGCTGTCCAGAGACTGAGACTAAAGCTTTTGGCGCGGCTATTTTTTATGTCATCAGAGACCGGGAATGGATAAAAATCGAAGCTTAGGAACAGTCATCGAATCCCCGCGAAGGCATTCGACGTTTTCAAGACTATGGGCGAATTCCCAAGACTAGAGTCGAAGCCTCTGGACCGCATTGGACAATTCGAACAAATTCCATATTTCATTTAAAATAGTGCTATGACAAGCATATGGAATTTTCGACTATATCACATACAAAATTCTACATTTAATTAAACTTTGAATGACAATTTGACAACTTCAGGGTAGTCCATAAACAGCGTCACACAAATTCATTTAAAAAGACATTAATGCATAGCTAGACTCCCATACTTAACTAATGACATAATGTATGGAAACCCCATTTAGTACATGACAATACAAAGTACCTACGTACCTGCATACAATATTTCATATATTGTGGTTTCAAAAACATTACGAAAGTGTATATCTCATTGAGATTTGGTGATGTCGTTTGTTTTGCAACTATGCTTATTGTCTCTCAACATGGTAACTGCCTTCCAATATCTTGTTGAGTCTTTGCTATGATGGATTTCACTTTGAACTAGGGCGAAAAAGGCTTCTTTCTTGTCTTGGCAGAGTTTTTTTAAAGATTTCTTGGCTCGTAGAAGCTCATCAAGACTTTCCGAGGCTGTTTGATTCTTAATTTGGTCCTTTCTGTACTTGTGCAGAAGGGAAAGAGCTTTCCGTTTTAAATCATTGCAGTATTTGTCGAACCATTTTGGCCCATAGTTTTTCCTTGTGCATGCATTTGTCTTGCAGCGCATCCCAGTTTTACTCGCTACTTTTTAGATTAAACTTCGGAGGGTTCCCTGCTCGGCGGCCGAGTGGTGTTTATAATCAATTACATGCTACGCGCGTTCGCCGTATTTCCTATTTTAGACCACGGGTCCGTTACTGAGCTGCTGGGTCGGGGGAGTCGGTGGCGCTTTGGATTAGAGTTGGTGCTGGTGATAGAGCTTGGTATGCCGGTGGGGAGTTGAGCTGGGGTTGGAGTGAGAGTTTAAGGGAGTTGGGTGCAGGCTGAAAAAATCCGTGGTAGTCATCTACCTGAGACGAGAGTTTCAGTGCTGCTTAATAGTAGGTACCTACCTTGCCTGACTCTCGTACATTCAAATGTATAAACTTAAGATTCTCCTCGAAGCACTTCTCTCCTAAAATATACTACAAGTGTCGCCACCCGATGACATTTGATAGAGTTGCTTGCTGATGGGTTGGCTTGCCAGAGCGTATTGGAGTCGTGAGGATCGTGAGAAAGTTCTTTCGATTCCATAAGATACTCTGGTGAGTTTCTCCTCCGAAAGGGAAAATATACACTAGTTGTTTTGGTGCAAACCAGCCTAAATATATGCTTGCAAAGTGGTCCGCAGCGAGTCGCGACGAACACCAAATACTACAAGTGTAGGTAATTAAGTAAAAATACGATGCGAAGCCCAATGCGATTTAGTATAATCTCAAATCACACAGTAAAATTGTTGCAATAATGCAACAGAGTGGGATAGAACCTTAAGGTTGAAAATCTCTAAACTCATACATACATACATACATACTTCAAAGGGTTTTGAAATTGAAACTGTCAAAATTTAGTGCTTTGCTGTGAAAATTCAGTTGAAGCTGAAAGTCTTCGGCCCTTTCCTTGTTCCATTGTAGTTTCCTCTCCATTGTGGTAAGAGTTTCTGCCAATTTTTGTCTGCCATGTGCGATTGTGACTAGTTTAGGGAATTGGTCTGATTTTAGGCTTTTGATTACTGAAAAGTCTTTGACATAGTCTATTGTTCGGTTGTTACACGAGCATAAGTCGATCAGACTGCTTTCGTTGTACCCGATGTATGTGAGGTTTCCATGCTGATCAGAGGGGCTTCTTCCATCAAGTATAAGTAGTTAGTGGGTAATAACTAGCTTTATCAACTGTTTTCCTCTTTTGTTATTTTTTTAGTCTGCGGGTCCGTCGATTTTCGGTTTTGATTGAAGTTTTTGGTAGATTCTGATGAGCTCTAAAATTCACCAGTTCTACTGTTAAGGTCTCCCATAAGTATGTAACGTTGCCTGTTAAGTTGAGGTGCAACACTAAAGACTGTAAATTTCATCGTCATATTGTGGTGCTGGCGGTATGTAGGCGAAGCAAATAAACGTGGATTTTCTATTCCATTTGTATTCTATTGAAGTTTTGTACCGATCTTGGTGTACTAGTTTGCATTGCGTTACTATCGTATTGCGCATGCCCACAATGAGACCTCCACCCCTCCTGCCCCGTTTTTCTACTGCAGGAGTCCAGATGATGGTGTAGTTATTAAAAATTCTCTTTAAGTCGTCATTAAGTTCAGAAATCCAAGTTTCGGATAAGCAAAACATATCCACGTCATTTTGTGCAATTAGTGCCATCTTTTCATTCTTGTCTCCCATAAGTTTATTAACATTCCAGTATAACATTTTATTTACAGTAGGTTTAATTTTTGTATGTTCTATGTGTATGGGCCCGCCACTGTCCTATTTGGTGTTGATGTCCACTTCCTTGCTTTTGCCTAGAGGTTTTGCTGCATTTTTAACTTTGCGCTCCTCATATTTGGCTTTGGCTATCACTGCTGGTAGGTCAGGGTTGATGTAATAGGTAGAGCCTTTTGCCTCCTGTAGCAGCTTTTTCGCCGCTATTACAGTGTTGCGGTCTTTGAGAGAGTAAAAGGTGGCACAGACTTTGTCTAGTGTGACTCCTTTGTCTTTTATCCTTCCTACTAAGCCTGGTTTCATGGTGTTAAATTTGAGGGTGTCGCAAATAAAGCTTGTTACTTCAGCTGACAGTGTTTTCTGGCTTTCTTCTTTTTTGCATCCTACACCAGTAAAAATTGGATTTAGCTTTTTAGCCTCCAGCTTCATTCTAAGCAGTCGCTTTTCAAGCTCGTTGTTGGTGGTTAAGCTACCTACGTTCTATTCCAGTGAAACAATTCTTGCATTGAGTTGCTCAATCTTCTCTTCAAGAATGAATATCCTAGAGGATAGTACTTCCCTTTTTGTTATTTAGTCCATGTTCAATTGCGTCAAGTCGCTCTTGGATAATGTTTTCCGTTAAAGCTATTTTTTTTTTGACAACGTAGTCGTAACCTCTAGGTTACCGTGTTGAATGGCTGCAAGCACGTCTGCAAAACTCATTTTATTGAGTTCTTGGCTCTCTTTTTCAATTTTGTTTAACTGTAGGTCTTCAGCAATCAGGGTTTGCGGTTTTGCTTTCTCGCTTTCATGATCTGTTTTGTCAAAGAACAGCTTACGCTTTTTTGTGTCGTCACTTTCAGTGGTTTTAGGTGCTGTAGGTCCTGTATAGTCGATACTTTATCCGTACCCGTTATACACGTGTCATACTGTAGCGTACGAGTTATTTGTGTCTTCTTATGGTGGCCGTATTATCAAGGTCTCAATGTAGTATTTGTGATATAAGGGTATTACTGTAGTTTTTGTTATCAGAATTTCACTGTATAAGTATGTCCTATTCGAGTCCGACTGTATACGTGTTGATAGTAGTTCAGGTAATTGTTAAATCTGTCAAGTGGAGATAGGACATTGCTTTGCACCGTCATAACCTTCAAATTGAGACTTAAATATAGGCTGCAAAAACCAGCTTATAGGTTGGCGAGGTTTGCTTGTAAGTACAAAGGTTGTCTTCTGTCGTTGAGCTTCTATTTTAGGTTAGTTTCAGGTTCTGAAAACAATTTTGCTACGTAAAACTTTGCGGCTGTGCAAATTTGCTATTTTATTTTATCACTTCTTAGCACAAAGCAGATGTTTTAATTACGGTTTAATTGGCGTAGAGAATACAGTTAACAGTAATTGTTCAATCTTTTTGTAAATTTTTCTGTTTTTGGTTAATTTGATTTGTCAATTTTTTGCAATAGTAATTGAGGAAATATAGAAAAAATGAAGTAACTGTTGTTTCCCTTCAGGCCAGGTAGTACTCTCTGCTTTAAAGTTTGTTGGTTGGTAAAGTTGTATATTAAGCTGTGGTTATGGGCTTGGCTGTGCTTTAAAATTTTCAGAGTAGGTGTTCTTGCTGTTGGAAATGGCTTCCTTAATGTGCGTCCCCATGGATGTTATATTCTTATATTTTGTCACTCACTATTTCACATAGAGACTGAAATTATTTCCCCAGCTTCGACTAGTTTTGGATGCGGAAGATTTTGCTAAATCAGATAAGTGGAGATAAGTTTTAAGTTTTTCACTTTTTCACGGGTTTTTATAGATTAAATTGCTAAATTGTTTGGAGCTTTACAGAATGTATTGCTGGTCCTTTGCCCGCCAAACCAAAGATAAAAAAATTATATAAAAATTATACATTATTGAATATTTAACCAAATTTCGATTACTCCTTGGTTACACCGGCAATGTTTTAAATTTGTTTGCGGGAAATTATTTAAGGTATGATTTTGATTCAAAAATAATTAAGAAGTTATTGGATGTGAGATTAAGTAAATATTTGTAACGGTAGTGCTTTATTAATAACTTTCCACCTGCAAACCACCAGCAAGCGCACTTCCGCTTCTCAAACACGTTCTTACCTCAATATTGCACGAACGAATTCACCGCAGCGTAGCCCTCTAGAAAAAATGGGTATTAGGGAATATCATTACAAAATGCAAGCATGGGTATTCAATCGTTAACGCCTGTCTCTTGTTTAAAAAATGGATCACACTACTCGTTGCAGTTAAATTAGAATAAATACATGTGTTTGCGCGTTTTTACAGACAGTAAATTTTGTGTCCTCTTAAAAATTAATTGTTATACTTTTACTTTTTACTTTTAAAATCTAGAGGCCTTTGGGACTTATCCCATGGCCCGAATTAATTGTTATATAAAAAAATTAAAAATCATTTAAACAGGTGATTAGCAATTAACAAACAAATTGTCACAACTAGGCGATGCGAAGCGACTTAATCTATTTTTGCGAAACAAAGCAAAATAGAAGGTGATAAAATATTGTAAAGTAGCGCAAATTAAATTGCATGATACCCCTTTTGATTTGATAACGAATCGATTGATAATATACATTAACTAGTGATAAATGAAAACACACCATATTTTAATGAATTCTGCAGTACTAAATTGTGTCTGTGGACTACATTCCTCAACTGATTTTGAGTAAATTAAAATTTTAGTTTAAAGTTGTTTTTATTTTGTAAATCTTTTTTTCTAATAGTCTATTATTTTAAAGCCCAATAAATGTTTTTAAAAATCTTTTAAAGAATTGATTTTTTCAAAAGCATATACGTTTATAATTTTTATAATAAAACATTAGGGTTTTGTTATTTTCAGTTTTATTTATTTATTATTTATTTAATTAGTGAATTCTGGGTTTTATAAATATTTAAATATTCTTGTAAAAATTGTAAATGTATAAACGTTAATAAATTTTGAGGTCCTTTTAAAATAACACATTTTACCAAACACAAATGAACAAATACAATTTTACAAATTTTTAATTTCCATAAATTTCGTTTTAAAAAATATTGCTACAATTACAAAACTATAAATTTTATCAAAATCAATTTAAAAATTTAGCCTGCAAATAAAAGTAACGCTGATAAGAAAAACTTAAATTTGTGGCCTATTTAATTATCATAAGCAAATTTAGATCACCCATACATAAAGTTAGCAAATTAAATGGTCAATTAAACAGTTTTAAAATATTTTTTAGCTTAAATACCTATCATAACAAAGGCGACAAACCAAAACTGCGAACTCTTTTTTGCCTCAGTCATTTTATGAAGAGAAACAGCTTTGAGAGCAACAGATCTTGCCTAATCTTACCAAGGCGGTCCTGAAACACAGCTAAAAATTCTACTGCTGTATTCTGCCTCTATGGGACTTTAAATAGAAACTTTAAAAGACTTAAGTGAAGTAATCAAGTAAATTTAATTTAATTTATCGTATTGATTTTGTTAGCGCCGACATAATTCTGTACTACATTGTACTATACTTATTACTGGGATATATGTTGTGCACATAAAGCTTTATATTTTTAGTTCTAAAGATAGGCTTTTTGTAATTTTTTAATATGTTGTTAGCCATAATTGTACCTTCAATTTAGGACTAAAATATTTCAACTTTGGCAATGACTACCACATCTATCTCCCTTTAGCCATAAGCAGGTTTACAGTCTCCACTGCATCTGCAGTTTCCATGTGTGCTTTTGTAGCAAATTTCATGTATGAGTAAGCAGCGGACTAGGCAACAGCCAGAATTTTCCTCTGTAATTTTCATCTTTTGCTTTTTAATTTTAGTTAATAAAGTACTTAAAAGTTAACTGACTTCTACCTCTCACACTTTTTTTGTTAGCTTGATAGTGACGCACGTTATTTGAAACTGCTTAATTATTTTGATACAAAGGGTGTTTGTTTTGTGTAAGTTCATTCAGTTACCAGTCAACACCTGGAGTCAGCAAAATATTTACAAATTAAAATTGTGTAAGCTAAAAATCTAGTTTTCCAAAATGCAAATAATAATAATAATAATAATAATAATAATAATTTTATTCATAGTTGAATTTGACGAAAGGGTCCTTACAGCTGTCCTTTTTGTTTTGCTTACAAGCATGGTTATCGTTATCAACATACATACATATATCTACATTAAATATTGGTAATAAGGTAGTTAGTCATTAAAATTTAGTCATCAAAAATAGCCTTAATAAAAAATGAAATTTTGTTGTTTTTTTTGTTTACGCAAATTCTCGGATAATGTTGTTAGAAGTTGATCAGAAAGTAGTACAAATTTCTTATTTTTAATGCCTTGTCCCAAAACCTATACAGATTATTTTCCCTTGATCTATTGTTAGTATTATTACAAAATAGTTCGTACATAAAATCTTCTTGTTTACCGATTGTATTAAAATCTTGAAGATATTTATTCCTAAGAGCACGATAATGAGGACAGATCATCATAACGTGGTAGATATCCTCAGTTTCGTGCCTGTTTAATATTTCACATTCCAGAACCTTGACGTTTCTACTTTTATAAAATCTATACATTCCATTAGGATTAGTAACTTTTCCATTTAATACAATTCTAGGTAGTCCTATTCTCATGTTCTGCAGGAATTTCACCATATTCCACCCATACTTGCTGTTATATAGAGGATCTCGAAGGGCATGCGTCTTTATTTTTGCGTAATGCTTAAGAGTTTGAGAGGTCTTCATCGAAGTTGTGTCTAAGTTAATTGTAGCTAGAGCTGCCTTTGCAATTAATTTACTTTCCTCCTTTTTAATGAAATCCAAGGATAATTTGTTGAATTCATCTGACATTCCTAGATCCACAAAAAAGATTTCATTTTGCTTCCATCAGCTGTTATTTTGTCACAGTCCTTTTAACTCTGCATTTCAGTATAACAGTTGTATAAAGCAGTCTTTGGGTTTAGACATTAGTTTTTTTTTAAAAATCGTAACACCGTTTTAAACACTTGTACTCTTACTGACACTGCTCCAGTGTCTAACCTAACAATATAGTCCGGAGTAAGATTACTTCATGACAGCAACCTACGGAGAAATGAGGTTTAATACAAGGAAATACAAATATGATTAGGGTTGCAAGCAAGCTATTTGAGAATAGAAAAATGCCTGCACTTAAATTAACTGAGCTCACTCTCTTATGTCTATCGTGCGTTTATCTAAAATTGAGCCGCAAACCTAAAATTCCTACTTTTACTGTTCAGACTGCGGTTTAAAAATATCGTTAGCATATGTTTTGCAGGGTATGAAAAGACATACTTTAATATTTTATTGTTTAAATAATACCCATACTTAGCAACACTTACTATCTATTAGTTAAAATGAATATAGAAACAGAAAGAAGATTCTCAGCGTCTTTGTTTTTATATTAGCTTGTATTTGCGTTAAAAACGCGTTATATTAAAATTATAAAGCTTTAGTTGTCTGAAGCTGCTAAATGCTTATAACAAAAATAAGGCATTAATTAGTAACAAATAACGTTCTTTAACCGTTTTGCCTGCATAAGAGCCTGACAAAATATTTATAACCATGGCCGGGCTACATGTTTCGCCGCGCCTGGGGACTCGTGCCTGAAATCCTTAGATATATTTGCTTGGGATATAAAGCAATTGAATTCAGCGAAGTTACCACCAACGAGGATTGACACCGGTGATTACCTGCCACAGAATAGTCTGCCTTACAGAAGATCACCACAGGAGATCAAAAAAATACAAGGGGCAAGTAGATAAACTGATTAAAACAGATATTCTTAAATTAAGCTAGTCACCATGGAATTTGCCGTTATTTTTGGGGAAGAAGAAATAAGGAGCTTATAGGATTGTAGCGAACTACCAAGCACTTAATAAGGTAACGAGACAGGACACTTACAAAGAATAGATGACATTTTGAACGCTTAGAGGAAAGCAAAGTATTTCAGCACAGTGGAGTTGTTTGCGGCGTTTCATCAAGGAGAAATTCACGAAGATGATTGGGACAAGACGATAATAACTACACTGAACGGGACTTATTGGTACAAACGGATGTTGTTTGGCCTCAGCAACTGTCAGAATTGTTTCCAATTCATGATAGACACGGCATTATGCGGGTTTAAATGGAAGGACGCTTTACTATATATAAATGATATAATTATTGGTGGACTAACGTTTAAGGAGCACTTGAGGAGGCTCAAGATGCATTTCAATAGGTAAGGGAAGTATAGATTTTCACTTAATCTAGAGAAGCCACATTTCGCACACACTAAAATAAGTTGTTTAGCATTCATAGTGGACAGGGAGGAAGTGCACCCTGATAAAGACAAAATTAAGGCAGTCAGACTTTCTAAGGCCCACAAATGTGCACAAGACGTGCATTTTGGTAGGGTTGACTTCATATTATAGTAAGAGTAATTTAAAATTTGCAAAGATAGCAAAACCGTTGACAGAATTGTGGAAAAATAGTGCGAGATACAAGTGGACAGCAGCTTGAGGGAAGGCGTATCAGATGCTAATTAAATGTTTTATTACTGCACCAGTACTTCACTACTTTAAAGAGGATTTGCCATGTATAGTTTCAACTGACGCATCCTATCAGAGATTATGCGCAATATGGAGTCAGAAAGTAGATGGACAGGATGTCTTGGTCATCACGCTAGTAGGTTGCTAACAAAAGCAGAGGTTAATTATCCGGCAGGGCATTTGGAGCTATTAGGAGCTGTGTTTGCATGTAGGAAATTTAGGGAATATCTGTATGGTAGGAAATTTGCGATTATTATAGACCATTTGGCATTGCAACACTTGAAACCAAAGTTATAGGACACAACGTGTAGGTTATCTAAATTTCTAATTAAACTCGTGGGTTACGAGAATGATATGAGGTTTAAGCCCGGGAAGATACATATAAATGCGGACGCTCCAAGTAGGCACCCGACGACGAAGGCAACTCAAGAGGACAAAGACCATGACAAATTTGTAAGAGCCTACCGAGCAAAAACGAATTTGAAATTGTACACTGCTGAAGCTGTTGACTGGCAGGACAAAAAAGAAATAGGATTAGCCACTCCCTTATTTAGATTGAACGTAACCAGGCGACAGGAAAATGATAAGAAACTAAAGGTTTACATAGGCACGCGCAGGACGACGTGCATAAGGAATTTTAAAGGGATTTGGACTTAAGATTTCCCGAATCAGGCATTACCGATATTAAAATAATTTTGCATGAGGATAATAATACCACAAGATTTGAAGTACTATATATTACGATCATACCCTTGGGGTATGTTAGCAAGGCATCAAGGATTAGTGCTTAGCGAGAAACGTATTAGGACAAACTATTTCTGCCAGGAATGTTGCGAGATATCATTTGGTTTGTAAGTACATTTGAGCACTGTCAGGCAGTGAATTATGATTGTTGTAAAAGGATGGATTTAATGGTCCCGTTGAAACCAAAGTATATGTTTTATACGATAGGGTTAGCTGCTGAATTAAAAAAGGGAGTAATGAAAGTGTTAAATATGCATTTAGAAGCAGCTTATACTCTGACTGCAGCAAGATATAGCCAGGGTAACGGACTAACGGAGAAAAAAAACCAAACGTTGGCGACAATGATATCTATGTACCTAAATAGGACGCTTAATAATTAGGATTAAATTCTACCCTAAATTAAATTTGCTTTCAACACGATTGTAAATACTAATGCCAAACTTTTATTATTCTATCTGATAAATATAAGAGCCGATATACCCTGTGGACACATTCTTGGGATCGTCAGGGTATGTAGATGTAAATAAGTTGTTGATGGATCGACAATTAGCTCAAGAAGAATTGCGTCGGGCGCAAGAAGTAGCAAAAAAAAATTATGACAAGCTACATAGGTACTATAAGTTTTGTAAAGGTAATTACGTAATAGTAATAATAGAAGATCGCATTTAGTGATTGCAGAGAAATGTATAATAAAATATTTTGGACCATGCATTGCAACACATGATTAAGGTGAAAGAAATAATGTGAGAATACGGCCATTAGATCCAAAGTACAGGGAGCCAAAGATGCTGAAATAATACCATTTGTAAATCTGAAAAATATTATTCTAAGGAATGAAGATGACCCAAGGATTCCTAAGAATTTAACAATTGGCCGCAGCTACCGGAAATAAAAAGCCGCTTAGTGCAATAAAGGCAGGTACAGGACTAAACGGTAGAAACCAAGAAGAAGGCAAGGGGAGCAGAAAAGAAAAAAACCAAGTAGTGGCCGTTTATGGACAAGTACAGGTAAAAAGAATGTAAAGATAAGTAAAGTCGTGTAAATGAAGATGCACAATCAAGTGTAAATGAGGATGCACAGCCAATAGTAAATGGGGGTACACAGCCAAGTGTAAACGGGGATGCACAACATAGCGGTAAGAATTATAAGCATACCAAAGGGAAAAAGGGAACCAAGTCAGAAGATGTCAACAACGGGAGAATACCAAACAATGCAAAACTGTCGACTTTTGGGAAAACTGGAACTAGATCAATTGATATCAATACCGGGAGGATATCAAAAAATATGTCGATCGCAGGGAAAACTGGAACTGGATTGCAGGATTTCAAAAACGGGAGGGTTTTAACAGAGATAAAAACAAGAAGTGAACGCGTAAGCAAACAATAACTGAGATTTTAGTCGGTCGATATCTTAGATCGACCACAATTGCGCCCCAGGAACGTTGCAAATAAAAAAATTGACAATAAAAATAATAAATAATTGCATTCTGTTTTATCCGTACAGCTATAGTGAACAATGGACCGGGAGTAGGAAAACTTCGAGCGGCAGAAGGATAGCAATTCTAAAAGGAAGGACACACGAATAGTCCACAAGATTGAACCGATATTGCAAATATAGAGAACCAGGAGAAGATATACTGATTTAAAACGGGAATTAACGACTTACAAGGTAGCATCAACTGGAAGAAATACGAGATGTAGCAATCACAGACTACTAAAGTCTGTGCCCATTTGAAGTTAGCCGCGCAAAAGCATCAACCACGTCGGGAAGAAGAGTACGGTCTCTACCACAGCCGTGGATGTGAAGACTGCAGTTACAGTGTAGGACTCGAGCAGTACTAACTCATAGTTTTTCCACTTTAATATTTCACTGTAAATTCCCACACTCAGTTTTAATTCTCATTCCATTATTAATACAAATTAATAAAGTAATAATTACAACACTAGGTAGTATATTAAACCCGGTAGTTTGTTACAACACTTATTTCAACATCTGGGAATCTGTAATTCCCGATTTTATCGGGAATACATTCAGGGACTTAGTTTCAAGAACCAGCAGCAGGACCTGTAGTCATCACCGCCGCCATATTTACAATCCACAGTGTAGGTCATACCAATTAAGGTTAGGCAGCAAGGCATATCTCGAGCTACGGTGGCTCCAGTTCACTTTAGAGATTAGGCAATTACGGGACAAAAAAGAGGAAGTTGACTGAACTCCAGTAATACAAGTGCCAGAGACGGAAGGTACCCACCACGCACATAATTGCACGAATTACTCCACCAGTTACGGGAACTGTCAAGAAAAGATCGATTACCATCCATTCTTTTCAAACGCGTGGGTCAATCGATTGAATAGGCGCTATGTTGTAGACGATTCGGAAAATCTGGGTTTCTTTGTCATAGCAAACACCACAACGCGAGGCTTTGATCTGAAGCTCGCCTTTAAATTTTATTGTTTCTACATGAGTAGTATGGTTTATTTCATTTTAATCTTTTTGAGTTGCGGAAGTTACTGTAAGATGGAGCTAGTGTCGCTTAAACCTAACCTGTATTTCCTTTGGTTAACGTGAGGTGGCGCTAGTGTCACTTTAACCTAACTTTCCTTTCGTTGTCGTAAGATGGTGCCACTGCCTAACCTAACCTAACCAAACCTAACCTAACCTAACCTATCCTGACATATCCTAACCTAACCTAACCTATCCTGACATATCCTAACCTAACCTAACCTAACCTAACCTAACCCAACTTAACCTAATGACGTCACAGTCTAACCTAACCTAACCCACTAACCTAACCTAACTTAACTGGCTCTAGTGTCGACTGACTCTGGTTCGGTGTTAGTCCTGGTTTAGTGTCGCTCGTCCGTGATCCGGTGGTGGTCCTGGTTCAGAGGCGCTAGTGTTGCTTGAAGTTGGTTCTGGTATGACATTGGTATTGTGGCGCAAGTGTCGCTTGGCGTTGGTTCTGGTTAACTGGCGCTAGTGTCGCTTGGCGTTGGTCCAGTGTTAATCCTGGTTTAGTGTCGCTGGTCCGTGATCCGGTGTTGGTCCTGGTTTAGTGGCGCTAGTATCGATGGACGTTGGTTTTGGTATGACATTTGTATTGTGGTGCTAGTGTCGCTTGGCGTTGCCCACGCAGAACAATCCGACAGATTCCTATGGTTCTCACCGATAGCACCAATCGGTAGGATTTTCGAAAGTTTTCCGACACATTCGTCCTATAGTTGAAACTATACGATCCTACAGTTTGATACACTAAACACCTGCAATTTCTGTTCAAAGGGTGCCTAATTTTGGGCTACACACCGACAATCTGGCGTAATGCAAAGGTCGTATTTTTACCAAAACCAGGAAAGAAAGATTACAGCAAACCCACATCGTGGCGTCCAATCTCACTATCCAACTTTTTGCTAAAGTCCCTTGAGAGGTTAACGGATAGGCACATAAGGACTCCTAGATTAGAAGCCTTGTTGCGCTCCAATAACCAATTTGCTTACTTAAAAGGAGTATCCACCGAAGCCGCTCTACATAGGCTGGTAACACATGTAAAAAAAGCTTTGCAAAGAAAAGAATTAGTCCTTGCTGTCTTTGCAGACATTGAAGGAGCATTCAGCAATCTTTTGTTCAGTGCTGTACAGCGAGCAATGGAGCGTTTACAAATATCCCTCTTCATCAGAAGGTGGATATTTTGCATGCTCTGTAATCGTCAAGTACACTCTGAACTGCAACAAGAAACTAGGAGAAGAAGTGTAGAGAGAGGGTGCCCACAGGGGGGTGTTCTCTCACCACTTCTTTGGAACCTAGTAATGGATGAGTTACTTGCCACCCTGAAGGCCAAAGTACCATCAATGCTATCCCAGGGTTTTGCAGACGATGCAGCCATGGTCCAAAGCGGTCGGGATTTCAACGCCATTGTGAGCAGGATCCAAGCAGGTTTACGCCTGACGGATACCTGGTGCGTTAAAAATGGCCTCAGATTGAAGCCTGACAAGACTTATGTAATTGATTTTACTAGAAACCCCCGTTTTAAAGGGAGACCTGTATACTACCAGGGCATACTTTTACCAAAATCAGACACGGTTTAATACCTTGGTGTGATCTTGGACAAAAGGCTCACATGGATTCCACATTGCGAATCTATTGGGAAAAAAGCATCCACCACCCTTGCAAGATGTAAGCGGATGGTTGGTAAATCATGGGGACTACAGCCTAGAGTTGTAAGTTGGATGTACACAGCAATGGTTCGCCCGGTCCTAGACTACGCTGTCGCTGTCTGGCATCCTGCTATTCAAACTCAAAAAGCTGTTAAAGTTCTCACAAAAGTTCAAAGACACGCTTGTCTTTTGATAACAGGGGCAATGCAGACCACACCCACGTCCGCAATCGAATGCTTGGTCGGACTGACTCCTTTGGATATACATCTAACTGGAATAGCAGTTCGTACAATGCATAGATTGAGAGCGAGGGGTCTGTGGCATGGCAACCCACAAGTACTTGACCATCGCAGTCACACACGCCTTTGGGATGAATGGGTTAACAATGAACCCATCCTCCAAATGGGCACTGACTGTAGCATCCTTACTCCAAAGGATAGTATCTACTACTTAGTAGAAAATCAACCCAGAAATGCCTGGGACAGTGATCTATCGGAACTAGCACATGGGTATGTTTGCTTCACAGACGGATCCAGAAATGGGCCTCTCTCAGGAAGCGGTGTCCTCATTGAGCTGTGTCAATCCCACACCCGAGAAACACTGCATTCAGAATCCATCTACCTAGGCAAGTACGCTACTGTATTTCAGTGTGAGATCTTTGCAATCCTACACACGGCCAATTGGCTGTTGGGGATGGGCTGTGAAGGTCAAACAATACACATCTTTAGCGACAGTCTAAGTTCACTAAATGCGCTGGTAAAAGATACCACCGTGTCTACGCTAGTGCTTGCGTGTCACGAAAGTTTGAACCGTCTGGCCACAGGCAACGTAGTTAGACTTTCATGGATACCAAGCCACACTGGCTACCGAGGCAATGAAGAGGCAGATCGCCTTGCCAAAGCATCGTATGAGAACATTGCTCCCTCACAGGAGGCAATGCATTCTATTCCTATTGCAACATCTGTGGTTAACATGGCTATCCGCTCTAGAGGAAGGAAAGCACACACAGATAGGTGGGATAAAATAACTACATGTGCGCAATCTAAGCGATGGATAGACAAACCTTGGTATGGAAATCACTCGCTTACAAGATATTCGCGCATACATTTAAAATGGCTAGTCGAAATACTCACTGGTCATGGAAGATTCCAGGCACACATGCACAGGATGAGACTAGCTATTTCACCTTTGTGTTCACATTGTGGACTAGAGCAGGAAACAGCACGTCACTTTCTGGCGGAGTGTCCGAGATACATTATGATCAGAAACATTTATCTGGGTGCATGCATCTTGACAACTGATCAACTACTACTGGCTACACCGAAAGACTTGTTGTCCTATACCATGGCAACAGGTCGTTTTGCGTAAGGCCTAAATTAAAGTTATAGTATAAGGGTAGTCTGCAATGGGCCTATCAGTGGCCTGAGCGGCATTTCACACAGTATCATACTGTGTGCGATCCCTTCAAATACAATACAATACAATACAGTTTGATAACCGTCAAAAAAAAATTAATAAATTCCTACACTTTCTGGGATTTGAACCTGCGGCCTCGACACCCCAAACATGGTTCCTTAACCACTCCGCTACTGGTTCCTATTTGACTATATGGTGATTTAATTCTTACTTATAGCGATCTCATACTATTTTGTATTGCTTCTTTGATATTTCGGCTTACATAGTTCCAAATCAAATTTAAACAATGTTAAATACCAAAACTAATGCAGTTAGTGTTCTCTTGACCCCATATAAGATTAAATCAGAAGATTCGGTCAGAATAATAATACACAAGTAATAATAATAATAATAATTTATTCATTGGGTCGATTTAACCGAAGTTCATACAACCAGACTCAACCAGTCACTGTGGGTGAGGAAATAGGAGGCTACCGCGTTAGATCGTCTCGGTCTTTGTACCCTTTCACCTATCCCCGTCCCCTCCTCCACAGTAAAGGAGTCTCATTCCCTAGGCCCCTACAGTAAGTAGTGGTCACTAAGGAGCACCGAAGGAGATTGGGTTTCAATCAACCATTCAGTGACGTTTCGTTACAGTCTGCAGTCCAAACCGCTCACCCAAGCACGCCTGCTTAATAATACACAAGTTATATAAAACAGAAACTCAAATTAATCAAAATTCGTTTGGTTTAAAATAATATCTAATTAATTGAGCATATTTTAAGTCATTTAACAGTTAGAGATAATTAATTCTTAAATATACAATTTTCTAAATGAGTTAGTGACAAAAATTACAACAAATCTATGATTAAAGACGTGTTTTGGATTGCAGTATTTATCATGCACTAAAACACCTTAAAATTACTAAATTTGTATACAGTACTTAGAAACTAACTGTATAAAAATAGGTCAAATTTTGAAGATTCTAGTATTTTATCTGAATTGACAGTATAATTTAAATATCATAATCCATCCTATCGCCATCTCTCCTATAGTCAGTACTGTGGCATCCGATAGTGTCCCAACTCATCCGATCGTAGACCCAGTCCATTATCTCACTGTTAGGTTTCCTATCGGATCCTACGCCGTATTTTTGCGTGGGTGGTTCTAGTATGACATTAGTCCTGTGTGTAACTTGGCGTTGGTGAAGTGTTAGTCCTGGTTTAGTGGCGCTAGTGTCGCTCGACCCTGGTCTGGTGTTGGTCCTGGTTTAGTGGCGCTAGTGTCGCTTGACGTTGGTTTTGGTATGAATTTGCACGTGTGGCGCTAGTGTCGCTTGGCGTTGGTTCTGGTATTACATTGGTCCTGTGGCGCTAGTGGCGCCTAGCTCAGGACTGCTGTTGGTCATGGATTACTGCCGCTAGTATCGCTTAGTGTTGGTTTTGGCTCTGCCCGGGGACCAAGTGGCGCTACTGTCGCCTGATCCTAGACTGGTTTTGGTGTGTGGCGCTACTGTCACAGTGCAGTTGGCTTAGCGATTTTCAATATTATCTACTGGTGTTTGAATGTAAACGTGTTGTTTATGGACACCACGAATGAACTTTAGTAACAACTTGCCGGTAAAAAGTGAGAATTTAACTGTTGTAGATTTAGTTTCGTTTTGCAATCGAACAACGTAAATGTAGTTGCATTGCTTATAATTGTTCCATGTTTTTCAAGCCAAAAGTCGCTCGCCGATCTAAATTTCCTTTAAAATGACCGTTTAAATCAAAAATATGAAAATCAAGATAAATATTTCAGCCTAAAAAATGAGCTAAAATTTTTTTGGTTCAAAAGTGAACCAAATTGTAAGCTCAAAAAAGTGAACAAAATTTTTGGTTAAAACAATAAACCAAATTTTAGGTTAAAAAAATAAGCCACATTTTTTGGCTCATTTTCTGAGTCTGGACTCAAAATATTTAACTTTTTGAATTTAGGTTTTTGAAGAAATCCACTTTATTTGTTTTTTTAACGGTTTGTTCTAATTTTTACACAGTATGGAATCGTAAGATTCGAGGTGCTCCATGCTAGATGTTTACTGCTTGGCTGTCAAATTGTGACTGAGGACAATCACAAAAATTGCAGTGTTATTTTAACAAACAGAGTCTGTAATCCTTAGAATTTTAGCAAGGTACTCTGGAACAAATTGACGAAGTATGTTAGGTTTTCAGTACGTGATGCTTTTTTAATTTTATTATAAATTCAACAAACTTGAGGAAAACTAAGATTCCATTTTCCCCATTTATTTCCCTATTTCACGCGTGGTTTAACTTTAAGCTGTTCTAAAATGCTGGTCTTTATAACAGCTATTTGTCCGTAGATGTGAATAGTAAAGTCGACAGTGTACAATCCGTCCGCCATAGCTTAGCATTAAACAGCAACTGAATGTATAAATACAGGCAACAGTAAGTTTTACTTTCATTCAATTTAAAATTGCTGACCAAAGTGTACGTCGATCCTACTTGAATCACAGATTAGGCGAAGGTTTTTCTGGTTTAAGCGGATTTTTAGCAAACAGGTAGAAGTGGACTAATACAAAACTAGTGAAAAAAGAATTTTCAAAGCTGCATGTCTACTCTTTGCATAAATATATACGGCGCAAATTCCCTAGAAGGAATTTTTTTTTAAATTTTAATAATCAAAACTATGCGTCGGATCTTAAAGACATAAGCAACATTGCAGAATAGAACAATTGTAATTAGGTTGTACTAATTGTTATTGATTGTTTTAGCAAAAAAGCATTTGTACGTATGCTGAAAGATAAATCATCTAGTTCAATGATTCGTGCGTTTAAATCTATATTTCGAAAATAGAATCGTTAATTACCACATTTTTTTGTATATTTAAAGTACTTTCAGCGAAAGGTTGATTCGTAATCTTTTTAAAAAACTCAAACGCTACATGACTTAATAAAAATACATTAAAAATTGATTACAAAATTCAAGACTTTGTCAAATTTTACAATAACAGTTTTCATAGAACAATCCAGACTACACCCAATAAAGTGACAAAAACCAAACTTCAAAGCCAGCGAAGTTTGCTATTAGAGATCAAGTTAGAATATCAAGAGCCAAGATGTTGTTTAAAAATGGTATTCCTATATATATCTATGTAAATTGAGTGATGCTAAATCAAAAGCAGACTTTCTGACCACTTGAGTCTACTTCACAGAAGCGGGACTCTTTAGTCTCACATAATTCATGGCGGATTTGAGTAAACCAATTTTTTATCCTTAAGTTTATTCGTCATAATTCTATGTATATCATTTTTTTATCGATGTATTTTTTATCGATGTACCTACATGTAAGAGAAGTACCTACTGTGAACTCACGGATTTAGGGGCCTGAAGAAGATTAATTATAAAATAGAAACTAGTCGTCCCATTTCTATACATAAAAAAGACGTATTTTCCATCGATTTTATATTTCGCTTTCATCATCCGTGGTCAGACAGTCTGCTATTGATTTAGCATCACTCAAAATAAATTATAAATATATATTACAGTGCTACACTATACATTACCTAAAAAAACGTTACAATAACGTATTATTTGTAGGATCTGCAGAAAATTGGACCAGAAAAATATTTGTTATAGCAGCTTTACAAAAAACTAATCCTTCTTGTTTAAAGACTTAAATAATGGAAGTTAGTTTTTTTTTACTCAAAAATGATCCAAATTTTAAGGCTCAAAAAATGAGCTAAATTCTTAGCTTATTTTGTCTCACAAAAATGAGCTTAATGTTTAAGCTTTTTTAAGTTTTTCGCTCATTTTGGCTAAAAAATGAGCAAAATGTGTTAGCTCATTTTAGCTAAAGAAAATGAGCTAAATTTTTGAGCTCATTTTAGTTCAGAAAATAAGCCAAATTTTTGGGTTTAGTTTGGTTTAAAAAAATGAGCCAAATTCTTAGCTTATTTTGACTCAAAACAATGAGCCCAATTTTTAAGCTTTTTTAAGTTTTTCGCTCATTTTGGCTAAAAAAATGAGCAAAATGTGTTAGCTAATTTTAGCTAAAAAATGAGCCAAATTTTTGAGCTCATTTTGGTTCAAAAAATAAGCCAAATTTTTGGGTTTAATTTGGTTTAAAAAAAATGAGCCAAATTTTTAGGCTCATTTTGGTTCAAAAAATGAGCCTAATTTTTAGGTTCATTTTAGTCCCAAAAAATTAATTAAATTTTGGGCTCATTTTGGCTCAAAAAAAATTAATTGAAATTTGTTTTTTCAAAAAAGTTTAAAAAAAAATAACATCTTTGACACTGTGAATTTCAGATATAACAGGAGGGTTTTACGAGGAATAATCCAATTTAGTTTAAAATGTTTTTACGCTCTGTCATTAAGAACGTTGCTTCTCGGAGCATATGTTGCACGCTTTCAAGTTACAGCAACAATTAACAATCAAATACAGCAATTAATTTTATTGCAGAACTGCCTAATGAATTAAAATTGCCTCAAAATTTGTATGAGGTTGGTGAAGTAAGCCTAAAATACAGACCAGCAAAACCAAAACGCATCACAGGCAGTGTTAAAACATCGCCATTGTTATCAAATTTGAAACAACTAAAGGTTTTAGCAGGCAAAATCAAGAAATCTACGCAAATCTAGCAACGAACTGTTCAGGTTTCTCTCTCATGCTCGTCGAGCGTTAAAAGAGGAAGAAATTCCATTCTTGTTTTCATTTTTTCCTGTTACACCGCCAGATGTTGTGTTTTTTAGCGCAAAACGGCAATTTGTGATTGTACCTAATAAATTGGCTATTATATTTGGATTTATTAGAAACCAGTTTCCACATAGGAACGTTCTTGCTTTAAGTACAATTTCCATAGATGCATTCAAAAACGTTTCAATAAATACCGAATTTGATATAAGAATGGAAACATTTACAGATTACCAAAATTTAATAGGTATTTATCAACCGTTTCAAAGTGTTGTTTCCTTTTTTCGGCCAAATAGCCAAGGGAATGAAGATCTAAAAACATTCTCGAACGATTAAATAAAAATATAATGAACTATTTTAAAAGGTTTGAAATAACCATAGAACCAGACCGCAAAGTTACTTTTAAATTTGAAGATTTTGCTGATTCAAAATGCTTTAGGGTGCTGCAAGTTAAATAACTAGAATCATTAAGATTTCTGGATAAAAAATTTAGCATTGGGCTTTATGTATAAAGTGACAAGTTTGATATGGAAAAATACAACAAAATTAAAGATAATGAAACGTTAGACTTTCGATTTTCAATTAATCATTTATAATACGCACCAATCAAAGAGCCTGCCTTGTTGTCAGTAGATGATGTGTTTGAAGAAATAAATCAAAGTATAAAAACTCGTATATTCAACGACATGGAAATCAACTTTGTTAAACAGAATGGCGACATCTATGTTGAAAATTTGGATGAAAAGGTGTCTGTAAAGCTGCCATCTGCAGTTAACTAACTCTTAGGTATTCTATAAAATCTTGTTATTTCGCAATACAAGAGTTAAGGTTGGTTTAGTTATTCAAAAGGAAGAAGAAGTAAAAGAAATTAAGAAAGAAAAAATTAGTGAACATGACGATAAAATTTCTGCAGTTGCAAAACGGATTGTAGTTTTGAGTGATATTGTACAAAATTAGTACTATAACCATAATGTTTTCCCAATTTTGCAAGATTCTGATTTAAATAACGAGGGTATAAACAAAACAATTGTTTACTTTAACCTAGTCATATTTTTGCCTTTGAGTTGTGCGAATATACGTCAGATTCATGTGCGTCTAGTTGACGAGTTTGCTAGACAACTTGATTTTGGAAAAGACAGTGAAACCAGTCTGAAATTGCATTTTAAACCGAGATATAAGTCATGATGAAGCAAGTTAATTGCGATGACGAAAAATGCGTTTTGCAAGACCCGACGTACATTGAAACTAAAAATTGAGGATTAGCTAATGGTATTTATACTTGCAGCTCTGTTGTTTTACCTGTAGAATCCTAATACTTGGTTCTAATGAGATTATTTAAGAAAAAATACAAAACAACTAGAAAAGGTAAATGAGCAAGAAAGAAACAAATTGAACGCAAAAGTGGAAAAAAGAGGAGGATTGTTAAGAAACTCAAGAAATTACAAGCAGGAAGAGGACAAAAACCCAAGAAATCACTGTTTTATACAAGAAAAACACTGCAAAGAAACAAACGTTTCATCGCAGAAACTAAAAATAGTATGAATGGAGCTTTCGTGTATCCTTGCAGTTCATTTATAGACCGACCTTCGAGGTAAACATATCTTTAATCATGGATATAAACAATATTTTTGAGGAGAAACCAACTGTTTACAAAACATCTCAAAAGTTATTGAGTTCAGAGTTGAATTTAGTAGAGTTACGGCCTACTAATATAAGTAAACTTGAAACTACAGACCATATCCAATGTTTTTCCTTACTAAGTACTAACAGTACTAAAGATTGGTACAACCCACTTGAGTTTAGATAGATATATGACAACTACGGTTCGCTGCAAGAATTAATGTTAAGTATAGGTGTACGAATTGTCAAGCAAGACAGTACTAAATGCGAAGCAAGTGACGTCGTGGCTCCAACCAACTTGTTTTTCCATGCGCTGTTTTTAAATCTACAATTGTATTTAAATGGTCAGCTGGTCTTAGATACATTTAATTTTTATCCATGGTCAGCCTACTTGCACAGGGGATTGGAAACAAGCCAATTTGAAAAAGATGGATACTTGAGAGATCAGATGTGGTATCCAAATACTAGCCCTAATACGTTTGCAGTCACTGACGTTTGATTTAATTCAAGATATCAAATGACATAAAACTCAACACAGTTTTATTTACTTGGATCTCTGCTTGAAAACGTTTTCAATCACAACAAATATATTCCAAGTGGGACAGAATGTTGGATTATTCTGAAACAAAGCGATCCATACTTGTACTTGGATTGTGGAAAGAATGATAAATCTGGATTTTCTGGTTGCCCGTATAGAGCGAAAATTACAGATGCTGTTTTTTTTGCTGCTAAAAAGACAGTTTTGCAAGATGTATTGAACTTACATTGTTAACAGTTATCAAACAATGAGGCATTTAAATATGTAACAAATGAAGTTCAAAAGCTATTTCAGTACCAAAATGTTTATAAGATCTTTTGTTTCCATGTACTCGTAATTAGACACTGGCATCAGTGCTTTCATACTGTGGGGATATAAACTTGATGTCTAGTGAGAGTAACTGTCTTTTTGGCTGTGATATGTCTAACCCACCCGGACAACGCTCGTGATTTGCAATCCCCTGTTTCTTTGTAAATATACATATTCCCCCCCGTATTCCTTTTTTTGCAATTTCAAATATCCTGTAGTCCCTTATGTATTCTATTACGGCATTAGATTGCTTTAGAAAACAGTCCCACGAGAAGCTTGGCAAAGTCAAAGAATAAGTTTGGTCCAGTTCGTAGGTTTTCAATTTAAATTTCTGCAAGTAGTACTGTATCCAATAAACAACTAAAACGCATGCAATCTGCTAATGTCTCAAGGTTAAATTTTGCAGATGTTTTAAACTAGCTCCCATTGGCTGTCTGGTATAGGTTTATCATCAAGTAAGGATTTTCTAAAACATGATCTTGTGGGAATGGGATCCTTAAGACTTGCATTATTAGTTAGGGACATAAAATGAAAATAAACTAGTTTTGTAATAATACGAGATCATCTTGGAATGGTTTTAAAAGTTTAACTTTTTTTGCTCATTAATCTTAGCTTTTTGAAAATAAAAATTTATATGTACACTGTTGCACTATTTTTAGTGACTGAGGGTCTTTTGCATTTAGTGATTCCGCAAGTTGAAATAAATTGTCAACAAGATATTTCAAGTCGCTACCAGCACCACTAAAACCCTGCCTATTTTCAGCAGCACAACTTGTAACTTAGCCTACTTTTGCGTACAGTAACTGGTAGGACTTTATGTTAGCCTTCCTATATAAACAAAGTTTTCCGATGATTAAAACAATTC
The DNA here is from genome assembly GCA_949802685.1 of Dicyrtomina minuta. Taxonomy (NCBI): domain Eukaryota; kingdom Metazoa; phylum Arthropoda; class Collembola; order Symphypleona; family Dicyrtomidae; genus Dicyrtomina; species Dicyrtomina minuta. The sequence continues at coordinate 28,241,250 of OX461809.1, forward strand.
CCTGAAAGCTCAGCATCTACTTCGGGCCAACGGTAGACAAAGTTTTATTTAGTTCTCATTCTATTTAGATTTATACAATATAGCTTATACAATGGCCGGATCGGTTTGTCCTGCTGAACCGATCCGTTTTTTAAATTATTGAATTATGGGTTTTTTCTTTACAGATAGCTGTGATATAAGTGTTGACAATCATAAAAAAATAGTTTGTCATAAAAGAAACTCCAACTAATCTATTTGACCCCAAATTATTTTGCGAAAATCAAAAAACAAATAATGCCATAAACTTTTTTATATTTTTTACTACCCAATTTAATTCACAAATTTAATTTAGCAACACACGTTTACTTAGCATAGCTCTAGCGTAAATGGGCATAAATGAAAAGCGTTGGAAATATTTTTTCCACGATAATGCAAATTTTTAAAACATTTTTTAATATTACGGTTTTCAAAAATTCGTAGTAGTAGTATTGCACTTTTGTATGCTCGGGTGTTACCCATACAGTGCTATTTATTTTATGAAATTCGACTCTGGAGACGGAACATTGAATGTTTCCGCTCGCTGAGACCGTACTCAATCTTTCTACTCTGCAAGGCAAGTAGAATAATAAGGTACAGTCAATTGCAATGGTAAAGTTTGAGAGGGAGTTTTTGGTGGTGAGGTGAAAGGAAAAGTTGGCGCGAAGTTTGTATACTCCATAAGCTCAGCATTAGCTTTTTCTCAAATTTTAAAATTTGTCTACCTCAAAATTTCCGAAACTAATCCCAATGCTATTTTGACACTAGTGAACTATGTTTTGTGCTCTTTCATTTGACACCTAGTTCAATAATATTGGCCCATGTTTGCCCGACCTTTGACCTGTGAAGTTGATGTTTTGTGTGAATTTATATTACGGCAGAAATTTCTGGCTGCCAGATGATGTAAAAAACGAGGGGCGCCGTCGAAACCGACCCCCAAGTCGATTGACTGTACCTTATTATTCTACTTGCCTTGCTACTCTGCTTAAATGCTAAGCGTAACCTGAGATAGTACCGTGGAACTGGTGACCTCTGTGTAGCGGTGGATTAATTTGGACCTCTCCAGTTAATACTCTTAAGGCGTTCAGTCTGTAAAGATCAACCACGCGGAAGAAGTGCCAATAACTCCCGCGAGGAGATTTTACTCCTGTTTACCTATACTAAGTATATAGAATATAATCTAATAAGACGACCTCTACGTTGGCCCTGTTTTACAGAGGGAGAATATAATACAGGGGAATCGAACCGACACACCATGACGTCGATTATTTGGCCGGCATTCCAATATGTCATTAAGGTCCAGCTCCGTTTATAGCTACCGAGTCGGAATCGGATCTGCTACGGATAACTGTGAAACCACTCATCATCGAGCATGACCGGCCGGGCCAGCCCCCACTGTATTTTCTTTCCTCTGTAACAGGCGGCTACATAGAGAGACAGTAGAAAATATTCTCTGCGAAGTACATGTGGATTAGAAAATCATCACCGTCGCCGGGATTCGATCTCCGTATCTCTGCACACTCCGCAGTGTCACGAGCCTACATGTCTTCCCTCTAAAGTGCCATATAGCGTAGCATTAAACATATATTTTAACCTAGCTATATGAAATATTGCATGTAAGTACATAAGTACTTTGTACTGTCATGTATTAAATACAGTTTCCATAAATAATTTCATTAGTTAAGTGTAGGAGTCTAGCTATGCCTTGATGACTTAACTTTTAATGAGTTTGTGTGACGTTGCATATGGATAACCCTGAAATTGTCAAATTAGACGGAGAATATTGTTTGCGATATATTTAAAAGTTTTGCGTGCTTGTCATAGCATTATGTTAAAGGAAACAGAATTTTTTCGACGCATCAAGTTTGATCAAGAGGCTTTGACTACATTCATGGGAATTCGACTAAAGTTCTGAAAAAAAAATCCTTTCTCAATCCAGTCGTCTGACAGGAGCCGTCGTTTCTGCACCAGCCAGGTTCAGACATTAACATTAAACAGTGCTATCAGAGGGGTGACAGTGTTTTGACATTTTATTTACTAGCGTCGTAGTACAAGACAGTGTATTGTTGTGACAGTCGTCTGACAGCAGCCGGGGAGACTTAATCAGTCCGGATTCTGAATAACATTACACATACGAGACAGTACTATCAGAGGGGCGACCGTATTTTGAAATTTTACTTACTGGCCTCATAGTAGTGTATTGTGTATTGTTGTGACTGTGAATAGTTTACACCTCAGATTGTTGTGTAGCTATTAATAATTGTAACTTTGTCAGTACTGAGTAAGCACTTCTGCCTATAGTGTGCATTGTACTAAAAGTTAACTGCCTTGACTATGGCAGGATTTTATATTCATTTTATATGTCATTTATATTGTATACTTTTGTTTATGGTTTACACTTAGGACAACAGTGTACTACTATTAAATTTAATTATGGTTTATTATTACACTTTGACATAAGTGTGTAGACTTTAGTGAATACATATGACAGTGTGTATTTACCATATTGTGACTTATGCATAGTAAAGCCATAGTCTAACTTATTACGTGGCCTTTACCTTGTGTTTGTATTACTGTGAAATGAATCAAATACAGTATAATAACGACAGTATTATGTATTTTACACTGTAATGACTGTGACTTTTGAGCATTGTATATAATTTTGTCATTTGTCATCCAAGACACGGATTTTAAGTTAAGTCAACAACCATATTTGAGCTATCGAAGTGTTAAACACGTAGTCTGCCGTAGCAGCAAGTAGCACGTAGCAAAGTTATAATGTTTGAAGTTGTAACATAACGAGATGCGCAAAGCATTAAGTAAACTTTTAATGACCGTAGTCCAGCGTATATTTGCATACGTGCATTTAATATATGCAAAAAGTAGTAAAGCAAAATATGTACCCCGTAGCAAAATGTAAATGTTTCCATTTGTAACATGACAAGATGCATATAATATCAACTTCAATTCTAATTTTAGAGTTTTTGTTGTTGACGTTTTAATTTGAGTAGTCGTAGTAAAGAGTTTTATAATATCAAATAGATAATACTAAAGTACAAAGTATTACGAGAAGTAGTAAAGTATAAAATATTGCACATCGAGTATTGCGTAGCAAAGTATAAATTTTTGCATTTGTAACATGACAAGATAAATAAAATAACAACTTTAATTCCCTATTTTAGAATATTGGTTATTGGTAGTGTTGTAAACTCCAATATCTACATGCATATCAAATATAAGATACCTTCTTTTGCATTTCTATATACATCTCATTATTTTCTATACACTCACACTCACTGTTTCCTAAGTGGTGCTATTCGTACCTACCCCTCGAATATTCACAATTTTATTTTTTCTACATTGTTTCATTTGACTCTATAGCTGTACGCATTCATGTGAGACGTACGCTATTCACATTACTTACCGACTACGTACAAGTCACCTCGTTTCACCGTTCAGCTCTGATGGCCACAGAGCTGACGGCGTACTTGTACGTGACATTATACTTGTTACAATCTTTTTTTACTTTTATCTATGTAGAAATATCTATAGTATAATTTACTCAATGTACATGCATTAAAAATGGAATAAAAAGGAGCGCTCTAGTAATACTCGAGACTACTATTTACCACTATACGAGATACGCAGCATGTAGACACTATATCTCATATATTCCTATATACCACTACACACATACACTTCTCACCTCTGTTGTGTTAGTATACAACAGAAAATGGTGTTTTTTTTCTTTCCGCGAGAAGATTATTCGAAATTTTAATAAATTTCGATGACTACGCATTTCTTACCTCTCGTCGCCGACATCAACAAGCTGCAGCAACTTCAGGACCAACTGAAAATTATTCAAGGCAACGAGTTTTTAATTTTCTAATATCAACATAGATATAAAGTTCATCATAATATTCCTCCAGGTAAAAATCCCATTCAAATGGAAAATTTGAAATCGGTCCACAAATGGTATAAGGCACACAATCGTGATTTACTTGTCCTTATGGAACGCAAAAGGGCTGATTTACCACACAAAAGGATCAAGAGCGTGAATTCTCTCTTTAGCAAATTTTCTTATATACTATTAGACAATAATTACACAGTTCAAAAAGCCTATAACATTCCTCATTCTGTACTTGACTCCTTTACTAAATAAGATCCTGTCTCAACATCCTCAACTTAACCATCAGCCCCACCAGCAACTGATTCCGAAAGTTCAAGCCTCCATACTGCTGATGCGTACGCTACAGTTGAACCACACACTGACGAAAACGTAACTGTAGAACCCGATCTAAAAGAAGAAACTCCTAACAACGACGAAGAAGAACAAATTCCACGTATTTTCAAAATGGCTTTTTACAATCTACCCTCAAACTTATATTGACCTGCTAAAGACATGGCTATCAGCTTCTGCAAAGAAAAAGTCCTGCAAAAAAGACATTTAGCCTTAGGACTCGACACTACGACAGGACGTTATTGGTAATCGCTCCACCGTGCTATTATTGATGACATCTTCACCTTCGTATCACTAGTCGAAATATTCCTACGTGAATTCTCCACTCAATGTGGCATGACGAGACAAGATATACTCGCAGCAGTGCAAAATCCCAGTGAGCCAGCTTCATCATTTTTAATCATGATACGTTTCCATCTCGAAGAGCACCTCAAGACATTAGATGAGAAAACAAAAGTAAACATCGCCATTGACGTTGCTTTAAGTTCCAAATTTCCTTGATCAACTTTATTGAAGCTCAACCCCTTTCATCCACATGGAATGCCCTCACTCTAATCATAAAAAGTTATGATGAGGCTCCATTTCAATTCCACACATGTCTACACCAACCCCTATAATCAAAAGTGAAATCAATAATATTGGCCAAGAGGATATGGGTTTACTTATGCATCAAATGAGTACACTCGCTGTTGAAATAAATCAAATCAAAACCCAACACAGAAACAACAACAATAATCGAGGCCAACACAATCAACGTCGAAGTGGATATTCCCAAAATAATAACAATCGCAACACTAATTATAACAATAATCACCGAAACAACAACAATAGACGACCTTCTTCACGTACCTCGCAATTTTATAATGGTCAACGTTACGCTCATATTGAACCAGATTGTAGGCAACCAGGTGGGGAAGCGCACTCCGCTTCACATCAACCTCCCCAGCGTACATACCCCCAAATTCAACAACCTTCCTCCTAAGTACAAATTCAACAATTGGAATCACAACAATCGGAAAACAACATTGGCATGAATCCATAATACGTGAGCCAGTAAGACCAATGAAGAAAATTAATAATAATATTCAATCCCGTCACTCTGACATCACTGTTCCCATTAGCATTTTCAATAAACGCGTTCTTGCCCAAGTCGACTGAGGAGCAACCATCAGTGTTATCTGCAAAAATTTAATTCCTCCTCACCATCCCTATGAAACAATTCCCAACCTACATATTAATTTAACAGCTTATGGTGGACAGAATATTTCAGATTCTGGCTTCATAAAATTACCTATCAAAATTGGTACAATAGAAATCCACTACCCTTTTTTAATCACGAACACACATAATAACAAGATTTTAATTGGACATGACTTTCTAGACCATTACCAAGTCAATACTAGCCATCAGTCTTGACATCTCCATTCTTCTCATTTTGGATCCGTACCTTTTCATTTACCTTCGTCGCACATACTGCACAAGCTTGGAATTCTCCCTGAAAAAACAAATAGTCAAAACAAACCATTACCTATCCCAAGAAAAATAATTCACACCATTTAAAATTTATGGTCCTCTCATCCAATTCCAATTATCTCCATACCTATATCACAACCTTCTTAATCCTATACACCCATACATCAAAACATACTCCGCCTATCCAATACTACTACTTTACCCCCACGTAGTCAAGTCACTATTCCTATCTAAGCAGATAATATATATATAAATCAAACCAAATTCTAATTCCCTCCAAACGTATATACAGAACTAATAAAATACTTATTTCCCGTGCTGTCCTTTCTCTTCAATGTAAGCACAAAGTAGCCACAAAAACTACTACTAAACCCATAACCTTACTCCGCAATTGTCGCATAAGAACCTTATCTCCCCTTAATATAATTAATATTGTGAACCCTACACCTAATTTAAATTTCATTTCTCTTCAATCAAAACCCAAAGTTATAGAATCCAAAATTGATATTTCTCGTAGCCTCTTCCTAGAAAACCGACAACAAATTATGAAGATTATACAAGAATACTTTGATATTTTCTCATGGCATAGAGAACTGGGAAAAACCAATCTAATTGAATTTGAAGTGGATACAGGAGACCAACCCTCAGTGAAATTACGTCCATATAAAACTAGTCATTTCCAAAATCAAATTTTAAAAGAACACATCAAAAGATTATTAGAAGAAGAAATGATTGCCCCTTCAATGTCCAGCTGGAGTTCCCCCGTTGTAATAGTCAAGAAGAAGATTGATGCAAGTGGCAAACATGAGTATAGAGTGTGTGTTGACCTGCGTGGAGTCAACGCCATTACCAAACTCTTTGTGTACCCATTTCCTCTCATCAATACTATACCTTCCCAACTCAAGAATAAATCTTTTTTCCCCTCCCTAGACGCCGCAAGTGGTTTTCACGCCATCCCTGTCAAAAAAGAACACCAGGATAAATTAGCATTTATTACAGAACATGCACTTTATGAATTTCTCAGAATGCCATTCAGGTGTATAATTCATACATTCCGAGTTATTTCCAACGGTTTATTGACGTAATGTTAGCCTCTAACAAGAACAAAATCGCTTCCTTATATATTGACGACATCCTGGTATACTCTTCCACTTTCTCCGATCACCTCTTCCATCTCCGCTGTATATTTCAACGTATACGTGACGCAAAGATTAAACGTAAACCAACAAAATGTAATTTTGGATACAAGACTATTTCTTGCTTCGGCTACATCATACCCGCTAATGGTGTCCAGCCCAATACGAAAAACTTTGAAGCTATTCTCAATCTACTCCAACCCACGAAGATGAAAGAACTGCAATCTGTCTTGGCAAGTTTCAGTTATTTCTGAAAATATTTACGAAATTTTAGTGCACGTGTAAAACCCTTACGACAATTACTCAAAAAAGATACTCCTTTTAATTAGACACAAGAATGCGAAAATTCATATCAAGACTTGTAAAATGCATTCACTACTTCACCTTGTCTCGCCCACTTTGATGCAAGTCTCCCAACATTTGTCACTACGGACGCCAGCCAATCTGGCGTCGGTGCTATTTTAGAACAAGAAAATAATCAAAAACGTCCCCCCGTTGCATTAATCAGCCGCTCCTTAACTCAAGCTGAATCTAAATGGAACACCACTGACCTGGAACTTTTAGCCATGACATGGGCTACATACAAATTATAAGAATATTTAATTGGACTTCTGTTTATTTTACGCACCGATCACTGCGCTATATGTAGTATACTCAGCAGTCGCAAAGTTAAAATGTCACCAAAGATGACTCGTATGATGCTAAAATTATCCGAATTTGAAATTTCAGAAATTTAGCACATCAAAAGTTCCCTCAACCATACTTCAGATTTATTATCCCGTCTCAGAAGAACCCCAGAACGTGATACAGTTAATATCTCCACACTTGATATTTCTTCGTTTTAACAACAGCCCTCTACCCCCTGGATTTCAGAAATAATAAATAAATATAAACTGAACACTATTACGCCTCATGAAAAAAAAAGTACGCACTCATTGATAATATTTTGTATTATGTCAATCTCCGACAAGGCTCGAAATACTTGTACTGTGTACCTCAAGATAACATTGCAAAATTATTACACACATTCCATAATGAACCATTAAGTAGTCACACAGGTATGACTCGTACCTACCTAAAAATCCGATTACGTTTTTACTAGCCGTCACTCAAAAATGATGTTTTTCAGTACATACAATCTAGTTCAAAGTGTCAAGGGAAGAAGCCACTTAGCCGCAAGCTCTATGGGTCTTTCCAGTTTGTCCCAGTTCCTTCCTCTCCTCGTAAACACTGGAGTATTGACATGGTTGGCCCACTTGTACGCACTCCCTCTAGAAAGAAGTTTATTTTAACTGCCTAGGATTATCACTCGAAGTGACTTGAGACTCGTGCTGTAGCTGACGGAACTTCACAGCAGTTCGCAAAATTTATAATTGAGTCTATTGTATGTGGACACGGGGTTCCGTCGATTATTCAGAGCGACAGAGGATCAAATTTAACAATTAAAATTTTTTCTTATCTTACACAGATGATAGGAACTACGCACAAACTTTCTACAATTTTTCATCCAACGTTGCAAGGCTCGTTAAAACCACTCAAGACTGCACTTTCTATGTATGTGAATGAAACACATCAAGATTGGGATTGTTATTTACCGTTTTCTCAGTTTGCACTCAACACAAGCCCCAATCGCAGCTCTGTTTTAACCTCTTTCTATTTAATGCACTGCCAAATTGCACTACTACTCCCCAACGTTGTTTTGCCCCGAGTACTTGATACTACTATACGTGATTATCAACATCATTTTAAAACCATATACTTTACAGTCCAAAGTAATTTGCGTCGAGCTCAACATTCTTATGCCAATCAAGCCGGAGCCGCCTACACTCCTCACCTATTTTAAGTTGGTGAACAAGTTTTATATTACCATCCTCACCATGTTAAAGGATTATCCCCTTCCCTCATGCGTCACTGGACTGGTCCATTCACTGTGATTACACGCATCAATGATGTTAACTATGAACTGCAACACTCCTCACATCCCGAAGTCAAAGAAGTTGTACATGCATCTAAACTTAAGAAGTACTATGTACGTTCTCCTTTATCTACTCCAGTGGACACGTTTGGCCTTCTACTCCATCCACTCCTTCGATTCCATCAAGCTCTGCTCCTCGCTCGTATGCTGATGTTGTTTGACGTCCTTCCCCTGTGGTTATCTCTGCCTCCGACATTCCACCACCTCGACGTCGTGGTCGACCGCGAAATGATGTTGTTGCCCCCAATATTATTCCTCCTCTTATCCCTCCTGATGAGCTCTTACCACGTCGCTTTAATCTTCGTTCACGACCTTCTTGATTTTGGGCTTCATATAGTTTTACCTATTTTGTGTACTTGTGGTTTGCATTATTTCGATTTTGTAGTCTTTTATGTTTTTTATGTACTTTTTTTAATATACTCTTATGTTATGTGTTGTACAATGTCGGCATCGTTTTTGTAATCTTGGGTGTGTTGTAAACTCTAATATCTACATGCATATCACATATGAGATACCTACTTTTGCATCTCTATACACATCTTATTATTTTCTATACACTCACACTCATTGTTTCCTAAGTGGTGCTATTCGTACATACCCCTCGAATATTCACAATTTTAATTCTACATTGTTTCATTTGACTCTATAGCTGTACGCATTCATGTGAGACGTACGCTATTCACATTACTTACCGACTACGTACAAGTCACCTCGTTTCACCGTTCAGCTCTGATGGCCACAGAGCTGACGGCGTACTTGTACGTGACATTAAACTTGTTACAATCTTTTTTACTTTTATCTATGTAGAAATATCTATAGTATAATTTACTCAATGTACATGCATTAAAAAATGGAATAAAAAGGAGCGCTCTAGTAATAATCGAGACTACTATTTACCACTATACGAGATACGCAGCATGTAGACACTATATCTCATATATTCCTATATACCACTACACACACACTTCTCACCTCTGTTGTGTTAGTATACAACAATAGTAAAATTCGAGTAATTGTAGCAAAGAGTTTTATAATATCAAATATAAATATTGTACTATTCGTAGTTTGCAGTAGAGCAGGAGTCAAAGTCGGAAGTCGACGTGGAAGACGATACCAAAACTAATCGTATTTACGGTTGTTGTAGTCGACGCCAAGAGAGGCAGCATAAGTAGTCAAAGTTGTAGTTGTGGTGGCCATCAAGTAGCAACCTATTTGAAGTTTTACATTTGCTTTATGCTATTTCCATCGCTTCAAAATTAAAAGGGGTGAGTGGGGGAAATTGTACTGGATGCAAAACACTGTATACTCAACCATGCAGCTCCTATACTGTACGGTTACGAATACGTGGGTCCGTTCTTTCCCCTGGCATTTCTTTCGCCACTACCCACCGTTACTTTAATGTTAAGGATAGCCGCGTTTATTATTACACACTTTGAGTTGAAGTCCTTATATAAGTTAATATATACCTACCTACCTACATATATTCTACATTTCCATCACACTACTACTTACGGCATACGACACAATGCAATTCCGCATTTGCCAGTACCAACCCTTACAAATATACTGCCTACCTAATACGTACCTACTACCTACTATGTTTTTATTTTATTTATTTATTTTTTATTAAATTTATTTCTCCTCAATTTCTGTCCGTTCCTCCTTCACTGTTCTAAGCGCAGCACACAACGCAAGGCAAATTGCCATATAAAGTACGTACCTACAACCTCTGTGAGTACCTATCTACTTACACAGACACATTGAACATTGACTGTATATCAATGTTTGTCCCTGTATCATCTCGTATCTCATGTCATCCCATCATTATATGTGTTAAGCGGCAACACTTCGATAACTCAAAATAAGGTTGTTGACTAAAACCAAAATCCGTGTCTCGAATGACAAATGACAAATAATATACACTGCACACAAGTCCTAGTCACTACAGTGTAAATTATATAATACTGTTTTTATTATACTGTATTTAATTCATTTTACACTAATACAGACACAAAGTAAAGGCCACGTAATAAGTCAGACTATATCTTCACTATGTGTATCTCACAATTCAATAAATAAACTGTCAATATGTATTTACAATAGACAACACACTCATGTAAAAGTGTTAAAAGAATCACAATTAAATTAATAGTAATACACTGCTGTCCTAGATGTAAACTATAAACAAACAATATGTCCAAAATAGAAATGACTTAATGTCCTGCCGTAGACAAAGCACTGAACTTCTAGTACAATGCTTACTGTAGACAAAAGTGCACGCTCAATATTGGCAAAGTTACAATTACTAATAGCTACACAACACAACAGACAGAAGTGGAAACTATGGTCAGTCACAATACTGCACAATACAACACACTGGCTTGTACAATGAGATTAGTAAAAATAAAACTACTGACACCTCAATATTAGTGCTGTTTTGTATGTGTGAATTCTGGTGCTGAGTATTACCGCTCTCTCAGGTATCTATCCAGAGACTGACCTAGGCTGCAGTTTTTGTCTCAGCTTTATATAGTCCGGCAGACTGAGAATGGAAACGTCGGGACAGTCATCGAATCCCCGGTACGGCTTTCGTTGATTCCGTACTATGGTTGAATTTCCATGAATGTAGTCGAAGCCTCTGGATCGAACTTGATGCGTCTAAGAAATTCTATGTTTCCTTTACCATAATGCTATGGCAAGCTATGGCAAGAACTTTCGAATATATCGCATAGAAATTCTTCGTCTAATCAAAACTTCGAATAACAATTTGACAATTTCGGAGTAGTTCACAAACGACTTCACAAAAAATTCATTACCAAGTCATGAAATCAATGCATAGCTAGACTCCCATACTTAACTAATGAAATAATGTATGGAAACCCCATTTAGTACATGACAATACAAAGTACCTATGTACCTACATACAATATTTCATATAGTTAGGCTAAAACTAATGTCTTATGCTATTTGACACTACATTCCCTATCGCAATGTCTGTCTACGGATTCAGGGAACAAGGTGGGTGATTTAAAACTTACAACGTCAGTGAATGTCATTGTGTGCTCGACAACAATATGCATGTCTTAAATAGATTAAATTTACATAAAACTAAACCCGGGAAAAATCCCGTAAGAATTGGTGGTGTGTATGTATGTATGTATGCATGCATGTATGTATGTATGTATGTATGTATGTATGCATGTATGTATGTATGCATGTATGTATGTATGTATTACTTGTATATGCGTTCGAAAAACCCAGAAATAACCCCACACCTCCCGCCCCCGCACCCCTAAAAAATTAAATTATTGCAACACACTACAAAAGTATAGTTTAAAACTTTAAATATTAAAAATTAAATTATTGCAACACACTACAACTTGAAATTTTATACAATATTCATTTAATTTCAAGTTGTGTGTTGCAATAATTTAATTTTTAATATTTAAAGTTTTAAACAATACTTTTGTAGTGTGTTGCAATAATTTAATTTTTTAGGGGTGCAGGGGCGAGAGGTGTGGGGTTATTTCTGGGTTTTTCGAGCGCATATACAAGTAATACATACATACATACATACATACATACATGCATACATACATGCATACATACATACATACATACACACCACCAATTCTTACGGAATTTTTCCCGGGTTTAGTTATTTATGGGCTTCCCAGTTTAGATCAACTGTTTATTAACTTTAATTTACTTACAATTGTATAGGCGAAAATAAATAGGACCGTCTGGGAGTTTAGGCTAAGGGGAGCGGGAACAAAGGGATGATAGGAAAATTGTACAGAGGCATATAGGTAGGTAGGTACGACTAATATCTACGATTTAATGCAATTCAATGTACACATGAGTGGGGAGTAGGCAATGCATGGCTGGGGTTGCCAATGATATATGTCTTTGCTACTGCGTGCTACTGTTAATGCAGCTTGGGATAGCGAAATGAACATATGTGCAGTGCAGTATAATAACATGAATTGCCCTGGCCGAGCAAATTGTTAATGAGCTGTGATGGTACTCAACACACGTTTTATATACAAAATTACAATTTTTCGAATTAATTACACTGAATACAATTAAAAACATCAGATACAGAACATTGAATCTACGCTATAATTAAAATTCAAAATTATAATATATATCTAGGTTACATCTATACTATAATATACTATAACTATATACAGGTTGTAGAGATACAAAACAGGTTATTATTCTATGCTACATATTTTATACAATATATTCATTATACATCTAGGATACATCTATACTATACTATAAATATATACAGGTCTTTCAAGCTAGAGCTTGGTATTTAACAATATTTATGTAGCCTAAACATAATACTTAAATTACATATCTAGGTTACATATAGGTTACATCTATACTATAATATACTATTAATATATACATTTCTTTCAAGCTAGAGCTTGGTATTTAACAATATTTGTGTAGACAAAACAAAGTACATAAATTAAATATCTAGGTTACATCTAGGTTACATCTGAACGATAGTATAAATATAAAATATCTTCGTATATAAAAAAATAAATATAAATATCTTCGAGCTTCATTATATTCTGTTCCATGGCAAGAGGAAAGTTCGCGTCTCGTTTATGTAAATGCTTTTGATACTGAAAGTCACGAACAAGTACATACCCATTGCTTTCTTCAGTACTCCCTAATCCAGGGTCAGTCCAGTCAATGTTTATAAGATCTTCTGTTTCCATGTACTCGTAATTAGACACTGGCATCAGTGCTTTCATACTGTGGGGATATAAACTATTAATGTCTAGTGAGATTAACTGTCTTTTTGGCTGTGATGAGTCTAACCCACCCGGACATCGCTCGTGATTTGCAATCACATATTTCTTTGTAAATATACATTGGCACCCCCGTATTCCTTTTTTTGCAATGTCAAATATCCTGTGGTCCCTTATGTAATCTATTTTGGCATTAGATTGCTTTAGAAAACAGTCCCACGAGAAGCTTGGCAAAGTGAAAGAATAGGTTTGGTCCAGTTCGTAGGTTTTCAATCCAAATCTTCTAAAAATTTTTTAAAATTTCTGCAACTAGTACTGTATCCAATAAACAACTAAAACGCATGTAATCTGCTAATGTTTCAAGGTTAAATTTTGCGGATGTTTTAAACAAGCTCTCATTGGCTGTCTGGTATAGGTTTATCAATAAGTAAGGATTTTCTAAAACACAATCTTGTAGGAATGGGATCCTTAAGACTTGCATTATTAGTTAGGTACAAAAAATGAAAATAAACTAGTTTTTGTAATAATACAAGATCATCTTGGGATGGTTTTGAAAGTTTAACTTTTTTTGCTAAATAATCTTGGCTTTTTGAAAATAAAAATTTATATATACACTGTTGCACTATTTTTAGTGACTAAGGGTCTTTTACCTTTAGGTATTCCGCAAGTTCCAGTAAATTTGAGTCAAGAAAAAAATTGGGATCCATAAAACGTACTTTGAATTTTAAAGAAACCCATTTTCCAGTGTAGTTGGGTTTTTTTGTATTTTCAGAAGGGTATTCTAAATTTAATTTGGAAAGCCAAGTATCTTTCGCGGTTATTGTCATTGAAATAAATTCTTTAGGGGATTTTGCAAGAACACGTACGTCTTTGGAAGTAAAAAAATTAGTTTTTATTCCATTTTTAAAAAGGTGATAATCAAAAGAACCTCCGTAATGAGAAATAAGCGGGATCTCGTGCTTGTTTAAAATTTTAAGGTTACAACGACTGCATGCAGAAAACTCAAAGTTCCCTAGATCGTGGTTATAGTGAAACGTGCGTAAAATCTTATTTTCTTTACTAAATTTGCGGTTACACAAGTGGCAATGCGTAGCTTGTTCAAACTGTGTTTTTACGCTAGATTTTGGGCGTATTTTGTTATTTGTTTCTCTATTATGTGTTTTATGTGTCTGTTCGTCTAGAAAAATATACGAGTGAAAACTTGTTTTAAAACATATTCTTCATCAAAATACTCTATACAAACAACGTTGTCCTTATCTTGAAGTCGTCTAATAAAAATAAAAGAATAAGCTGCAGGTGTAATTTTAGTTGTATATTCTGTGTAATTTTTTGCAAGTTTTTAAACTTAAATGGGGTTGCAAACGTAAAAAACTTATAAACAATGACAAAGAGGTACGGAAGTGTTTGCCATGACTTTGAAAACTTGACTCTTTCCGATGGTTCAGGAAAAATGATTTTTCTTTTTTTAAGTTCTTTACAGTTTTTGCTGTGCTGCGATAAGTTTTTCTTAGAGTTAAAACGTCTGAAACACAATTGGCAATAAAACGATTTTTTGTGACGTCCATTACACATTAATTTATCAAGATCAGTAATAAGAACTAGATGGTACGAGTTGTTCTTGTCTTGCTTTTCTTGGTTGTAAATAAAAAATATGTTACACATTTCATTTATATTAGAATTACGTGACCGCCTTACAGGAACGATTTGGTCATTGCGATAACTCAAAATGTTAATAGCAAGATTATTTTTGGTTTCCAAATTACTAAAATTATCGCCAATACGCAAAGAAAAATTAATATCTGTGAAATCAAATTGCAAGAAATAAGAAATATACTGCTTTGGCTCTTCTAATGTTTGTTTAACCCAGCAAGTGGTGTACGGTTTATATGTCTGCCTATTTACTTTATACCTAGCTAATATTTTATGGCGGAATCTGTGAGCAGCAACACAGAATCTAAAGCAATCATTGCATTCGTTTTTTATATTTAAATATCCAGTTTTTCTGGATTTAAGGGTGGAAAATTTGATATATCTTTTTGCTTCAGCATTAGAAAACAAGTTTAATTCTCTTACTTTAAACTGTATAGATTTTATTTGCTGAAGTGTCTAATCAGTACCGTGCTTATTGAATTCATATAATTTTTGTATAACTTCACTTGCACTATTAAATATAAAGTTTTCAATTTCTTCTCTACTTAATATATCGTAACTACTTAACACTGAACTAATGTTTTTTTTTGTTTGGTTTTTTACTAGTTTCTAATTCTGACGCTACTACGATGATAAATTGAACTTTAATACTGGTATGTACAGCAAAGTTATGAATTTACAATTTTACAATATACTCGTATAATTCAGTCAAAATATATTGGATGTCTTGAAAATCTTCAGTTAGTTGATGTATGAAGGTAACCATGAGTCCCATGTGAGATCTTAAGGATTCTTAAAATACATCTAGATCTTTCAATGACGGACGACAAGTACGACGAGAACGGCCTGCAGAACTATCGATAATGCTGGTAGTAGTGCTGGGGCCATATGTTGCTCCTAAACGACAGGTTTAACCGCCAATAAGATGTTGGTTTCTGTAGTCAAAGTGGGCAAGCCGTTTGCCAGAATGCAGGCACCTGTGATGGACTTTTGCAGAACAGAATCGGTTGCAAAAATATTATATGGACAAAGCTGTGGACTGTCGCACTAGTGTAATCATTGGATATATCGACTGCTCGAAGTAACGGTAGTGAGTGAGAAGCATATAGCTGGTTTTCAACTAGGCTGCATAATTCAAGCAGTATTTTTTCTGGTACAGTGTGTTCAGGCTCAACATCGTCTTCAAATTCTTCCTTTTCATTTCTTGTTCTTCTTCCTGTAGTAGTTCCTGCTTAAGTTGCGCAGATCTACCAGCTTTGAATATGAAATTATCATCAAAGCCAAAACATCTATTAACAAGTAGTGGAAGCTGTACTGTTATATCTTCCCGTAGGTCTTGTATACTTAGATGTCCATTAGCATGTTGGAACTGCACACGCGTATGTGCCCACAAATTGGCTAACAAAGTCAGGTTAATTTTGTGTATGACTTGATCCAAATCGACTTCTGGTTTCTTCATAGGCATAAAGTTATATTTCTTAAAAATGCGTAAGTTCATGTATTCGTAGTCTACAATTCCATTGTATTTTTCTTGGTCTACGTCCAAATCAGACTTGTAGACGCCATTATAACACTTGTCGTGTTGCTGTAGTCCCAAACACAAATCAATAGGGTCAGGTAAAACCACATACTCGTTTTCATTGCATTCAAACGTTAGCTTGCACTTTGTGTTACTTTTATCTAGAGGAAATTAAATCTTTAGCTTCAAGTTATAAAACTTTAGGTCGGCCATCTCAGCATTGAAACGTTCAAAAAATTTGCAAAAATCTGAGTCACCGTTGTTATTTTCTCTTCTAAACATCATAAAGTTTTCAAACCCCTGGTATAACTGTATAACATTGTCCATATTTTGAAACCTTTGAGCCCCAAAATTAAAATTTGTGCCCATTGGAATATAATCGAAGTCTGATTTTAGTACATTTTTACCAGCATACCATTTTTTATTAGTTTGGCTTTTTGTTAAGTCAAACAGAAATTAATTTACTGAGATCGACCACTTTAGGTGCATTTAGGTACATGATATTTTTATGGCTACGAACTTGAGCATAAAATGAAAGCATTAGCATCAATATATATAAATTTTATTGAATCAGGTAATATTTACCTAATTTGTATCAGGTGTTAAAGATTTTGAATATTTATTTCTCATAGTTTTATAATAAAAATAATATAATTATATTATTTTTATTAATAAACTTTATTTATTATCTTGTGGTTTTGATTTAGTTGCTCTGCTAGATATATTGCTCAGTTGACTTTTATGTACCCAGGTACGGACCCGGGTACATCGGGTACAACGGGTACGGGTACAAGCACGGGTACTTTTCGGGCACGGGTACGGGTACAGGTACAAAGAATATTTTAAATAGCGAGTACGGGTACATCTAAATTGGACCCGGGTTCACGGGTACGGGTACAGGTACGGGTACAAATTTTGCCGTACCCGAGGTACGGGTACGGGTACAGGTACGGGTCCAAGATTTTTGTACCCATTCGGAGCACTACTTTTTACAATGTGCACGTAGTGGTTGTAGGAGTACACACTTGTCGTATGGATCGTCTTCTGTGTGGCACAGTGTTGCACCAGCGCGGTGTGGATTTTGTGTGGGAAGCTTTAACAGCACTACCAGTGCACTTTATTTCTGAGATAGACTGTAGTAGGCAGACTGTAGTTTACGCTCATGTGTTTTGCCTCAATAATATTTAGACAATAATTTACATGGTCTTGTTCCAATAGTAGTTGGGTGACGAAATAAAACTCTGATCCTTTTTTTAAGCTAGGTGTTGTAGGTTGCTTTTTTTTGCCAGATATTTACTTGCTTCCAGTTGGTAGCGTTTTCATATGCCACTGGAGATCTGGTGGCCAAAATTAAACATTGTTATAATAGGACGTCCGCAATAGGCCTTATTTGCCTTGGCGGTGTCTGTGTGGCTCAGTATTACAACGAGAAGGCTAAATTTCGTGGAGTTTAAGCTGTTGCGGGATAAGTTTGTTAGTGCTCCATGGTGGGTACCTAATATGTCACGCAATGTGAACAACATTTTTTATTTATTTATGTATGTAACTACGTTTTGAATTTGGTAGCACCATTAAAAACTTTCCGTGTCAGTTGTGCTAAGCCAAAGTGGATAAGTAAAGACATAAAAAGTATAATGAGTAAACGTGATAAGCTGAAAGTGGAAGCTACGAAGTCTAACTCAACCAGCAGCTGGATATTATACAAAGCAGAACGAAATAAATTAAATAGGCTAAAGTGTAAAGTTAAATCAAAGAACATAGCACGTAATATAGACAAGGCAGCAAGCAGTCCAAAAGAAATGTGAAAAGCATTCAACAGTGAAATGGGTAGGTCCAAGCAAACTCAAACCGTAGGAATGCTGAAAGATAAAGATGGAGTTGAAGTAACAGAGAATTTTCAAAAATGTTATTTACTGTGTAAACATTTTATCTCAGTCCAACCAGACGCGTATGTAAAGCCAGACCCAGGTGACATTCTTTCTGCTGCTGTCAGTAGGCAACATAATATACTAGATAACGTCACTATAACAGAATATGACGTACAATCCTCTATTAAAGCACAAACATGTGGTAAAGCAGAGGGTACTGATGGAATTAACATTATAGTATATAAGCTGCTAATTATTCAGATATCTTCTATTTTTGTTTATTTATTCAATTTATCACTTGAGTACGGTATTTATCCTGAATCTTGTAAAGAAGCACTAGTGATTCCATTAAACAAAGGAAAAGAGCATAAGTACGACGTTGACAACTACCTGCCTATATCCGTTCTTCCAACGACGGCAAAGTTATTAGTCTATATTATTCATAATGCGTTATACGCGTTCCTACACAATACAAATCAACTTTCAGTCAACGAACACGGGTTTCGAAGAGATTTTTCCACAAAAAGTGCAAAAACGCAGTTTACGGCTCACTGCTATAGTGCTGGTGATAAAGGGAAATACACTAGGGCTGTATTTGTTGATTTTAAAAAGGCTTTTGATATGACAAGCGACAAAACTTTGTTACAAAAGCTCGGAAACCTGGGAGTTAGTGGAAACGTTCATAAGTGGTTCAAATCCTATTTACAGGGTAAGCAAATTAGAGTAAAAATAAGAAACACTGTATCAAGTAAGAAGACGTTGGTGCGTGGAACTCCCCAGGGAATTTGTCTGTCTCCTTTATTATTTTTAGTTTATAATTATGACCTACCTCATTGTTTAAAAAAATGTCAATGCATCCTGTATGCTGACGATCTAATTCTGTATTATTCCTCTAAAGATATTAATGAGGTGGAAAATGTGTTAAATTGTGAATTAAACAATTTATTTAAATGGTCCCAAAAAATGAAATGGTAGTGAACTACAGTAAAACTAAAGTAATGGTATTTAGGTCCCCACACTCTACTAAACTTACACGTAAAGTGCACCTTAAAATTAATGCGGCTGAATTAGAGCAAGTTGAAGCATTCACATACCTTGGTATTAATTTAGATACTACTTTAATGTTTGCTGACCATTTTAATACTGTATGTAGTAAAGTTAATTCTAAAACTAAGCTAATTTATCGGTATAGGAAATTTTTTAATAAGAGTCAGTTACATACTTTTGCAACTAGTCTGATTTTATCGGTTATAGACTACAGTAATATTGTATGGGGTAATATGTGTGATACTAAGATTCAGCGGTTGGATGACCTGACATTCTGAATTCTAAGAAAAATATTCGACATGCGGCCATCAAGACATAGGACAAAATTTGACATCCTGGAAGAAATGAACTGGATGACTACGGGTGAAATAATAAAGTTGTGCCAGTTAAAGTTCTTCCATGAGCATTATATTAACAACAGTACGGTGCGATGTATGTTTGAACAAGAAGTTTGTATGAGAACTGATAGAACGTCTATAGTGCTACGTAAACCGCTTAGTGTTGACAATGTAGAAACTTGTAATGCTTACGGGCGGAAATCATATAAATATGTAGCGGTTGAAGAATGGAATGCACTCCCGGAAACGATTCAAAAAATTAATAAATCTAACGAATTTGATGTATCGGTGCGACAGTATATACTGTCAAAGCGGATAGAAATTAATTTTATATAGGTAACCTCATAGTATATATATATATTATGTCATTTTTGTAACTTATTGTAGTTTTACGCTTAGGGTGCCAGTAATGAAAAGAACAGAAATGTTATTACTTAACACTGAAATAAATTTGATTTGATATTATGATCTACATGGTGCCCAATAAAACAAAATAATAATACGCTGTTTTCTTTTCTTACGAACAAGGTATACAATGTCATGATCCTACAGACCGCACTAAATAACATTAGCATGTATGACTTTGTGAGTACAATTAACGTATATATGTTCTAATTGTGTCCTAGTTTTCATAGTTGTACGCGTAAGGGCTTTAATTACGTGTAAGAGATTTAGGCCATTAGTACAATATTAAAGAATTTTAGTTTCAGCAGTGCTTTGGGGTAAGTCAACATTAAAGTCTCCAAGAATATACATTCCAAGTGATAAATCATTTAGGACGAGATAGCTATAAGGTCTTTAAGCAGAGCGTTATTAGTGTCTAAATACCCAGGAGATCTATATACATTTGTAACATAAATTGGCTTTGAATGAGGAAGTTTGATGCAAATTATTAATGTCTTCGTACACGTCTCTACGCAATTTACTAACTCTGATAGCAGTGAAGATTTAATATAAGTTACTAAATCACCCCCATTCCTCTCTATATCCTTCCTTTATAATGTGTAATTCTCAACTTGGACTTCGCTATCATCCAAGTTTTTTTTAACCCAGACTCTGAAATGCACATGACATCCGTATCATAATGATTCATTATGACTGACAAATCGTCGTTTTTTAAGACGTAAGCTAGATACATTTAGGTGCATCAGGACAAGTCCTTTGGGAATGTTTTTAATTTCAAACAAACCCAACGGCATCTAAATACTAAATTATCAGGTAAAAAACATGATTCATTGTTATTTCCTAACTTCGTTAGAAATTTTGTTGCATCCATAGTAATACATAAATGTACGAACAGTGTCTAGTCAAAAGGAAAAATATAGGGGTGTCTTATGACACCACAATAAGAATTGAGGTGGGATTTCGTTTCTCAAAATACATCTGATCAGCACCAATATTGCAGGAAATCATTCTATTCATGCATTTTTTCTAATTAAAAATTAGTGTGAGCATATATTTGGTTTACCCGTTCACATTGGTCTTTATTCATTTCCTAACATATGAATTAATATACATATACCTGGAAAACATGAGCGAGGAAGTCTAAAGGTTAACTTCATCGTCTTTTGTTCTATAAATATTTTATTCTATTTATTCTAATGTATTATTCGTTATTTTTTTTAAGTTTCATTATTGATTTATTGAAGCAATAATTATTATTTTAGGCATAATTTTCACTGACAATAAAGTTAAGTTTTTTTAACCTAATCTTACTGCATATTAAATCATTTTTTAATTAGTCACCGATTGTCGTGAATGCAAAGCCTAAATCACCAACTGCAAGAAAACATTTATTCCGCTGACGGTTAGAAATGTGCCACTTTAGTTTAGATTACTACCTCTGATCATAAAAGTTAATCCCTTTACACTTTTTATAGCCCATACGTGCTATTCAAGCATCTACTTCTTGGTAAAACACTCCATTGCCAACGCGCTAAGCTACGTGTATGTTTACGGATTATGCATTTTTTAAGTAAATAATATATAAGAATAATATTTCAATCATAATACTTTTTCTATAAATTGCTAGGTATAACAATGGTAGATGGAGCAAAACAATTTGAGCAGAAGAGTTTTGTATTGAAGTCGTTTAAAACAATTGGACTTGGTGCACATGATTTTGAGTTTCGTGTCAGGGAAGAAATTAAACTCTTTTTAAGCGATGTGAAGAGTAAATGCAGAACAGAAGTGAAGATGAGTAGGCAATGCCATCAGTTTCCTACTATTAACATACGCCACTTTTTTAAAGTTCCTGTTATAAATTCTATTTGGACGGCCATCATAGGAGAGCGGTTTAGCGCAAATGACTCACTGTTAGAATGGCTGTGTGAGCGCCTCCAAAGGTATGCATGTGATTAATGTTTTTTTCTAACTATTAAAGTGACATATGCCGTACAATAAAACATCGCTCTTGGATTTGCTTCTTTTTCAGATTAAAACAAACAAATGAAACCATTATTAAAAGAATCTCTTGGTATTTTCCATTTTTTTCGTCACTTCTATCTTTTATTGGACTTAAAAAAGTAGCAAACGCAGGTAAAGAACTTCAAGCTTTTGTTGGAATGCAGATCGAGCAGCGAAAGCAACACTTTGTGAGTGGCACACCAAGGAACTTTACAGATTTGTACTTTGATAAAGTTGCGGAGACTAATAATATTAATTCAAGCTTTCACGCAACAAGTAATTGGACCAAGTTTTAGTTTGATACAAGAATTAACAGAGGAAGGAGAAGCAAATACATATAAACTAAATAATTACATTACACTTAAATTTGGTCTGAATGAATTTTATTTAATCCTGATCAGAATAAATAGGCCTAAATTAATGCAATTTGCAGGACCATATTTAATATACATAGTGAAGTGAATAATCACATGGTTGCGGAATGTTTAGGAAGCTAGTGGTATGCATTGTCTCATGTGAGCGTGAGACTGGGCGTTACTTCGTTTTCCATTGTGTTCGCCAAGACGTAGGCAAGTTACGCTGCATGACATAATTATATCAACCTTACAATTAGATGTAGTAAACTTGCGAAGTAAAGAAGCCAGTGTTAAAGTATATTTATGATTAATAAGTTACTATAAGTGCTTTATCAACGATATTTATGCTGCCAGTTAAACATGTTAAATAAACTCACCGTTGACGGGTAAGTAAACAGTTAAATAAAATCAAGTTCGTATTCAGGTAAGTTACAGAGGACAGGTAAGTGCAATACCTGTTCTGAAAATGTGCGATTATTATGTAATAATATTATTTTTTGGTAAGAGTTTCGTTTTACATAGAGGTGCTTTTTAGATGCTGAGCTTAAGCATCTATTAAATGGTCATGTCCGTCTGTCCGTCCGTCCGTCAGTCTGTTGGCCCCACGCTACAGGTCAAACCGTTTACTCGATTGTCTTGAAACTAATTTTTATTAATCACAAATGCGAGCAGGCAGGTCTGTATTGTTTTTTCACTTTAATCGGACTGACCATTGCTTCAAAATTAAAAGTTGAACTGACCAAGGTCAAGAAATTTAGAAGTAAACAGCAAACACCATAAAAACGGATGAGAAAAACATACATAGATGGGCGTACTCAAGCAGTTCTTTCAGTGCCAGTGCAAGGAATTTAGATTGCACGCAAGGAAGAGGTAGAAAGCAAGTGCACATGCCCAGCTATGAAACAAAATAATCTCGAAAAGAACATACGGACATTTGTATAAGGAATTGTCCGTAAAAGACGTCATTTACATTTCACTATTTTACCGTTCCCCCTTTTTAGATCCTGAGCTTTAGCTGCATCTTATAATATGGTTTTGGTGTCCGTCTGTCTGTCTGTGTGTCTGTCCGTATGTAGCAACTTCGCTACAGGTTGCATTTTTTAAGCGATTAAAGTCAAACAACTTTTCTTCGCCCAGAAATGCAAGGGAGAAGTGCTATATAGTTTTTGGTTATCATTGATATAATAGTTTGTTTGCAATTAGCAGCTAAACTTGCCAAGAATGAAATCAATGTTCCAAGATAAAAAAAGGGCTGGTAATACATTAGAGGTACATACTGGGCTGAGAGCTTGTCAAGTTTCGCCATTTTAAATACACATGGAAAATTTTAACGAATTTCCATTACAAGTGAAGGTACTGCTTACATATGTACGTTCACAGTGCAGCCTAGTGTAGTGGTCCTGGGTCTGGGACTGCAGTGTCGCAGATGTAAATTGAAACATCTCCATACTCAGGTCTGGAGTCTGGGCTCCAGGCTTTGAACACCAGTCCTCCTATTCCTCACCATTTTACGGATTCGTATTACTTACTACAGGTCACGGACCTACGTAAGTAAATGGGCTATAGATGGTGACGGATTGTCTATAATGACGTCCTTCACATTTTATAGTTTTAAGCATTTTCAACTTCCTTTTTTCGTACTTTTTTTTTAACGGCTTGCCGCGTACATTTGTATGTAGCCTATTGATGGTAGCGGAGTCTGCATAAATGACGTCATTTGTAAATGATGCAATTCTTAAAATATATCATTTTAATCGGACTGGCCATTTCTTCACAATTAACAGTTAACTGGACCCACGCCAATACTCAGGAAAGCGTGCTTTCCGAAATTCGATAGATGAGAGTGAAAAAATAGAAAATGTGCATACGCAATTTTGAAGTTCTGCGGGGCGAATACAAGTAAATCTTATAGTACAGACCTAAAAAATCTCAGCTAAAGTTTTCAGAGGTATGTGGTCATCAGACACGCAGAAAAGATATTATAGATATTCAGTATATAGGTTATAGATATTCAGTAATGGACAACGAGCCTCTGGGGGTTCCTTTGATAAGTGATGGGCGGCGAGCTTTTAGAAATTTCTTTGAAAATTGATATACGGCCAGCTTTGGGGGGTTTTTTGATAAGTAATGTACAGCGAACCTCCAGCGGCTTCTTTAATACGTGGCGGACGGCGAGCCTCCGGCGTTTCTTTGATAAGTCATGGGCGGCGAGTTTTCGAGAGTTTTCTTGACATGTGATGGACGGCGAGCCTCTGGGAGTTTCTTTGATAAGTAATGGACGGCGAGCCTCTGGGAGTTTCTTTGATAAGTAATGGACGTCGACCATTTGGTGGTTTCTTTGAAAATTGATGTAAGGCGAGCCATTCAGGGTTTTTTTGATAATTGACAGACAGCGAGCTTAAAATTTAGGGGTAATATTTACCGCTTTAATAAAACACCTAAATTTTATCAATCATTTTATGGCGTGATTGAAATTATATTGTTGCTTTGATGACGCAAACCCGGCGCGAAGCGCCGGATTTTTAACATGTAAGAAAATATAAAAACTATCTGTCACATGCCCATGCCATACAATCTGATCAACAGATGGTAATATTATAATAAAAACAAGAGAGTCACACTTTTTTATTCCACATTATAAGCCTATAATATGCTTCATCTACTCTGGCTAAGGAGGTACTGTAATCAATAAAAACATTGACGCAGTAAGACCTCTTTATTAAACGTAGGAGAGTTAACCTATGCAATAGTCCTAAACGATAACAAATCAAAGTTACCTTGGCTCGGGATATACAATGAACAGTAATAATATTGTCCCAGCGAGACCCTTATATAATTAACCTCAGAAGGTTTACTCATGCAATAAGCCTAAGCGTGAATAACTCTTGGGATGTTACCTGGCTCGAAATATACAATGAATATTGACCCAATAAGACCCTTTTCCATTGAATTTAAAAATTACAAGTTCAGCGAATTATCAAAATATAAAATTTTACAAATATTTTTTGTGAGTAGCTGATTAGTAGGCACACATTACATTTACATGAAATCGTGTGCACAAGTGCCGTTCTACTATCTTTTATACTTTTTTATTGGGGCACAACAATTTTTAAAACTAGTTTGTGTGGCTCGCATACCAGAGTTTATTAATGAGATAGTGGTGGATCTTGCTATTCTGGCGCCCATATTTTTGAAATAAAAATGGAAACTAAAACCACTGGCGCTGTGATCGAAGGTAAATTACTCGCTTCCCTCTTCCCATTTACTGGCATGCAAAAAGGAGCTAAATGAATTATTTTTTTCTGCTATTAGGTTTGAATGTTTTACTAACTTTTTTGGTACGTACATGTGAGTTAAGCGTAGGAGTATAATTTTATAACAATAATATGTTGCTGCTTTCAAGGATGCACGTGTAAGAAAATGATAACCATGAAGTAGTTTCCTATGTTAAAGCATACACTTTTCAGCGAAGCTCGTCTTGCCCCAATTACTTCTTTTTTGGAAATCGGCTATGACTAGCGTGTTAAACGACAGTTTCTTCAATAGTGGTGTCTTACGACGGAAGTTTCCATTTTATTTCAAACTTTAGTTGGAAAATCCATCACTATTCAAATTGATACACTCTGCGCATACTTACTTGTTTTATTTTTACATTAATGAAATCGAAAAATTTAGTTTTAGGTGTAATGTTACTTTAAAGGTTTGTAAATACTAAAGGCATTTTACATTGTGAAACAAATTAGTCAATTTCGTTTAGTAGGATGGTTAAAATATGCTGAATTATTTTGAGGTGGGTGGATAGAATTATTTATAGGCTGTAGAGGTAAGTTCATAGGATTATTTATCGGCTGTGGATTATATTGAGGTATATTCATGGATGGAGAACACTATTTTGAGAAGAAGGATTAGGTAGGCGTCCGGGTATATTGTTTTGTTGTATACAGTTTTGTGTCTTTCAAATGTTGCTTTTTCTGCTGTTTGGCAGCCACTTTGACCAATTCTTCTAAGGTTGTATTTTTAAATTAGCCATTTTATATTGTATTCAAGTCGTTTCAGCTTGTCTCATTAGCTTTAGCTTTTTGTCAACACAAACAAGTTTAGATTTTTGATTTTCCGATTATTGAACAAATAATAAATATGTGTTAACAATGTGTTATTTAGTGCTATAACTTCAGCACTGGATAGATTAGGTATTTGCTCTTTGGTGAGGAGGTGGATCGACTTTAGTCTCAGACACAGACGGGTGGTGTCTGAGATTAGTGGTTGCTCTAGGGAACGAAAGGTGGAGAGAGGGTGTCCACAAGGTGGGGTAATCTCACCCCTCCTGTGGAACTTGTTCATGGATGGTCTATTAACTAGGCTTAGGATAAGGGCATCGTCTACTCTATCACAAGGGTATGCCGATGATACTGGTGTTCTTCAAAGCGGCAAGGTGCTTTGCACACTCACCCATTGGGTCACTGATGGTCTAGATATCATCAGTGACTGGTGCGTGAAAGTGGGATTAAACCTTAATGCTGAGAAGACTGAGCTGATTCTGTTTACCAGAAATACCAGGCTCTGTCCTCCTTCTGTTAGGTACACGGGAGTGAGTCTGGAGATCCGGCAAACAGTTAGGTACTTGGGAGTGGTACTTGACAAGCACTTAACCTGGATGCCACACTGCAAGTCAGTGGAGAGCAGGTCGCAGGTGACCTTGGCTAGATGCAAACGTATGGTTAGAAGGAAATGAGGTCTATCTCCCACTGTGGCTAAATGGACTTGCACTGCCCTTGTCCGTCCAGTAATGGAATATTGAAATATGGGGTTGTGGTTTGGGCTTCTGCACTGGAGAAAAACTCGTATGTTAGGTTGTTGGGTAGGGTACAGCATCAAGCGGGCCTTATGATTACGGGTGGGCTTCGATCGACGCCTAGGGCGGCGATAGAGTGTCTTATTGGCCTGACGCCTCTATATATTTGTCTAAAGGCGGTGGCTGGCAGGTCAATGCATAGGCTGAAAAAAAGGGATTTGTGGACAAAGAATCCTTGGTTTGGGGGCTCAACCAGCCATACTGTGATTTGTGAGAGATGTGGCTCCCTTGTTCCCATTCTTCAGATGCTAGTTGGCTGGATTTACAAAAGCCTGGAGAATCGGAGATTCACTGTTGAAATTGAGTCGCGGTTGAATTGGGCTTTTGATCTATCTCTTCTGTTGGTGGTGTGGTGTGCTTTACTGACGGCTCACGTGATGGTGATAATGCTGGCTGTGAAGTAGTGATTAAGGACAGAAACCAGGGAGTAACTCTTATGGCTTCGTCTGTGTATCTTGGTGTTGAGGCTTCTGTATTCCAGTGTGAGATCCTTAGTATCTCCTTGGCGGCCCATTGGCTGCTGGAGAATGGCACTGAGGATTTTCCGGTCAGAGTATTCAGTGATAGTCAGAGTTCTTTGCGAGCACTGTCCAGGCCTTACACTGTCTCGAGTGTGGTATGGGACTGTCACACTAACCTCAACAGACTCGCTAAGAGGGGTTGTGAGGTTGTGTTAGTATGGATTCCTGAGCACTCGGGTTTCAGGGGTAATGAGGAGGCGGATAGTCTGGCGAAGGCTTCGTATGATGGGAGTTGCGGTAGGCAGTTTGGTCCAAGACCAATTGTTCCATTTCCACTCTCTGCTGTTCACTGCGCAATTGCGCAATGGGCTAGACGTAAGCATGAAAGACAATAAACTGGACTACGCAACTGTAGGCAGGCCAAACTCTGGATATTGGCACCACTTTACGGCAATGCGTAGTTGGTGCGTTATCCCAGAGATCAATTAAGATGGTTGATTGGGCTAGTGACGTGGCCTGGGGCGTGGGGAGCTCACGGTTGGAGGATTGGAGTGTATGACTCCCCTACGTGCGTGCACTGTGGGAAGGATGATGATACACCAATTCACTATCTGACTGTGTGCCCAGCCTTTGTACTTGTGAGAAACCTCTATCTTGGGGGGTGTCTTATATCATTGGATATGTTGGGTCAGGCGTCGGTGGCTCAGTTAGTGGCGTTTTCGCGCTCTACTGGCAGGCTTGCGATCTGATCTTGTTTTTTTTCTGCCATTTGTTTTTTAAGGGGAGTCTGCAATAGGCCATAATTATAAAGGCCTCGGCGGCGTTGGTCTCTTTGGGACCGAACCCCTGTCATTTAGTAATAATAATAATAATAGATTAAGTTGGGTATTGATGGCCCAAAGATATGCCGTAAAGCTCTCAATAGAAGCGCTCAGCTTTTACTGAAAAAAAAATAGAGCTGGAAAAGTTAATATTACAGCCTATAGCGAAACCCCCAGCCACTATTAGAGGCTGGCCTCTATTCGAGACCTGGCTTCTGTTTGTAGCTTTACAGTACGTTTACCTGATACATATTCAAAGTGAAGTCATTACAGCATCACCCTCATAAACAAGTGATATATTTTTGACGTCAGTTACAGATGTTCCGTATAAAAAAGTGATATTTTTTAACGTTATTAACGAACGATTTCAATAAACGAGTGATATTTTTGACGTCATTTACTATGATTTCAAAAGAACAGTAATATATTTTTTGACGTCATTTACGGATGATCCCAATAAACAAATAATATTTTTTTTTAAGCCATTTACGTAAGTCCTAATAAAAGAGTGCTATTTTTTTGACGTAATTTATGAACGATCCCTGCATGCATACTAGTAAAATCCTATGTCGAGGATATATGTCAACCTAATTTCTGAACTAATAACAGTAGAGGTCCCTGAAATAGTAAAATTTGTATGACGTAATTTATGGACGATCCCTGCATGCATACTTGTAAAATCCTATGGCGAGAAAACATAATGTCAACCTAATTTTTGAACTTATGACAGTGGGGGTCCCTAAAATGGTAAAGTTTGTATGACGCAGGGATATATATATAACCTATTCCAATTCTCGTAGTGTAAATGTTTTAATGTATAACACTAGACCTTAGGCCCCGGCCAGCTGGGGTTTAAGTGCGCCTCATGTGGTCACTGGCCAGGATTACACACTGTCACCCTCCTGTAACGTGTCTAGGGTTGGTGACGGTGTCTCCCGTATAGAAATCAAACGGGATACTATTTAAGGGCTAGTGATGTCGTATTTGGGTCTGGACTAATCGTCACCAACCCTAGACACGTTACAGGAGGTTGACAGTGGGTAATATTGGCCAGTGACCACATGAGGCGCACTTAAACCCCGGCTGGCCCGGGCCTAAAGTCTAGTTGAAAAGAAAGTAACAATTTACAACTCTGCACTGATCGCAAAATCGGAACTGCCATGACTGAGACTGCGAATTAAGTAAATGAGTAAATTGATAAATTGGCAATCGTAGTCATGTAGTAGACATTTCCGCAGTGTAAGAAAAAAGTTCATAATCGTTCGTTTCGCCTCGCATGAGCTTCGTTCAATTTTTTGGCGCAAAAAACGGACTCATGGAGCTTTCGGCGTTTTGAAACGGACTCAAGGCTCATGTGGGTCCCTGAAAGCTCATGAAAGCGCGTTTCCACCTCCCGGCCGTCTTGACGGACGGATAATATTTTGTCTACCTGTAGATTTGTTCCCTTTCCAACTTTCCACTCTAAAAGTACCTAAGTACCTACTACCTACTTACCCACCGCCTACCAGGGCCTGGGCTATATGAGACGATATGAGTATGAAATGTTTGAATACTATAAATTATCAAATTGTGATGTTATATCAATGGAGTTTAATAAGTTTGATTTATTTTACGACTGTGTGTGTAATTTACTATGTACTATCAATTTCCAACAACTAAAACAACAAAAAAATAATTGTAGCCTTTGTTTTTTTATTTTTTAATGTTTTTGTTATTTAGGATTTTATTCGAATTAACTTATAAATTAAAAACAGTAGAAAAAGCAAAATATGGTCAAAATCATTAACCAAAAAAATGCGTTGTAAATAACTATCATTATTTAAAAAAGTAAAACTTTATAAATATTCAGTAATAATAAATAAAAATAGAACATAGGTATGGTTGTATAGTAATGTCGTATTATCATTATCGTTATCGTTAATATAGTAATAGTAAAGGGCTAGACAGAATTTGAGGAAGTTCGTATGACGTTATAGCTGTGAGACCCTTTATATTATAGTACCTTCTATACTTAATCCTTCCTATACTGTGTTCACGATATACATACTGCCTACCTACATGTGCCAGCAGAAATTGTCAACTCCACTCCCTAATGGTAAAACGCCTCACCACCCCAAAGCGCGAGGGCTCCTTCGGGGGGCAAAACGGACTCAGAAGCTCGGCCTTCGTGCTTTCCAAATCGAAAGCTCATGCCTTCGGAGAAAAATAGAACGGCGCCCCGTTCGCGTGGCATCGTTCAGCCGTTCGAACGAGAAAAGTCTTACACTGCATTTCCGTGCCCGGCGTCTGGGCGTGGTTGGTGTTGCAAAGTCGCAATGACGTTTAGGAACCACCCATACATCTTGGCACGTTCCTAAGCACTGCGGTAATGGCAATCTTTAATATGGGATGTCAAGTGACCCGTTTATTACTTGACACTTTGGTACTAAGTAATAAATTATTAATTTTCAAAAAATGTAGTATATCCAGTATTGATTGAGTAGATGTGCGTTGGCGTTGGCATTAGCATTAGTTTAGTGTGAACTGTACTGTTTCAGTGCAAGTTAGTGGAGCATAATGTGTGTTGAATTGTTGCATGGTCACTCAAACTTGCTAAATTTGGGAACCATCTTCTCACCTTGTCACGCTGTCATCATCATTTTCCATGTGGCCCACCATTACCGCGGGTGGCGTCATTTTTGCCCATTCAAGCAGTCTTACTTATATAATATAAGTAGATTCGTTTATTCATGCGTGCTGCAGAAATAGAAATGAAAATTTGAACTACAAAACCGCTTGTTCTACTTGGTTCTGCACAGTGTTACTAAATTGTTAACTATTTTTATTTCAAATATTTCACATAATATAATTAATATTGTAAAATAATATACACAATAGTAACAATAATTAACAACACTGTACTGATCCCAAATAAAACTGCAATAAATCACTAAGAGCTGCAATAACTGTAATTTGATGCATGGACAGCAAACGCTTTGCGTAGGATTAAAATGAATGTAATATCCAAAATGAAGTCAGCAATGGTAGTCACTGTTCTGAACACTGTCAGCCAAGTAGCAGAGAACGAAGGCTGACCGATCTGGTACCGAAGCGCCGTTCTCCCAAACACTCGAAGGCATGGGCTCCAGATTTGGAAATTGACGAAGGCAGCTCCAACGCACAGCTCCACAGAGCTACGATGCGCCTTGGTCCCTAGAAACGCTTGAGGCAGAAGGGGTGGTAAAAATTTTTTACCATTGACGAGTCAAGGTATATATTTTTGACGCGTACATTAGAAAAGAGGTACCTAACTACCTTGTGCCTTGTAACTTGTACTTCCACGTTTCTTTTTCACTCCTACTCCTACGTATGTAATAGTATTATAGTATGCATGTGACATGTAATAACATGGCCATGTTATATACTATACTATATAATAGTAATAGTACAAAATATATTATAGGAATAATTATTTCTTCCTATTATTTATTTTTCATTTATAATTTATTCATTGTATGCTTTTTACTTTTTAATTTTTAAGAGATTGGTACAAGAAAAGTAAGTACTGTAGTGTTTATACTAAAATTATAATAAAATAATGCTTAGCTGCCAATAAAGTTCTCAATGCATGCCTAAAGTATTCAATTTAATATTTTGTGAAAGTAAAAGGTTGTGATACGCCGAATTACATCATTATTGATTGGGGTTTGGGTTGTACTGTCACTGCTTGGGTTTGTACTTGAATTTAGCATAGCACTAAGAGCAAAACGTACTGTTGGCAGTGTTGACTGCCAACTGAATTGGAACTAGCCTAAATTTTATCATTTTACTTACGAAGAACAGAATTACTATTAAAGTTGACACCAACTATAAACAATATTTATAAAAAAGGTGTTGTCAGTTAACACAAACATATTAAAAAACGAAGTAAAATTCGTAATGGCATTATAACAAACACGTCCGTACCAAATTCATTAACTTAAGAGTCAGCTGACGATGATATAGGTTCACTCGATTTACCTCTACTATCTTTTATTTGCAACTTATCGTAGTGTCGGCTACGTTTCACCACCTTGTATTGTTTGTTCAAATGCACGACTGGGCAACGTCAGTTAGGTCGCACCACGGATGAACCCAATAAACGATTAATATTTTTTGTGAAGTCATTTACAGACTCCTAATAAAAAAGGGCTATTTTTGTAACGTCATATACGGACGATCCCAATAAACAAGGTATATTTTTGTAACGTCATTTACAGACGATCCTAATACACAATTAACTAATTATAAATAAATTATAAATAAATTTTAGGTTGCCCTGATTTAATCGGAGTTCTTACAGGGTGCCCGACCTCGAATTCACTGCTTGTACTGTGTCATCACACAGGTTTTTGTCATTCCAACATTAGTCGAGCCTACTTCTATGGCGAACTTCATTTTACATTGACGTTCAAAGCCGCCGAGCCCTTCACTGCCTTGTGGACAAGGAAAACCCAGTAGGAAAACTTGCCACCACCGCTGGTCTCGATCACCAAGACCTGAAGCGAGCATTTGCTTCAACAGCAGATTTATAGACACCAGTGCAGTAAGCACTGAGCTACACGGGCTCGCTAATTAACTAATTATAGTGGGGGTCCCTAAAATGATTTAATTTGTATGACATCATTTAAGGACGATACCTGCAAGCATACTAGTAAAATCCTATGTCAGGGATATATGTCAACCTAATTTTTAAAATAATGACAATGACAGTGAGGGTCCCTAAAATCGTAAAATTTATATGACGTCATGTATGCACGATCTCTGCATGCATACTAGTGAAATCCTGTGTCGAGGATATATGTCAACCTAATTTCTTAACTTATGACAGTGGAAGTCCCTAAAATTGTAAAATTTGTATGACGTAATTTAAGTACAATCGCACTATGCATACTAGTAAAATCCTATGTCGGGGATATATGATAACCAGATTTCTGTACTAATGACAGTTAGAGTCCCTAAAATTGTAAAATTTGTATGACGTAATTTATGGACAATCCCTCTATGCATACTAGTAAAATCCTATGTCGAGGATATATGTCAACCTAATTTCTGAACTTATGACAGTGGGGGTCCCTAAAATAGTAAAGTTTGTATGACGCAGGGATATTTATATAAATAGATGTAGCGACGGGCCAACAGAAACAGGAAACAGACTAACAGACAGACGGACAGACAGCTCAGCATCTACATACTTAGATTACCTTGTAGTTGTACTGCAGTGCCGCGCGAATTTAAAGTTTCGTTATAACTAAATATTCAGTGGCGGAACCAAGGTGCAAAAAAAAGGAGAGGAGAGGTCGAGGTCGTAAGGCTTTACTCTCAAATCCCTGGATTATTGGATGCAAAATGAGAGATATTGCCAGTGACAATATCTGTACTTCTGCTACTCCGATGCGTGGATTCTAATATCCACTGGTGGACTTAACTTCAAATAAACGGCAACAAAACTCGCTTCTACAAAATACTTAATTATTTTATTAATGTAAAAGACAAAGTAATTTGTAATGTATAATTTACAAAGTTAAAAGGTAAAAGATACGGAGACTGAAAAAGAACAGAGTACTTAGTCAGAGGAGAATTGAAGTAAAAGTCAGGAAGTAATGGTTAAGGTTGAGTAATTTATAGGGATGGAATGAGATGGGCATGGCCCATGGCACACAGTTAAATCTAACAGAATTAAACATGTAATTTTAGTACATTAAGGCTCCGGAGTCAACGTGGACTAAACTTATTACAAGTTACAAGTTAACAGTTACCACGACAAATCAGGAGTTTTAGTTCAAGGCTGACTTCAGTCAGCCTGATAAAATATAACGGTAAATAATTCTAGAATTTAGTAATTAACATAAGTTGAAGGTTAAGCTATTGAAGGAACTCAGGAGTTATACTTATAAATAAAATTAGAGTCGGCCAATGCGGCTGATTTTACATAGAATGTGGAGATTAGGGAAAAACACAAATTAATTACTTTTGTAGGTAAATTAAAGTACAGATATGGGACATCTGGTCGATGTCATCTACACACTAGGATTAGGCAGTAATATTACACTTAATACTAATATTACATCGGTAAATGATAGCATTTAAAACTACAAACTATTAATTATTGTAAGATTGAAATGAC
Source organism: Dicyrtomina minuta (assembly GCA_949802685.1). NCBI lineage: Eukaryota > Metazoa > Arthropoda > Collembola > Symphypleona > Dicyrtomidae > Dicyrtomina > Dicyrtomina minuta. Next base: position 28,276,321 of record OX461809.1, read on the forward strand.
CTCGAATATTTCAGGAAAAATACTACGAATATGAAATAAACTTCGGTTCAATACCTAACACTGTATGTGAACGCGTATATCTATAGAAGGCACGGAATTGGGGTGGTACGCAAATAGCGCCACACACGATCAGGGTGGGTGACTTTGAAAAAGGTGACATGACTTGTTAAAGATATAGCCATTTACGCAACGCTGAAAAGGTTGACAAGTTAAGTTAGTGGCAAACAAATTTAGTAAATTTCGCTGACGCCATTTGAAAGCGTCTCTTCACTGGTTTTTCTTTCCATTCACCAAAACGGTTTTATGAAATGGGTCTATTTAACCGTTAATTGTGAAGAAAATGTTATTTCAAATAAATTAAAAAAACAAAACAGACCTGCCTGCTCGCTTTTGTGGTTGTTTAAAAAACGTTTCATGAAAATGGAGTTGACCATTTGACCTGTAGCGACTGGTCAACAGACAGACGGACGGACAGATAGACAGACAGACAAACATGACCATTTTATTAGATGCTTGCTCAGCATCTTAAAAGCACTGTGTACTTTTTGTGATAAGTCTTTGATTAATGATAGATTAAATTAGTAAGTTAGAAATTATTTTCACATGACTGGGGAATTTAGACGTGCAGCTCATAATTCCTGTAATTTAAGTCTTAAAACGTCTTTAAATATACCAGTTTTTTTTCATATAGCAACAAATTAGGATTTAAAGATTTTTTGAGGCAACTTCATAAGACGGTTATGACAATTGAAGAATAAATAATATGTAATGAATTGAAAAAGGTACCTTAAACAGAGGACAGAGAGAAAGACATATTTATTAAAATAAACTTGAAGCAATTGAAATTATTCAATAGCTTTTAATATACCTAATAAAATATTACATTTAAATTTAAAGATTACATAAAAATTTTACTAAAATTATTAGATGAGTTAGCATTTAATTTAAAAATAAAAGGATACTAAGTATTTTAAATATTTACTAGAATATTTCAAGGGTGAACTGAACTGAATTGTCCGCAATGGGCCTTATTGGCCTTAGCGGTGTCCATGTGGACCAGCTTATTGATCCATGTGGTGCTCAGTTTTTTTACTTATTTTTAGACTCTTTTAGTGAACTTTTAGTATAATAAATATCCTAGTTATGAGGATTTTTATTATAACTTGAGAGATAAAAATATTTTAGAAGAGGATTATAAAGGAGGTGAAAAGCTATGGCATTGTTTCAAAAATAAAGCTTATAATGACCATATATATATATATACATATATAGCAGTAGTATGTAGCACTTATCGGATTCTCCAGGTATATACCTATAACCCAGTGCAGTTACTGTACCAGCATGTGAATGTAAACAAACATTTCCCCTCGGTATGAACGACACAAATGTCTGAACACCACCTATGGAGCGTTTCCGAAGGAAGTCAGTCACAATGCACAGCTGGTATCTTAAGAACTGAATATGTATTATAATTGGATTGTGGCTATAACACAACCGACCTCAATTGCAGTCTAGGTAGATTATCCTCCTCTTCAGGAGCAATGATTAGACTTCCCTTTCGGAGGAATACAGAGAGAGGTATATGCACAAGAATGTATTTCGACGACCAAACCGAAATAAAGACGAGTACACCCAACCCTGAGTGCCCCACGTATTGCATTTCGTATATCGACGCAGCGTGAAAGTAATAGCAGATGCTACGGAATGAAGGGCGCAATGTATGGTCTGCTGAATGGTATCGCAACTATGCTACTGCACGAAGAAATAGCTGTTTAGTCTGCGAGGCACAATTAGCACGCCGTCTTCGTCTGTACACACGAATGAACGGAAACGTACACTACTTCCCCCTAGTTGCGTACAAACAGTTCTCACACACCTCCCCCCACCAAGCATTTTCACTACACTAACTTCTGTGCAACGAGATGCAAATACGCTACCGGCTGAGGATTCGCTCAGCGGATCAAAAAGAAACCACCGAGTTTATCGAGGATAGAGTAAATCTCCCCTCGGCCACAGAGCCGGATTTATATATAAATATATATGACCTTATAGTCTTATAGTACCAGTTGATACTAATAGTTTATATGGTGATGCTTTTTCTTTTAAATTACCCATTGTAGGGTTAAAATAGTGTTTATATGAGAAAATAATTAATTTATATAAAAATATAACAGAATTAGATATCGATAATGATATTGTATATAAACATAAAGTAGATTTAGAATAAACTAAAAAATTATTTGTTTTTATTATTCAATTAGTTTTATTTAAGCTGACGACTATGGAATTAGACCTTTTTTATTGCTCATTATACTGATTTATATACATTACTCGGGAATTCTGTATAATTATATTGTAGTAGCTCAGAGTTAATAAAATTTTTGAATTGAGGTTTTGATGACGCTATAGCTTTCAGTATATATTGTGTAAATTGTGCAGGAGTGTATCACTGTAATAATCATAATTTTAAGTATTAGTTGCACATAATAATTGAAATATTAGGGTCTATAAATTATATCAAAGTAGTTTGTTTTTTAGAACCTTGTGCGGTTCTGTATGCTTTATACTTTAGAATCTGGTTGTTGTTGTTCAGGTGGGCACAATAATTAGAAAAAACTTTGTAATATCGCATGAATTGAAGAAGACAATGTTCACTGGGCTTGAATTGTATGTTCTGTTATTTTGTCATTTATTTTCTACTATGATGCAGTCACTTGGTTCTCTAAATAAAGTTTTCCATTTCTGATTCTAAATTTTTATTGTGGGCGATTATCATTTTCTTAATGCCTTATGCAAGTAGAAGTTTTATAGTTTGACGTTTGCGTTGGGTGTATTCTGGGCATGTTCAAATTTTTTGTGTAGAAATGTTTTGTTGAAGCTAAACTTTTGCTTTCATATTTTTTTCTTTGTCTTTTAAGCTAAGTAAGGAAGTTATATTGGACGTGTGTTTCCTTTTACAGAATGCCTAAGGCTGTACGTCTGTTCGATCTTAATGTTGTGGAGTTTTAATATATTTTAAATTCTGTTTCATTTTTATTTTCGTTTATAGCTTCTGGCATGTTATAAACATTAGGTTTAAACATTACATGACTCACCTAAGGATTATCTAATTCTTTTGATGCATAAAACAGTAAAAGATAGGGAATTATCTAAATAGCAATATAAGTCAAAATGTCATTTAAAATATAAAAGATAAAAACAAAAATTACATAAATATTTTTAAAAACCAGTTTAAAAGATAAAACAGGATTATTATGTGATTATAGAACATAACAACAAGCTTTACAACATAAATTGGCACTAATAAAAATTCATTTTGTAATTAAATATAATTAATGTGTTAGAATGAAATCATTTATTGATTTAAATACATTATTAGGGCAAAAAGCAACATCTGATTTCAATAATGATTTTTTTAAACTCATAAAAAATTTTGTATTTGGTAAAACAATAGAATGTATTCAAAAATATAAAATATTTCACTAGTAGAAATTTTTTTTAAAAATATATCAGTAAATTTAATTTCAATCGTGACACAATATTAGGTAAATATTAGGTAGCCATATAAATAAAATGAGTATATAATAATATAAACCATTATTTGCAGGATATTGTGTTTTAGAAATGTAAAAATATAGAATGTACAAATATATATATGAACATTTAAAACCTAAATGGGGTGATAATATAAAAATAATTCAAACTGATACTGATGGATATATATTTTATAGTAAAACTAGTGATTTCTATGAAGATATAAAATAAATAAACAATAAATAAATTTGAGGTTGCCCCAATTTAACCGCAGTTCTTACCCGACCTCGAATTCACTTCTTGCACTGTGCCATCACACGGTTTTTGTCTTTCTAACATTAGTCAGGCCTACTTCCGTGGCGAACTTCATTTTACATTGAAGTTTAGAGCCGCTGAGCCCTTCACTGCCTTGTGGACAAGGAAAACCCAGTAGGAAAACTTGCCACCGCCGCTAGTCTCGATCCTAAGAACTAAAGCGAGCATTTGCTTCAGCAGGTTCATAGACATCAGTGCAGTAAGCACTGAACTACGCGTGCTCGCTTCTATGAAGATATAAAGAATGATATCGAATTATGGTTTGATACTTGTGATTTACAAATTAATAATATAATTGAGTTAAAATGTTGAAACCCCAAAAAAAAAATTGGGTTGTTTTAAAATATAAACTGAAGAAAATATTTTCAGAGAGTTTGTTGGATTGAGATCTAAAATGTTATTATACTCTATTGAATGTAATGATAAATTAATTACTAAGAAACAAGCTAAAGGTATACCCAAATATTGTTAATAAATATGAAATTAAAACAGAAAAATATTATATAAAATTATAGATGAGGTTTTCAATCAAATTATAACAAATAAGTTAAATACGTTTACTATGAATCAATTAAAAAATGGATTAGCTAATTTTGAAAATAAAAGATATATTATGAATGATAATGTTACTACATTAGCACATAAAAATAATAAAATTAGAAGATAATGTATGCAGAGGCTGTTTTCTAAATATTTGAGATACCTATTATCTGCATCTCAAATTCTCGTACCTATATTTAAAGCAGTACGACATTTTAAATAATTGTACGTATGTTCAAAGAAGTAAGTACTATTAGTAGTACTATTTGTAACAGAACACACATTTATATACTATTAGTGTGTATATGTAGGTTTTGGCACAGGTACGAGGTAGTCTAATATTCAGAATTTATCAAAAATTTGTCATATACGATAAAAAACTATCAATTAAAATGATTAAAATATACCGTTTTTTATATGCTGAGTTTAAGCATCTAATCAAATGGTCATGTCCGTCTGTCCGTCCGTCTGTTTGCTTGACATAACAGAGCAAACTGTTTACTCAATTTTCTTCAAAATACTTTTAATCAATCACAAATGCAAGCAGGCAGGTCTGTATTGTTTTTTTACTTTAATCGGACTGACCATTGCTCCACAATTAACAGTTGTATGGACCCATGTCAGAATTTTTGGTAGTGAATAGCAGCAAAAACAGATGCATAGATCATCTCTTAGTGTTACTGAAGTTATCGTATCCCTTTGATGAGTAAAATGTTCATTGAAGCTCAGCATCTACTTCGGGCCCATGGTCGCCAAATCCGGATTTTTTAAAATGTGGTCGTCGGTCGTGGGAGCGCCAGGACATACATAACTACACTACTTTTAAGACATATAAGGGGTCGTCCATAAATGACATCATGGGTATGCCTATGCAGTTTTCCCCTGATATTATTGGCATTGCATGCTTAACAGCCAATTACGCAGCGGGTAAGCTCATAACAGGAGGATCATGGGGACCTTAAATAAAGATATTTTGATGGCGTCATTTATGAATGATCCCAAACTTACTTAGTTTTAAATTATAAAACTTTCAACTAGTTACTCACATATCACATTAGCCGTATTTATTGAAAAAGGGAGATGATCAGAATTGCTTTTAGTCCAGAATGGAGATAATCATAAGCATGATCCTGCAAATGGCATTAATTTAGGCCTAATCATTTTGATCGGAATTCACCACAATTCATTCCGACAAAATTCAAGTAAATTATTTAGTTTGAATACTATACTGAAAAATATCCTAATATTTTGCAATAGGTTTCTTTGAATTTGACGCTAACCCATTGTTTTAAATATTTACAACAGGAAATGAACAGTTGTTTACGACAACTGACATTTTTATGGCTTCGTTAGAGACAACCGCAACTACTATCGACTGGCTCCTATTGTATATGGCAATGAATCCAAAATCTCAAAGGAGTCTCCAACTAGAAATCGACAATGTTCTTGCTGCCAAAAATGACGCATCCAAGCGGAGACTACCATTCATATCAGACATACAACAGATGCCTTACACAGAAGCTGTCCTAAATGAACTTCTTCGAATTACTTCTATATTCCCTTTGGGACTCTTTCATAGAACACTAAAAAACGTAGTGTTTCACAGTTATACAATTCCAAAGGACACAATGGTCATTCCAAATCTATATGCAGCTCATCATGATCCTCTTATTTGGGAGAAGTCTCATAAATTTATTCCTGAAAGATTTTTAGAGTATGCACAGGATACAAAAAAATATTCTCCTGGAGGATTGATAGCATTCAGTTGCGGTAAACGAATGTGTCTTGGAGAGCGTTTTGCGAAAGACCAGATATTTTTGCTCATGACAAGTTTTTTTCAAAACTTTACAGTTGCATGCACAAACAAACTTCCTTGTTTAAAAGCAAAATATGGAATCGTAGTGGAGCCTTTAGCATTTGAATTAAAATTTCAAGAGCGTTTCACCCTTACAAGAAATATTTAACTAGTTTTTTCTAAGCCCCTAATTATCTGGTTTTAAATGCTAGTTGGTACAAATTACTATCATATGTAAAAGACTGTAAAAATAAATGAACTCACTAGTGAACATGTTTGACTAGCAAATGGTTTTTGTTGGTGGGCGTTTATTGTTTATTTATATTTCATCATGTGCTTTATTGGTATTTTATATAGCAAAGAAGTTTAATTATTTTTATTTGCAATATTAAGCGGTTACAATTAGTAATACTTGATAAACTTTGTAAGTGCTTAGCGAATGAGGTGTGACCATGAGTGAGAGACTGAAACTCGCAGAACTTTGGTAACATAGTATAAGTTTATTATTGATTTACTAGTGTGAAAAGCTTACAAGTTAGCTGATTATAGGTGGTGGTGAAAGTAGGTGCGTTAGAAGCCAAAGTTGGCTCATTTTGATTGCTGACTTAATGTTTGTGCCTGTTTACATAGACGTTACACGAAACACTTCCATGAAGTTAGTAGTATTAAAAATTCATGAGTAATGACGTCTATGATAAATAAAACTCCCTCCAGACTATAGTGAAAGCATATAATTTATCCACATGTTGCTTTATTATTGTTTTTGTTTTGTCCGAGTTATATATTCTGACTACCAGTCAGAAAGTGTCTACGTTTAGTGTGTCTAAGGTGTAAGGTTCTGCCTTGCTAGCTTATCATTGGTTGAAAGGAAACATTCAAAGCGTTATATACGATTTAAATTCACGTCCTCAACAATAGTACGACGCAGTGCGATAGTTAAGCATAGTGTTTTCCGCTGAAGGTGCAAAGGTTCGATCCTGCGATTGACGATAATATTGTTTTCCCTTTTTTGTAAGCTATTATGGCAATTATTCTTTCGGGTTTGCATCAAAACATTTTAAAATTGTTATTTAATAATTAATAATTTATTCATTTTGTCGATTTGGCCTCAGCCCATACAACATTTATAGTTACAGTTTGATTTTTCGGATAATTTATCCTTGGTTAATATAGTATAATAAGTTAATATAGTATAGCATATAAGTATAGTCAGTTGATTATAATGTGCGTTGGTTTGGATTTTTTCGTTTTGTTCCTGTTAGAGAGCATGATATAAAAATAGTAATAAATAATAGTAATAATAAAGAGACAATGGCATTATGTGTTTCTTTCATTTTACAATGGGTAATGCTTGTAATTTCTTGTAGAAATTAATAGTGTATCTAATATTTCAATATTACATACGAAATCATATTATGCAGTAGTAGTTGAATCTTTTTGAGTCAATTTATCAGTAAGTGTGGGTTAGTTTATACTTCTTCAGTACACTTGTAGTAGAAACTCCGGATCCTAAGGGCTTCATCCCAAAAGTTGAAAAGTTGTTCAAATCCTCGTGCATCAAGGTAGCAGCTGAAAGTTTTCTAAGTGATGTTCTCTCTGTTCGGGCTTGTAATCGTCAATTCCTTAAGAAATTTGGTTCTGGGTGGTTTGTAGTGAGGGCAGTTGAGCATTATGTGAAAGGTGTCCTCTTCTTCTCTCCCGCACAGGTCGCAGCTGGAAGGCCCTTCTCGCTTCCAGATTCTGTTCATCCCGTTGAGGTTAGTTGTCTTTCCTCTCAGATTAATTCTCGGTAAGTTGCTTCTGAGGTTCAGTATAAATTTTGTCATGTTCCAGGCCAGATTCATTTCAAAGTATTCCGATCTCAGGGCATGCGTTTTCAGAAGAGTGTAGTGTCTCATTGGGTTACATCTCTGCATTTGCTCGACATCCATGTTGATACAGTTAAGCCGGTACTTTTCCAGGATCTCAGTTTTGTGTTCCGCTAGATATTTACTGCTCAACTTCTGGAACTCTTCTTGGAGGGATGCATTGATGAAGATCTTCCTAACTTGTAGTATCCAGTTATATCTGTGGTCTTTGGCGTTAGTTTTCAATGCCTCTTCATAGCAGTTTTTGGCTATACTATGTTCGTCAGCGTTGATGATCTTCTCCAAGAATTTGAGTAGTGCTTTAAAAAGCTGCATCCTAATGTTCTGTGCTCCTGTCTCTAGTCGGAGGTAATATCCAGGCGTTGAGTTGGATGTTCCTGTGAGTCTTCTAAGGAACATTGTTTGGAAAGTTGTCAGTTCTTCGGTATAACGGAGTCCCCATATTGGCGCAGCATACATCAAGATGGAGCTTACTAGTGAATTGAACAGTCTGATGTGTGTATTTATGTCTTTGAGCTTTGCTTTGTAGAATAGGTCAAAAAGTTTGGATTGCGCTACTCTGGCTTTACTGAAAAAGTGGTCTTTTGCTTGGTTGAAAATTCCACTTTGTGTAAAGGGGACACCTAGGTAGACGTATTGGTTAACAATTTCCAGAGGTTTGCTTTCCCAGTTAAATGTAATTGATTTGGATATTCTGTTACTTTTCCTGAAAACCATGATCTTGGTCTTAGACAGATTAACCTTTAGGTCATATGCTTGAAAGAAGCTGCTGAGCGTATCAATCTGTTTTTGAAGGTCCAGTTCATTAGACGCAAGAAGGATAATGTCGTCTGCGTATAGAAGGATGAGTATTTCAAGTGTGAACATTTTTATTCCGTGTATGTTGCTTGCCCGAAGTATTTCTGTTATTTTGTCAATGAATACCGTAAACAGTGTAGGCGACAATGTTTCTCCTTGTAGTACTCCCCCCATCACTTTAATCAAGTCTGTATATCCTTCTTTGCATCTAATTTTGGTTCTAGCTTGATCATAAAGTTCTTTGATCTTTTCAATGAAACATTCACTGAGCCCAGCTTTCTTGAGCCTGATCCACAGCTTATCTCTTTTGATTGAGTCAAAAGCTTGACTTAGGTCTACGAATAGGGCAAATAATTTTCCTTTCTTTTGGAGTGCCGGTCTGTTGAGCTGCTTTAGGATGCATGTGTAAAGTGCAAATATTTGATCTGTGCAACCCCGTCCTTTTCTATAGGCAGCTTGGTTGTCTGAGAGTATACCGTTTGTGGAGCAGAAGAAGTTCAGTCTATTTGACATGATACAGGTGTATAACTTGGTTATGGTATTGATAAGGGCAATTGGCCTGTAATTACTGGGTGCTTCTGAGTCGCCTTTTTTGTAGATAGGTGCGGTTATAATTTCAACCCATTCGCTCGGAATCCGTTTATCCTTAGCTGAGTTCAGTAGTTGAAGTAGGTAGTCATAAGTGGTGTCGTCCAGATTTTTCCATACTTCATTGGGGATTCCATCAGCTCCGGGTGATTTATTATAAGCCAGGCTTTTAGTTGCTTTCAGGAGCTCCATCATGGTTATTTCAGCATCTAATAGAAAAGGGTCGCGTTCTAACGCTAAGTTGCTGGACGTCAGCAATTCCTCTGGTTCGGTGTCTGTAGTTTCAAAAATTTTGCGGAAGTGGGCATCCCACTGAGACTTGGTGATTTCATTCGGTTTGAAGTTGTACTTTTTGTCTCTAAGCATGTTTACCGCCTTCCAATAGCTTGTTGAGTCTTTGCTATGGTGAATTTCGTTTTGCACAGTATCGAAAAAGACTTTCTTTTTGTCTGAGCACAGACTACGGTATTTCTTCTTGGCTTGTAGGTATTTTTCAAGACTGTCATTAGCTGTAGTACTAAGGCGTGTTTCTTTCCTATGTCTATGGAGAAGAGAGAGTGCATTTCGTTTAGCAGTGCTACATTCTTTGTCGAACCAGTTTGGACCATAGTTTTTTCTAGTGCTGTTCTTGGTTTCGGTTCTTAAACCAGCTTTTTTAGCGGTATCGTAGATAAGATGTGTAAGAGTTGCATAGTTACAGTGGTTAAAGTCTAGCTTTTTACTGTTGCTCTCTAGTTGTGCTAGGAAGATTGGTGTTTTCTCTTTGTTCCATCTTATACGAGGTTCGACGGCTGTAGCAATGTCTTTTGGTTTATATCTAGTTGGTTTTGTTTGAGTAAGTATTGGGAGATGGTCTGATTCTAGACACTCGATCACTATGAAGTCTTCTACGTATTCACTCATTCTGTCGTTACATATGCATAGGTCGACCACGCTGTTTCCATTGTGTCCGATGAATGTAGGTGCACCATAACGATCCGAGGGGCTTCTTCCATTTAATACTGTTAGGTCATTAGCGTCCAATAGCTCGATCAGTTTTTTCCCTCTCTTATTTGTGTGTAAGTCTGTCGAGTTTCTTATTCTATCAAAGTTAGGTGCTGGCTCTAATGCGTTGTTCCAGTTACCAGTTCTGCTATTGAGGTCTCCCATAAGCAGGCATCTTTGACTCTTTATTTGTGGCGTATCCATGAAAAGGTTTTCAATTTCGTCGTCGTATTGAGAAGTTGGAGGTATATATGCAAATACAACAAGTGTATGTTTGCCTCTATGCGTATACTCAATTGATGTCTTGAATCGGTCTTGGTGAATCAGTTTGCATATCGGTGCTATGTTGTTTCGCATTCCAACAATGAGTCCTCCACTCTTCCTGCCTCGTTCTCCCACAGCGGGGGTCAAGATAATAGTGTAGTTATTAAAAATTCTCTTTAAATCGTCATTAAGTTCAGAAATCCAGGTTTCGGATAAGCAAAATATATCCACGTCGTTTTGTACAATTATTGTTGATTTTTCTAGTTTGTCTCTCATGAGTCCATTTACATTCCAGTATAAAATTTTATTTACAGTCAGTTTATTTTGTGTATAATTGATGTGTATGGGCCTGCCGCTGTCCTATGTAATGTGCATGTCTGTTACGACATTGTTGCCTTGTGATTTCGCTTCATCCCTAGCTCTGCGCTCCTCATATTTTGCTTTGGCCATCGCTGGCGGTAGGTCAGGGTTAATGAAGTAGGTGGAGTTCTTTGCCTCCTTTAGCTTCTTTTTGGCTCCCATTACAGTGTTACGGTCTTCAAGGGAGCTAAAAGTGACGCAGACTTTTTCCAGCGGGATGCTTCCTTTGCTTCTTATTCTCATGACAGTGGCTAGGTTTATAGTCTTAAGATTCAGAGTGTCATGGATGAAGCTAGTGACTAGGGTTTTCAGTATGTCCTGATTTTCTTCCTTTTGGACTTTAATACCAGTAAAGATAAGGTTGAGTTTCTTAGCCTCTAGTTCCATCCGAAGGAGTCTTTTTTCCAGTTCGTTGTTGGTTGTGGAGCCTTTAGGGTGCTGCTCTAACGTAACTATTCTTGCTTTTAATTGCTCGTTCTCTTCTTCAAGGATTTGGATTCGCGTCGTTAGCTCCTCAACCTTGCCATTAAGTGAAAGTTCAATTGAGTCGAGCCTTTCTTGGAGGTTGGTTTCTGTCTCAGCTATTTTACGTGATAAATTAGTTGTTACTTCTAAATTTCCCCGCGCGATGGCATCTAGTACGTCCTGAAAACTCATTTTGGTGCTGTCGGTAACTTCCTTATCCTCAGTTTCGTCTAGTTCTAGCAAGTCGTCGACAGTCAGTGCTTGTGGTTTCGCTTTTTTGCTGTCTTTATTTTCGTCCTCAAATGCTAGTTTACGCTTTTTATTCTCTTCAATGGTTGTCAGTGTATCCAGTTCTTGGGAGGGAGGGGGGGTTCTGTTTATTTGGTTTCCGTCTTTAATTACGTTCGGCATGGGTCAAATTGGCAGCACTCATTAGCATCGCCAATGAGTAGTTGCTTGTTTGAGACTCGGCAATCACTAAACTAATCTTGTGTTTAGGTGTGCTTCGCATCAACCTTTGCTTTTTTCCTGTCGGGTCTGCTGCCGCAGAATGTGGTAATTCTAGAAGGTGCTTAGGTGTGCTTCGCATCAACCTTTGCTTTATTCCCGTCGGGTTAATACTTTATTCACACCCGTTGTACATATGCCCTACTGTAGTGTACGAGTTATTCGTGTTGTACTATGGTAGCTGTATTATCTGGGTCTTACTGTAGTATTAGTTAAGTAAGGAAATTACTTGAGACTCCGTGCTTGCTCTTTCCCCGTCTAGTCAATTTATTATCCGCGTCCGTTTTATCTGTATCCTACTGTAGTGAACTAGTTATTTATGTTGCTCTATGGTGGCCGTATTATCAGGGTCTTACTGTAGTATCAGTAAATAAGGAAATCACTTGAGAGTCCGTGTTATCGGTGTCCCACTGTAGAGGTCCGTCTTAAATCGCGTCCCACTGTATATTTCAATTCATGAAAAACTCAAGCCAACAGACCTACACAGTGACAGCATCCATGGCATCGCCTACGATAGCTGTCATGCATAGGGCTGGTAGGGAGTAATCATGAAAAATTTTGGCGTGACCCGTACACTGAGAAGTGATTTTCACTACTTAGAGTTAGCATTGATTTTTACACTAATATGTACTTATAAATAATATTATAGCAATAATGACCAGAATCGTCGTTCAAAAATTTCAAAATTAAAGTACTGTTTGTGGCTGTAATTTCTATTCCAACTTTCAGTTTGTATGTTGAGTCGTCTACCTTAAAAACTTTAAAATCCCGATCTTTCTTTTCTTCTTCTGGTTGTTGATAATATTCCTCAATTTAGATTTTCGTTTTTATCACTTTCAGTTCTTGGAACTGCTTTCAGTCTGTATGTGTAATGGTCGATTTAAAACTTTTGACTTTTAGTTTCCTACAGACTTGAAAGTTGCCTTTACAATACAAAAGGTGAAGCTTGTAATCCTTCAGGATCCACTGGCAATAGATTTATATTGGTTCCCGTCGTTCTGTCTCGTCTTTTGGTAGTGGTAGTTGGTACTACTGGCTTCAGGTTTTGACGGGTGGAGGGGGAAAAAGTTTATGGAATAATGTCACTTCAAAGTTCTACTCGTAGGTCACTAGATTTTGTATGTCACTCAAAACTTCGATTTGTTTCTTGTAGAGCAAAAAATTCTGGTTTGTTTGCTGTTGGTTTGGCAGACGGGTCGTTCAAAATCTGTCTGTATTTTGAGTTTTGGAATTGCGAATTCTGGACTGATCTTTTTTTACGTCAGCTGAGTTCAGTTTCCCGCCCTACTCTAATTGTTATTTAAAATTTTAAAGCAGTATAAATATTTTTAGCATTCATTTGAATCATGCCCGTGCGTAATGCCCGTGTAATAAATAAAATTTCATGTAAACATTGCAAAAGTGCAAATAAAATTATCAAAGTCAGTGAATCAGATCAAGTCTTACATTTATTAAAATAAAAAAATAAATTTTTACATAATGAAAAAAGATGGAGGATTCATTTCTCTTTCTCATTACAAATCAATGGGGGAGGTGGTTGGTGATCGGGAAGTAGAAATACTGGGTGGACGGGGAAGAAATCGGGTTCGCGTTTTATACACAAATCCAACGTGAGTCCTGGTGACCACCTTTGAACCTTTACTCTTTGTGATGTGGACCTCAACCGTAAAACCCATGAAAAACTTCACAAGGGAAACCTTGTAATAACTTCTGGACTGTACCCCTAGGACATTATTCATAATTTGTTCCCTTGAAGGCCAAAAATAACAATTCTTTACAACGCGTTATAGTTTGTTTCCTTGAAAGCCAAAAATAAACGTGCCTTAACTGCATAGAGCATAGTTTGCACCCTTGAAAGCCAAAAATAAACCTGCCTTAACTTTATAGTGTATTAACCTCTTTAACAACAGCCCTCAACACCAACACCACCACTAAGTATAACCAAGCTACCTCAAATTTCATTTCAATTATCATTTGTCACTAAGTCGCACTAATAGTCTTAAATTTACAATTATAAAAAATGAGTAGTTTTATAAATTTTTATTATAAATTTAATTTTTTGCCACAACTGTGGTAAAAATGGTCGTGCACAGTGCGTATTGTCTAAATTTACCTCTACCTAAGTGTTATTTATGTCATCAACTGGGCCATTAGGCTAATGTCTACCCGCAATGTCCATTTATCCAGGCTCCTTATCATTTAAACTCCCAGTGGCGGAGATTTTAAATAGCTCCGCCACCTCTTCTTCACAGAATTTTGTAAACACTCACGTTTTTCCTTTTATTTCCTCACCTGATGCCATATCTAGTTGCTCAGATTATAATTCTCCAAGATTATCTTCTATTGAGGAAATCAGTCCTTCAGAACCAACCTCCACATCCATACCTACATTTAGCTTACATTCAATATCATCGAAATGTTGCTTAATCTTTGTTGCCTAATTTGCTGAATCATATGAATTTTTGCTTGACAGTGGAGCAAGCATCAATCTCATTTATAAATCTTTAGTTGCGGAAATTTTACTGTTGGCAAAATGTGTTCAATTACGCGGTATTGGACAAACCCCCGTAACAACGTTAGGAACTATTGAAACTCCGATCACCTTAATTGCTGGCACGCACACGCAGTTACGTGTCATGTAGCGGATAAATTGGCTTCTCCAGGTCTTTTTGGTGATACTTGTTTATTGAAGCATGTACAAGCTTAAAATTTTTGAAAATCCTATATTCAAATTAACAGTGACGTCACAATTTCTTGTATAGTAACAAAAATTCGAATGTCTTTTCAATTTTTGGTACACACCCTAAAATGGGTCATACTAAAGCCGTCACTACAGAATCTAATTTAATCCCTGGTCACACTTTTATCCATTTAATTAATGTTTATTCAAGTAATACCCCCTTCCTTCATATCGCACCGTCAATGTGACCATACTTTTGATTTTCCTGCCGCCAAAACATTGACGCCATTTGATCACATTACAGCGAATGACCAATCCTTTTCTGTCATTAATGATAATTTCTTTTGTACTATCAATATTGCCAATCAAGGCGACGAGTACTTTTAACCCTTTCTAACCACAATGTTTCAGGCAAACATATTAGCTACACGTCATGTATTTTTGTTTTAAATATTGATAAAGATTCACTAATAGTTCCTCCCAAAAGACCTGACATTCTAAGGACAATAAATTCAGATTTAAATCTAAAACAACAATCGGAAATTCAATTAGTCTTATTTCAGTTTGAACATGTGTTTCATAAAGAAGGTGAACCAGTCATCTGGTCCCTCTTACAAGCTGATCAGAATTATTTAAAATTCGATTTAAAGCCTATCTATGCACGCGCATATCAATATTTCCCATTAGAACTGGAATATCTAAATAAACAGGTAAATTAATTGATGGAAGCTCACATTATACTCATAATACTGCTCCAATATGATTATTATGAAGCAGGGGCACAGATTTAAATTAAACACCCACAACGAACATTAAAAAACCATTCCGTTTGTGCTGCGACCTGCGTCGTATTAATAAGAATATTCTCCTACATCGATTGCCATTACCATGCATTGAAATGATCTTTGATCAACTTAATGGCATGCTGTAATTTGGTATAATCGACTGTAAGAAAGGTTATTGGCAAGTTGCGCTTCATCCCTAAGATACGCACTTTTTGGCCTTCACATGCCCTAGCGGTACTTTCATTTGGCTGGACCACGTGCCGTCCTTCAATGTATTTCAGATGTTGAGTTAGAACCTAATACTTTAAAATGCGAATTCAGTACTCGCAGAGTTCTAATATTAGGAAATTTCGTATTTGATGCCGGTTTAGAAATAGATTGTTCCAAACTAGCAGATTCGGACAAATTAGAACCTCCAAAATCTAAAGAAATTGCAATCATTTTTAGGTTTTGCTAATTATATTAAGTAATATATAGGCAAATTGTTGCATATAGCCATGCCTTTAAATGCCCTGTTATGTAAAAACGTCACGTATATATGAACTGAAACACAACAGAAATCATTCGATCATCATAAGCATTGTCTTTGCACTGCTCGAATACTAAGGCATTATAGCCCTTCACTTCCTATTGTGATACACACAGATGCCTCCGATTTTGCGGCTGGCGCAGCCTTATTGCAAATAGAACATGAAAGCAAACGAGTTGTCAGGTATACTTCGCGATTGTTTAATTTCGCCGCAAGGAAGTATAGTGCCCACGAACGAGAGTTTCTAGCAGTTTTAATTCAATTCAATTTATTCAAGTGTAAGACATTAACTTTACAGTTTTTAACTGAGTGATTTTTAACTGAGTGTCTTTTGCGACACCATGTGTTGCAATAAGTCAAAAAAGTAACATTAGAAATCATATAATAAATAAGCAATAATACAATTTTAGTAAATAATGCAGGTAAATATAGCACATACATAACACTTTTGCAACAAAAATCAATTTCAATTCTCTTGTTTAGCATATCTTTCCTAACAAGCACGTTGAACTTGGCTAGTTTATATGCTTTCTGAGTATTGCGAGGCAGTGAGTTCTAAAGATTAACAATAGAGTATGTATACTATCGTTTTCCAACAGTACCAGCGTTATATCTGTAATCAACATTGAAACGCTTCCGCAAACCAGAGTAACTAATTGGAAGAGTAAGATACGAGACATACTGTTAATTGCTTGCTCGAAAAAATGCTGACAAAGATATGAATTTTAAATGGGTTTGTAGTAAACTCCAGTGTGTTTCAACACCCCATTTTTATATAAAACCATGATACACAACAACTCCTTACACTAGACAATCGAGTTGACTCGATCGCTTATACTCTAGTTCCTTCCATATATCCATAAATCCCAAATACTACATAAAACTAGCATTTGTGGCGCTTAAAGATTTTTCCAAAAAAATCTGATTAATACTGTGACCTTTAGTGTACAGCAAACAGGCGGACAGATCTGTTTACAGTGCGTTTAATATGAGCATTAGACATTGGGTTAAGATGACTTTTGGCTAAAGATGACTAACTCCCGGTTGGTGAATATGCGGAACATGTTTAGGGGGTTTGCAGACTCAGTCAAATGATACACAGCATTTTAAGCAGTGTATCACAATATATAGGAATGAGAGGAAAGAAGGGATTGAATGAGGAAAGTAAATCTGGTACACCCATGAGGGCAACGTACGGGTATTTGAATTTGAAACTGGTGGATGGGAGATGAGCGCACAAGATAATGATAGAGATTGTAAAGAAACAACGAAAGAAGGCAAGCGAAAATGGAATGTAGAGAGAGAGCAAAGCGAGAGAGAGAGCTCATTCGGATTTTGAGAGTTGAGTCAATTTCTTGTCTGGAATAAGAAAAAACACCTTACAATTCCATTTGCGAAATACTTTTCTTGAGAATAATCTTTAATTAAATCATATACCTGCTCAGCTTCATATACTACCTAAATTGAAAGGGACGAATAACTCGTAAGCAGCCTGGAAAGTAAACCTTTAGATAACATCTGTAAATTATCTCGTCTGTCTCTACCTAGGGAGAACAAAGTCTTCCAAAACTGAATTTATTCAACCGCAGTTTAACTCCCTGGGAATAGCAACAGAAATGTAAGTAATGTTTAAATCATTATCTTATCAGATTCTTAGCTAATTACTATGAGACTAGGGCCACAAAAGCACGAACCTTCTTGTCCACTCTTGGTAGTAAAATAGAGGTTTTGGGTCTAGGACTCGGTCCAGCCCGGCCACAGATCCCTTTGAGGATCAGTGACCGGAATGGGGCGACCCAGGATCTGAGATCACCCGTATCACAAACATGCTGAATCCGTATCTACATTTCGATGGAAATCTAGAGAATCGGGTCTGAAACATTGCTCTATAGATGAAAGTGAAAACTAGAGCGACAATTTGGACAAAATATTTGCATTTAAAATATTTTTATTTAAAACGTGAACATGTTATGTAAAAAAAACAGAAACCTCACGCTCATTTACATCCTAAATCGTGCCTTGTTGGTGAACAAAACAACTACTAGCAATTCCTGAAAATAAAACTTCTAATGCAATTACAGCTCGTAAAGCAATAAACTAGCTGTAACAAAAGGATAATTCACTTCTTTGTAACAAAGCGAAAGGATTAAAACGCACTTAAGGTGAATTCTACTGTATTGTTAAGAACAGTTTTATTTTCTTGGTATAATGTAGGTTTATTTGACACTGACAGCGCCAGAAGTAAGAATTTGCTTTAAACTTTATTCTTCAACTACATGGTAGCGATTGGGCAAGAATTGACTTCCTAGTTAGTGCTATGCTCATTCGCACTCCGGCTGCCTGCTAGGCGGCAGTGCACTTTTACTCGGGAGGAATTTCGATTTTATTTCCCTTTCTTTTTTGTGGTAAATTATTGTAGTGAGTCTCCAAATCTTACCCTTGGGATGGGCAATTAGTCCGTAACGATTGTGAGATGGAAATGTCTACCAAAATATTCCTTTTTTTAATCCTCGTTGTGCTACTGTTGAATTTTCCTACGTGATTCTCACTTCTCGCGGTCCTGCCGCGTAGCTACATAGTGTATTGTTTCTACAATGTGCACCTTGGTGGTTTTTCCTTTTTACGCCCTTGTCGTGTGGATCGTATACTGTGTGGCACGGTGTAGCATCGCTGTGGTGTGAGTTTTGTGTGGGAAGCTTTAACAGCATCAGTAGCGTGGTTTAGTTTGAGGTAGACTGTATTCAAGGCGAAGACTGTAGTTTACACTCATGTGTAGTATGTTTCTATTTGGAACTTTAATTTGTCAGGTATAGTACAAATTAGTTGGGTGATGAGCAGTAAACTCAGATCCTATTTTCCTAAGCTAGGTGTTGTACGTTGTTTTTATTTTCGCTAGGTTTTCACTTCCTTCTATTTAGTATTAAATCCTGTTTAAGATTAAGGCCAGTACGGAAAAATCCGGTGACGTTTCATATGTTACTGGTTATCTCGTTGGCCAAAATTTAACATTGTTATAATTGGACGTCCGCAATGGGTCTTATTGGCCTTGACGGTGTCTGTGTGGATCAGTATTATGATTAACATGGTGCCCAATAAAAATAATAATAATAATAGTGCTATGCTGTGAAGTACATGTCTAGATTTATTTCTACCCATAATTGTTTTTTTAATAAGTTTCTACAATTGTAAACACCAGTTTATATTTAAAATGGAGCTCACATCACTACGATTATCTACCTGGCTATTTGTAAGCGCAGCTTATCAATCCGGCAAATAAAATTGCAAAAAATTACCAACTCTCGGCTGTTTTCGAGTAATCATAGTATAGGATTTACATACCTATTTATTTTTAAAAAATAAATAGGTATGTAAATCCTATACAGCGTGAAATCACAAGTTGTGACTCGCTACCAGACAAGCACACCCTGGCTTGATCTATACTATATTATTTGTATATTATTGGCTTTCAAAATTGACGAGATATCTACTCTTTACTCATTTCTTATTTTATGACAACAAGTGTACTTTAAAGGAACCGCACATTTGTAATCAAATTAAATGCTACATTTGTGAAGCCAAATATGATAAAACTGAAAAACATCAATGTTTTATGGATTTAAAAAAACCTAGAAATTGTAGTAAAAATTATATTTTTTACGACTGAAACATATTTAGATAAAAATTATAATAATTAAATAATGTGAATTGAAACAAAAGATTTTGAAGGTTATAAAAAAGCTTTTGCCACAAATAATGAATTTTGTAAATGGGCGTGACAACAACAAGTATTTACATTTATAGCACAAAATGCAAAAGTCTATGACAGTCATTTCATATATATTTACTGTTTATTAAATAGTATACTATCAGAATTAATATTAACGGGGACAAAAATAATGTCCATGTATATTGAAAAATTAAAAATTAGATTTATAGACAGTTTTAATCATATAGCAGATCCACTTAAAAATTCTCAAAAACATTTGGCTTAACAGAACTTAAAAAATGATATTTTCCACATAAGTTTAATAAACCAGAAAATTGGAATTATATAGGTTCTTTACCGAATAAAGAGTATTATGAACCAGATAGAATAAAATCTCAGGATCGTGAAGAATTTATAAAATGGCATGATGCAGAAAGTAAGCTGTGTATTGAGTTTAATTTCAGAGAAGAAATGATTTTGTATTGTAAATCGGATGTTGACATACTCAGAAAAGGATGCATCAGTTACTGTAAAAACGTAATTGAGTTAAGTTCTTTGAGTGAAAAAGAATATATAGATCCGTTACAATATGTTACATTAGCTAGTGTTGCTATGGCTGTGTATAGATTTAAATTTATGCCTAAGAATAAAATAGCTATCGTATCCAAAAACAAAGATAACTATTCAAAACAAAGTATAAAATTGCTGGAATATGGAATGGCAGAGAAAAATATAATTATTCAACATGCTCTAAATGGTGGTGAATATGGTATACGAGATTTATATAGTATAATCAGAAACGTTGATGGTTTTTTTCAAGAAACTAATACAGTGTATCAATTCCAAAGTGTTATTTTTATAGTTGTTAAGATTGTTATGATCCAAAACAAACCAAGACTTCAAATACAACTTTCTATATGAAAATACGTGTCAATGTACAAATTACCTGAAAAGTAAAGGGTATAATTTAGTTCAATATTGGAGTTACCAATTTGAAAAGGATATAAAAATCAAGAATTTTAATCTGAAAAACCCCATAATAACACAGTTAAACCCTAAAGATGCGTTCTTTGGTGGTAGAACAGAAACAATTAAATTACTCATGAAACCTACTAAATAAGAACTATCTAGATATTATGATATTTGTAGTTTGTATTCCAGTGCTATGGTATTTGATGATTATCCAATTGGTCGCCCAGTTAGAATTGATGATAAGAAACTACTGAAAACCTATAATCCAGAGTGGTTTGATTTCATTAAATGTAAAATTGAACCACCTAGAAAGTTATATCATCCTGTATTACCACCAAAAGTAAACGGAAAATAATTATTTTCATCGTGTTATACTTGTGCTAATTTAAATCAAACAGTAGTATGTAATCATAGTGTAGAAAAAAGATGTTTATTTGGTACCTAAACTAGCCCTAAAATAGCTAAAGCAATAAAAAAAAGGTTACAAAATCTCAGAAATCTATTCAGTTCTACATTTTGAAGATAAATCAAATGAATCCCACTAATTATTATTCTACATTTAAATTTACATTAACCATCATAATCTGCGCTTAACAATATTTTGTAACGTATACTGAGTCCTATGGGCTATCGTCGTTGGACGACAGTGTCAAGTTTATTTTAATAAAGTTGTCTTTCTCTCTTTAGGGATTACATACAAACATTTATAAAAATCAAAACTGAAGCCTTATATAATAAAGAAGATTTTACGAAAGAAGGATTAATTGACTTTAGGAAGCAAAACAGAAAAGTTAGTAAAGAAATAAATTCTGATAATCTTATTAAAAACCCAGGCATAAAAGCTGTAGCTAAAATGCTTTTAAATAGTTTATGGGGTAAATTTGGTCAGAGAGATTCATTAAAACAAGTTAAAATTGTGTCAGAATATGCTGATTTATATAAATTAAAAGGTAATCCTAAATTAAAAATTCTAAATTATACACCATTAACAAATACTTTTTTATTAGTATAATATAAAGAACAAGAAGATTTAATTTTATTTTCAAAAGATACAAATATATATATTGCAGCAAACGCCAATTTAAGATTAAATAGTGCTCTTGATAAATTAAAGGAATGAGTTTTATATATGGATACAGACAATGTAATTTAAGTTGATGATATGAATCACCCTACAGAATTTCCAACTAGTAAATATGTAGGTAAATTGGAAGATAAATTCATTGGAAAGGAACATTACAATTCAAAAGTCCAAGGTATAACTGATTTTGTGTCAACAGGACCTGAATCATATTCTTATAAGACAGAAATATCAAGTTACGCTCGATGTACTAAATTTAAAGGTTTTGCAAGTAATTACACAAATATTTAAGAAGTTAACATGGAAAACGAGACAAAACTTGTATTAGGCTCTGTCAAAAAATTAACCACAAAACAATATTTTTGTGGTGGCTACACACCGGTGTCACTCAGCAATGTTGTTGATAATTCCAGTGGATGTCAAGAAGTATGCAACATGTGGAAATCCCATTTTGAGGATCTTTTTGCAAATGGCAGTAATTGTGAGATCTCGGATGCTAATCATTCATACTCTGCTGAATCTGACTTTCTAGTAGATGATATTATGCAGATAATAAAGTCCATGAAAATGGGAAAAGCTGTAGGGCATGATGGGCTGAGAATAGAACTTCTGAAGTTCTCACATCCGAATGTCCCTCTGCTAATGTGCCGTCTATTTAACTCAATGATCTGTCACAGTTTTATCCCAAGTGATCTTATGGTTGTGAAGATAGTGCCTATATTAAAAAAGAAATGTCTTGACCCAAAGAAAAAAATTAACTATAGGCCGATCGCTTTTGCTACCTTGAGCTAAAAAATTAATGAAAAGCTAATACTTTCTAAATACATTAAATATTTCAAAACTCAAGATAATCAATTTGGATACAAACGCAAGCTGGGATGTGAAATGTGTGTTTATACACTTAAGCAGACTATAACCTCTAGTGTTCAGTCAAAGATGCCAGTGTATGCTTGCTACCTAGATGCGAGTAAAGCTTTTGACAAAGTCTCCCATGAAATTCTTATTAAGAAGCTCAAAAACCGAGGTTTACCTGGTTACTTACTTTATTTACTAGCGTTTTGGTTCAGCAATCAAACTTTTTTTATTCAGTGGGATAGCTGTCAGAGTGAACGATTTCTAGTTAGAAAAGGGGTGCGTCAGGGTAGGATTCTTTCGCCCTATTTATTTGCTATCTACATGGATGACTTAATTATAGCGCTAAATAAAACCAAAATTGGCTGCAGAAAGGGAGATACTACAGTCAACAACCTTGTCTATGCTGATGATGTGTGCCTCCTGACTACTACCAGAGCTGCCCTCATGATTTTGCTTAATATATGTGAAGATTTTGCTAAACAGCATGAACTAGAGTTTAATGCTACTAAAACACAAGTACAAGTTTTTCTCCCTGGCTGGATTAAGAAACATGTGGGGTCTATGGTCACCCAATTCCAGAACAACGAAGTTCACCCCACAAAGATAGTTGAATATTTAGGCTACACCGTTTCTCAGACGACAAAATACGGCACAGATCGATTATGTGACATTGAAAAAACTAACTGCCGAGTCCGAGAAATTTACAAGAGGGCGAACATGATTAAGTGTTTCTTTAAAGAATGCAGCGTCACAGTCAAAAGATATCTTTTCGTCACATATCTTTCCACCATCTACTGCTGTAGTATCTCGACCCTGACCCAGGCTGCTTCTGCCCAAATGAATGTGGCGTACAACAACTCGTTTCGTATAGTTATGGGGCTCCCTAGGACGTGCAGTGCTTCGATCATGTTTACAGAGAATCGAGTTAATAACTTTACTGCGGTACGTAGATTCTCTGCCGACTCACTGCACTCTAGACTTCTTGCCTCTCCGAATACAATAATTAAGAACATCTTCCACTCCGAATGCCACGAAAATTCTTCGATTCTTGCAGAATGGAAATCACTATTATACATAACTCTATAACATAATTATTGTAATTGTACTTTCTTTGTTTTTTGTTTTGAAATGTCTATATCTTATATTTCTTATTTTTGTATTTAAAGAGTATGTGTATATTACTCCTATGGACCTTGTGTCTGTCAAAAGGAAATAAATAAATAAATAAAAATAAAAATAAGGCGAGTAATATTAGGATAATTAAAAATCAAAAAAAATACTTTAAATTTAAAGGTAATTTTAATAAGCAAGTTATGTGTAAATATACTAGTTTAGAGTTAAACACAAAACCTTTTGGTTATTAAAATAGTTTGATTATAAATGGGAGCTTGCATTACACGTTTGTGTCTTCACAGTCGCTGTACTATTGTTTTGAAATATATTACTACTTAATTAACAAATATTGAAAATGTTAATGCTTTACAACACAAAAAATTCAAAATCTTAGAACATCAAATTTCCAAAATGGACTTAGGACTTGATATGATTTTGATATTTAAAAATATTAAAACTAATTAATGACTAATGATAAAACAGTATATGTTTAGAATAAAAATCCAAAGTTTAATAATAATCTATTGTTTCCCAATATATTTAGATCTGTAATATTTGGTGAAAGTAATTGTGGTAAAAGTTGTCTAGTTATTAAATTCTATTTAAAAAAGGAGAACTACACTATAATAATCTAATTTTAGTGAAATATTGTCTTTAACAAGACACATATCAAATACTAATAAAAGCATTTGAAAAGAATCTATCAAAACACATTTAGTACATTTATTTTCAAATCAAAATAAAATACAAAAATATGGTCTATGTGAGTTGGAACTAATAGAAAAAGTAGGTAAAGGAATCAAAGAAATAAAGAAAGGTAAAGGAGAAATACATACAAGATGTTATACCAGACCCTAGTGAAATTGATTCTAAATTTAAAACTCTTATAATTTTTGATGATGTAATGAATCGTAATAATCAGGATATAATAAAAAGTTATTTCACAAGAGGAAGACATAATAATATTTGTGTATTTTATCTTAGTCAATCCTATTTTGAATAAGATCGAAGGTATGAATCTAACTCGTATTGAATCGTATGAATTCTAATTTTTTTATTTTATTCCGTTTATCTAGCAATGATATCTAAATTTTCCATAGAGATAGGATAGCAATATATATCGATTTAAAAGAATTTACTAAGTTTTGTGAAAAAGGCTTGAGTGAAAAATATTCCTTTATAACTATTGATTTTGATTCTAACGCTAGTGAAAAGCGATACAAAAATAATTTAGACAATTTTTTATTCCTTAAGTAGATATCTTACACACAATTAATCAGTTAATTTCCCTTAAAAATATCTACACATCCTAAACCCTAAATTTAAAATTTTACTTTTCAATTTATTTCTTAAAAACAAAACACGTCAGAGAAATAGACTCAAGATAATGATAGATATAAATATATTAATTTAATTATTGATACATTTTATAAATATAGATGGGCTATACCTTTAAAAACTAAAAATGCAGATGAGGAAGTTTATAGTTTTGAATTAGTATTAGGTCTGGGATGTACTCCACACAGTTCAAGACCGTTGCGGTCGCTTGAAAAACTTCATTCTGATAAAGGAACTAAATAAAGTGGTAAAAAAACTAATAAGCTGTTAAAAAAATTTAATATTAGCTATAATACAACTAAAAATGAGACAAAAGCAATAATTGTAGAAAGGTTTGCAAGAACAATTTAACAAAAAATGTATAAATATATGACAGAACAAGGAACTACTAGATCGGTCTCTGTTTTACAAGATCTTATAACAAATTATAATAATTCAAAACATACAAGCATTAAAATGACACCAATTGAAGCATGTCAACCTGAAAATGAACTGAAAGTATATTCAAATCTTTACGGTTCAAAATTAAGATTGTGAGAATTTATAGAAAACAAGAATAATAATTCACAGCAAAGGCTACGCCCAGGTCAAAGAGTTTAAACACATTTATTTGGAACAAAGTTTGATAGAGGTTATAAACCTCAATTTGCAGAAGAAATACTATATATCAAGGAAGTTTTACCAACAAGTCCTATAACTTATAAACTTGTTGACTAGCATGATAAAGAAATTTAAGGAACTTATTATGCGAATGAAATTATCCCATATAACAAAGAAAAAGAAGATTTTGAATAACAATAAATTATAAAAAGTAGAATTACAAAAGATCCAAATATTATAAGAGCATTAGTAAAATGGAAAGGCTATTCTAATAATTTATATAGATTTAACACCCGAACAAATAAAAAATTCTGAATATAGCAAAGCTAAGCTAGAAAAACAAACCTCAAAGCCAAGCAAAGCCAGGGCAAGCAGAGCTAACGCAAGCAAAGCCATGAGCAAGATCATAAAGCCTTGTGTTAAAAGACATGTAGCGAAGCAGG
Organism: Dicyrtomina minuta; assembly: GCA_949802685.1. Taxonomy (NCBI): domain Eukaryota; kingdom Metazoa; phylum Arthropoda; class Collembola; order Symphypleona; family Dicyrtomidae; genus Dicyrtomina; species Dicyrtomina minuta. The sequence goes on from OX461809.1 coordinate 28,302,441, forward strand.
CCCAAAGGAATAATTCATAAAAAATTAGTATGTTATGAAATAAACGTATATAAATAAGTAAAGCAGAACAAATTAAACGTCAAATAGACAATAAAAGAAAATGAAAAAAAAACTAAGAGCACAATTTATAGCTGAAAAAACAATAGATAAAACGTTTCTATAACAACAAGTAAAAAAATATGCCCCAATAATCAAGGCAACACAAAATATAACTGATACAGTTGAAAATAAAGCAACAGCAGCTTTAAAGGAATAAGCTCTTTTTCAGAAAGATGTCAATTCTAAACATGAACATTTAAAAAATATTGCTGGAAGAGCTTGAAAAATCTGCCTTAACAAACATAGACATATATGAATATTCTAGACAAGCATTCTAATATGCATTTCAAAGCGTGGTTTATTTAGAGGCGACCCGAAGGGTCTTATAAGCTTTGCTGGTGTATATATGAGGGATAATTTACCACGAAGTTCTCCCCCCCCCCGGGGCGCCTCTAAAGCCTAAGAATATAGAAAAATGTATATTAAATCTTGATAATAATAATCGTGGAACTCATTGGACTTTTTGGTATAAAAATCATAAAAACAATTATTATTTTGATTATTTTGGTCGTCGACCCCCTTTGGAATTATAAAATTATTTAAAATCAGATATTCTATATTCTACTTTTAAATTACAAAAAAATGTTACAAATCGTTACTGTAGATGCAAAGTGGCCGTTCTCCAAACGCAGGTAAATGCAAAGTGGCCGTTCTCCATCCTTTACTAAACGCAAAGTGGCCGGTCTCCAATCCTGTTCAAACTGGATTAAATTGGAAGATTCTTGTTAGACTGTTCAAGAATTTTAAGAGCTTTTCTAAGACATAGAATTTCTAATTAAACATTATTATTCATCCTTATAGTCTCTTGGTATCGTTAAATTTTGTCCTGTAAATCTTTGTTTTCTTGTTTGAGACTTGTATATCTAGCAGACCGTCGCCTTAACGGTGATCTTGATCGTTCTTCAGGACTCTCTTTATCTTCGGTTATAGTATTCATTTGTTCCATAATTTGATCACTTAGAATTGCGACTGGTGTATTTAGTTGCTTAAGTCTTTCAATAGTGTCAAGACCCTCTCGTAATTGTTGATTCGTTTCTACTTTGTTTTTATTATACATCGTTATAGTCTCGTGGTATCGTTGGATTTATTCCTGTAAATCTTTGTTTTCTTGTTCAAGACTTGTATATCTAGAAGACTCGTTTTCAGTACTTGATTTACTATCGACTAATCCTTGTATCTTCTCACCTTGTGCTCCTTGATATTTACAATTAAACTCTATCTTGAGTTAATAAATTGATAAATCTTTCTTCTGATTGTTTTAACGCTTCTTCTTGATATCTTAATGCATTCTCTAACTTATTAAACTTTTCATCTTGATGTTTAAAACCACTCACAACTTGGTTATATTTTTTGTCTTGCTGTTCAAAAACACTCACGACTTAATAATATTTTTCTTCTTGATGGTTCACGACTTTCGTTAAATGATTTAACATTTCTTCTAAATAAGTCACTAGATTGTTATATCTTTCTTCTTAATAATTATGTTCTTGTTCACACTTAGCCACTAAATCATTATATTGACCGTTCACAGAATTAACCAGATCTCTCAAACACAACACTTTGATTCTCATATTGGTACAAAAGACGTCTGCTTCAATTAAATAATTTTGGTTTTCTATGACCCAAGTCTTTAACTGCATGTTTCAATTGGGTAGAGCTTTAACTTTGAGCCTTAAAGCATCACAGGGTTTTACTATTGTGCTTCAGCTTTAGGATGCAAAGTTTTGATTTCATCACCTCTTGGATTAGGATTCATTTCATCACCTTTTGGTTTGGAATTTATTTCATCACCTTTTGGTTTAAAATTCATTTTATCCCCTTTTAGGGTTAATCCTAATTCCTCTATTTGAACTTCTAAATCGATAAAAGAAGTTTGCAGGCGACGAATTTTTGCTTTCCCCTTAACTCTTTCAGAAGGGTTCTTAATTATTGTCTGTTGAATCGCTTTGATTGGTTTTTCCAAATCTTCTTTGATTTTTTGTTTTTCTTCTAGCGTAGCGCCTGTGTTCACATCCAGTTGCTCAATCACATCCGTTCCTGAAACTATTTTGGTCAAAAAAATAATAGATTTATACATAAATTTACAAACTATATTCAACTTATTTATTTTATCCTTAAGAATCCCTTTTTTTGGTAATATGCAATACAAAAAATGAAAATGATCCTTTAAAACATTTGATTAGAAAACCATTTTCAGTTTTTGAGCTTTAAGGCAATTTTTTAGCGCCTCAATATCTTTAAGAGTGGCTTTTTGTTTCTCAAAACACGCTAAAACAGCGGTCCTTTCCATTAAAATGGTTTCGGCATAAATTAGCCCTTTTGCTTTGCAACCGCTGCAATTAATGACTAACTCATAGTAACTCTCCTTATTTAGTCATACTAAAACAATTAAAACCCCTATCTTCCCAATCTCCTCAAATACATCCACCCTATTGAACTGCTTTTTAAAAATCAGTGTTTCTACAACATAGTTAAGATTTTGGCTGATCCTTTCAGTTAAACCTCTTATTATCTGTCTACCAAAAGCATCCATATTATTTGCTTTAAGTAGCCTTAAACCTTGTTATTCAAACCAATAAACTACTGTTAAATATATGAATATGAAAATATAATAATTATATAATAAAATATACCAGTAGTTTAATTATAGGTTGTGATAACCTAAATACTTAATTTAAATTACCAAAAAAAATTTTGTTTTGAAATACTTGATTATTATGTCAATGTTTTTTTTTAAATGTTTTAAAATACTTAATTAATATGTCAATGTTTTTTGAAAAAGGTTTAAAATTACTAATGATTAGGTAGATGTTTTTTTTAATGTTTTGAAATCCTTAATTATTATGTCAATGTTTTTTTAAAAATGTTTGGAAATACTTAATTATCATGTCAATGTTTTTTTGAAAAATGTTTGATATTACTTATGATTATGAATATTTTTAAAGTATTTTGTTTATATTTTTGCGTTGTCTTAAATATAGATCTTTTTTTAATTCGCTTTAGATTTTAATAGCTGTCTGTTATACAGAGCTTTTTTCAATTGTCTGTAAACAGAGCTTTTTTAGTTTTATATCAATATGTCCTTTTTATATCTTTTTTTTGTTTTACGATTTTTTGCGTTTTAAATGTAGTTTTTAAATTTAGGCTCACAAGATCTTTTTTAAATGTTTGTATTGTTGTGTAATCTAGATATTTCGGTAAGAAATCTTTCGGAGTGTTCCTTTTAGTGGTTTTTGGGTGTATAGTAGTTGTTGGTGATTAATGCAGCCCGAAACTGTATTTCGGAAATAATGTGGATTTTCCACCTCATAAAAGACTGTAAATATGCATAATTACAAATTAACTATTGTCATATATATTATTATTGTTAAATTGTAGCCTGTTTAATTCTCCACACAATAGGAACACATATACAGCTATTAAACTAGTACAAACCTCACAATTAAACGGCCTCCAGTTGTAGTTACAGAACTTAATGTGATAATTCAAAATATTATATGGTTCAAATCTAAAACAAAATACGACGAAATATTTAAATACCTTTTACTCATAAGATAATTTTAGCCTGATAAATTCTCTACAAGATAGGAACAAATAAATGACTATTAAATTTATACGTACCTCTGGTTGAAGGGATCCGCAGTTGTAGTTACATAATTTAATGTAATAATTCAAAATATTAAATGGTTCCAATCTAAAAAAATTAATACAACTAAATATTGTAATACCTTTTACTCATAAGTAAGTTGTAGATTGATAAATTCTCTACAAGATAGGAACCAATAAATGACCATCAAATTTAAAGGTACCTCTGTTTAAAGAGATCCGCAGTTGTTGGTTTACTTAAAAATTATATTTTACAGTAACAGCTTAAACTTGACGTCTACACTTTGCAATACTCAACTAATAAAAAGACTTTAGTGATTGAATTCATTAATTCAGTTATATATTCATTTATTTTGATATTTTTAAATGCGCTGCTACCTAATCAAGCATGGTTTTAATAAGTACCATATAGTAAACTATATATTATGACAATTAATTCCCCATTAACTTATTTACAAAGCTATACTAACATGTAATAGCTTGTTTGATAGGTCATCGTTAAGGCTATTTTTACGGTCACAATATACCCCGGTATCGTGTTGTATAGGCGAGCAAAACCGGGTAACAGAATTTTTACAAACCTTTTTTTATATTAGAAACTATGTAATAAGCATTTTTTTTAAATTTAAAAACTTGCAAATCCAACATAGCGTCCAAATTAAACGTGGCGGATTTTTAAATAAAACCATATTAGCTAGTTTTGATGATAAAAGATTTATTATAGATGATGCATAGCACTTAGAAATTCTAGAATTATGCTATACTTACAGTCGTAGCTCGTACTTGTAGTTACGCCAGAACCAACTATTTATAAGCATTTATTTTATCTAATAATCTTTAGTGTATATTTGATTCTCTATGTCTTACAAGTTTAAAAATTCTTACTTTCACACGTTTTAGGTGTACTTTCATTTTCTTGAGTACACTTTTTGCATTCGGCTGTTAGCTCGTTTTTCGATTTTGGTTTATTTCAAAATTCAGTTAGTGGTTTTTGTTTTGCAGATTTTACATTTCATATTAAGGTCGTACATTTTTAAAGGAATTAATTTATTAAGTGAAATTTTAAATGAGGTTCATACCCCTGAGGACCTTAGGTCGGGGTATGTATTTATTTTCTACAGAAGACATGCAAACTTACCATAGAATAATAATTGTTTATGGGAATTTTTTTGCCTACTTGGTAATACTGTTCAGGGTGGTCATAGTCTACGGAAGTAGTCAAGTAGGTTGTATATTGACGAGTTTCAAAAATGATGAAAAATCACTAAAATATAGGCTAAAGGCTTTAGTTTCTTATGGTTTTATGCTGTTTTTGCAAAATGTGTTTGCCTACTTGGAAAATCGCCCCATAGTTTTTGGTTAGGTTAGGTAGTGCTACTTGGGCTAAGTAGCTTGTCATTTTTGTGACTTTTGACAAATGCGAAAAAATCAACAAATATAAGGTATAATCATTGATTTCTTAGGGTTTTATGCTGTTTTTGAAAAATATTTTTTCCTACTTGGAAAATTGCTCCATAGTTGCCCACCTACTACTCTTGAGTTAGTGCTCGATAGCAATGCATTATTACAAGGAATTAAATGCAAAGCGTGCTTTACTCTGTACAAAAGCGTAGGAATGCCTAATTTTACTAGTTTAAATGACATCCATGAACTAGGCAAGTCTAATCAAGTCTAATCATCATATCGTCAAAATTTAGACGCCTATAAGACAGCATTTAATGAGTAAAAATCACGGAAAAAGTGCCATACGAAGTAATCAAAACTTTGAATCACCAATTGCGACTGTGTCCTACGTAGAAAATAAGGTTGGAGACATAAAACAATTTTTGGAAGAGTTGTTACCTAATTCATCTCTAAATCCAATTGCTTCGACACGAAAGACCCAATCAAGTCTCTCTATGTCAACTTCGATTTCAAACATTCTAGATTCTTTTTCACATTAACAGATATTGCTTAGACCAGTACCAACAGATGATGTCAATCATTTTAGCAAATTAGCGTGCATGCCGTGCCTTAATTCAATTTTAAAGAAACATCTAGAATCGAAAAGCAAAGTTGGGTTGTTTAAATATGATCGTACAGTTAAAATTACCTTTGCAGGACCCAAGAAAAATGAGCCACTACAACCTCTTGTGTTTTGGCAACTCCAAGACACATTGTCAAGTCATATAAGTACTGAATTTCATTGTACTAGTGTTGCAGATATGTACATCCCTTCTGAAAAAGAAATTAAAGTAAATAAAAAAAATCAACTGGAATGATTTTTGGAAAGCTGGCGTATAAGGCAATTGTGCGGTACGAAAGCAAGATAAACTTTAAAGAGAAAGTCGCTTTTCTGGCCGACATTGGTGTTGATGTCGGAGATATTTACCACAGCGTAGATTAGGTTGACATATTGTTTCCTCATTTATATTCTGTACTTCATGAGCGGACAATGACAGTTCTGCATCAGTTAGTTCCAACTTATCTTCAGGCTTCCATATTTGTGGTCTTCGTAAATAAGATTACTCCATATGGGACAACGATGCAGATTATTAGTATTATTATATTTAAAGATGGCAAAAACATGCCTATAAGATTAGATATCCTTGCTGTAAAACATGAAATACAAAACAGAGCGGCGTTAGCAAAAGACATTGTGGACGCACTTTGCAAGTTCTACACTACAAAATCTGCAAAACGATTGGACGTTGGGTCTTCCTTTGATGGTTAATACATCACACTTAAAGTTCCTCAAGAAATAATGCGTTTACTAGGATTTAAGATAGATACCAGCACTCCTTTAGAAGACCTAAATCAGCAGTTATTTTATTCTTACTCCTGGGACCGTGCCCACATTTTATAACTGGCTTGTGGCGATGTAAAAAAATCAAAATTACACGAATAGATTGACAAGGTGAAAACAACTATTGTTACTGTTAATCAAGGAAAAGCCTACGTCAAGCAGTATCTAAGGCCTATGGACAAGGCACAACAAATGGATGTAGTACTAATGCGTCCGGGATCCTTTTCTGAAATTAGGTTTAGCACATATGAATACCGAGTTCTGAACCGATTTCTAAATAATTATCCCGTGCTTTACAAAACTTATGCGCAAGATCAGGACAGCGAACTCAATTTTTTCAATAATTGCGAATTTTTTTGTACGTCCATCAGGGTAAGTAGATATTTTTGATGTGGTTGGGGCAACATCTAGGCAAATTCAATCTTCCGAATTGCTTCCCTGGGAATGTGATGGTATTATGGAAGACGGAATTAGGAAACTTCTAGATATGGCCGAGTCTTGTCATTTGATTCCTAATGTTGATCATTTGAAGAAGTTAAGTGAGGCAAGAAATTATAGCTCATGGTACATTTAAAGGAATGGCCGTACTAATTAAGCAGTCAAAATTTTACTTCACTTGACGCAATTTGATAATTATGACCCGCGACAGTTCGTTTTCGGTTGTTATTCAGAGAGTGATGACTGAACTTAAATTTTATTTGCGTTTATTAGCAGCATCAATTCAAACAAGGTATTTGAAACATCACACTCAAAAAACATAAGTTACAGCTCGAGACTCGTTTTTACGCTCTTTAATATTAACAAAAAGTACAAATGAAGTTCAAGAATCATTTATTGATTACTGCAATCTGGCTTTCAAGTGGAGATTTCTGGACACTTCAATTTCTCAAAGTGATCTTAACAATGAGTACAGAATGTTTTGCTCGAAAGTCAGATACAACGACCGTAGGACTAAGTTTGGGTTGCCTGTTCCAAAACGTTTACAGTATTGGGAAATAATGAACTCAGATGAACAAAGGGAAAGCTTTTCTTGCGTGTTAAACCTACTTTTAACTTCAATGGTCCGCAATGAATTGGAGTGTATTGCTGAGTGTGTTGGAAGCATGATGAAGCAACACCTGGACAAGCGATGTATGTTGTCTCATAAAAATTTGAAAATGGAGATTTTCTTGCACTTCAATGGACCCTGAGCCAATCTCGAATGTAATGGCTTAGTAAGAAAAGCTAATGAAAATCGTTTTGAAAAAGACAAGTTGCATTTTCACCGGTCATCTCACTCTTCCGATTTAAAGTTTTGCAATGACGGTTCAAAAGTTATTTTAAAAATTCATTCACCAAGCGGACGAATTGACGTTGCTGATGATGGAGAAAGGGTTAAATAAATTTTATAGCGGTTATGCTGATGAAATACTTTTACAATCGAATGACCTAAATTAAATTTACCTCACTCTTGACTAGATTACACTACTTATTAACTGCTAGAAATATATTTCCTGTACTTAATGTGTTTAGTCAGATTAATTACAATTAAATTAGTTTAAATACTAAATACATGTATATATATTTAACTTAAGTAGCAAAAATTTTTTTTTACTGTCGGATGGTATTTGACTTAGACGTTAGTATATCTTAGTGCATTCTTCACTTGTATTAAAATTCCCGAATTAGGTAAGTTAAAGCATCTCCCAACTTAAAAATTCAGCTGTCACTAAAATGGTAACTCTCACTTGCAATTTATTTGCCTTGCATTACTTATATTTAATTTTCAACTAGTTTTTAATAAACAAAATAATTGTAGTACTGCGACACTTAATTAAAGTAAAGTGAAACTGCATGAGACACTAACTTTATATTTAATTACATTTTTATTTTAACATGCTCTATATTTAATTATTCAAAGAATTTAAACGTTGAACGACTGTATTAAAAGTTACTAAATTACAAAACGTACGTGGGATCAGAGTTCAATGTTGGGAAGTGCCTTGCTCCCATTTTAATTTCGTAGCCCTGGCAGGGTTTGATCCTAAGAATTTACGCAAAATTAAATACGATATTAAATTAGGATAGCAAGCGCACATTGAAGCATTTTTACTGGCTTGAAAAGTCAAATCTAAATTTGTGCCCAATGTTCGTCCAAAGCAGCAATTTAATTGAAATGTAGTTTACATTGGCCTTTTAAAATTGATTTTTTGAGTTTAGCGTATTTTCAAAATTACTAATTTGTGTTGCAGACCTTAAGACAAAGGTTACTAGACAATTGCAAATTTTTCTCTATTCTCACTTCAAAAATTCTTGGAGACAACCCATCTGTGGCGTGGAAAGACCTTCTTCCCCTCTTCAGGCTTATGCTAAAACTTCATGCCTATACAGATGGTTTAGAGAGAACGAGGGTGGGACTGATGTCGTTCCAGACCCAAACAGCATTTAAACGCAGCTTTTAAAATAGATTTCATGTCAAAAAAGAACATAAAAATTATTTTTATAGAAAATGGGGCAATTTTTGAGGTTCCTTGTACTACACTTTAAAATTCCGAGAGACCAAACAGAAATAAAGAAATTTTAATCACAGGTCAACTTGTTAGTTACTCTCCAGTCAAGGATGCTAAATCAGTAATTATAGACACCCTTAAACTTAATTCCACACGTATTGTGAAAGCAAAACGAATCTGCAACAAAACTGAAGGCAAACCTCCGCTTCTTTTTGTCCAGCTAGCTGACAAGGATGAAGTGGGTTTGGTGCTACAAAAGAAGTCTCGATTAAAGAAGTCTTTACCGGAAGTCTACATTTAACAGTGCTGAAGTAAAAAAGAACAAGAAGTCTACATGCACCTAACCGAACAATACTGAATAAAGAAACGGGACTCTTCAATTAGAACTGTTAAATATGTTGGAAGTTACTCTTTTGAAGCTAATGGCATCAGATACACTAGTGACGGAATAACCCTGACCAAGTTGCATCTTTGAAATGTTCTTTTAACATGAACCATATAATCGAACTAGTTTAAACTAATAATATTGTCAAATGCGTCTATGTTAAATGAACTAATATAAATTACTGAAATTGGTGACTGTACTCAAACCTATGAGTGATAAACGAGCTGTTATCGGAGGTATTAAGTTGACACCTACAAGGACACAATATTTTTGTAAAATACGTTAAATAGTTTCCTATAGCATGTTCAAACAGCTACCTTTACAACCAAGATTATGAGTGACAAATATGAGTGCAACAAAACTGAAATTTTTATTTTGTAGTGAATTGTTAGAAATTGATTCATAAATACAGCTGCTTGTAGAATATTTTCAATAAATAAGATTAAAATAAATGAACCAACTATTAATGATGAGAATTAAACTAGATATAAATTGTTAAATACGATAGATAATATTAAGTAAGTGAATCACAAAATATTACATTAATAATGCATTACATCAAACATGTTAAAACTTAAGAACAAATATTATATGAGCTACGATGGTTAAACAATTAATTTGCTTAACAAAAAAAATGTAACCAAAATATTAATCAGATTTGTGTGTGGGCTAAGGCCCGTATATGCAATAAATTAATACATACATATATACATACACTTTAAAATTCCGTTTAACATTCTAAATTTTAAAGCTCTTGAAAATCATTTCAGATACTTTAAACTATTAAAACAATAAATTGTCTTTAAATTCAGCCTACAATACTTAATTAACAGTAGTGACAAACTGGCAAAATATTGCTATTTCAGTATTTAAATTGACTGCTGTAATTAAAAAAACTCAAGGTGTGTTTAATCATTTTGTACGACAAACGCCGCGTTGTATTGCAAAGAGTACATATTATTATTATTTGAGTCTATTAAACATTTTGTGTCTTGTTACTATAGCATGTAACGGTAGTATGCACATTTTAAATAAGAGAGTGATGAAGAATTACATTGCCAGTATTTGCATTGGAAATTGCCGCTTTTAGATGCTAAAAGCCTAAGCATCTATCAATATTTATTTTTGCCTTTCTTTGAGGTAGTATACATGCAGGCCATAATGCTCATTTTAAGAAAATGCGCTTTTCAATTTAACAACACATTTAGTTAGAACACAACATTCTACAGTATACATGTACACCGAAAATGTACACAGGAGTGATAAATGTCAAGGAGCCCACGCGATCCTGGAAGTATATTTTTGTACGGATTAGTACACATCTAAAAAGTATGTTGCGCGCGCATCATGTACTAATTCATGCGTACACATACCTACCAGAAGTATGCATTTCGTTAGCATAGTATAGCATGTCCCTGCCTATACTGCCTCGTGCTGACTAAATGCATGCCAGCCTTATAGTATGTATAAGTACCAGTCAGTGTACCAATCCGTACTCGCTTCTGTTTGTTGAGATCATGCTTACCCGTGCTAACTCAGTGGGTACATTTTGGCATGCCACTCAATCCAAATAATCTGCATAAGTTAGTATTACATGTGACATGTCTTGAAATTCCCGCATTCATACAAACCCATCACAAGCAGTAGCCATACCTCCTCTTGCCCGGCTTACAAACTTTTTAACGGCTGTTTCATGAAATACACTAGTTGCTTAAGTACAGGCAGTGTAGTATTTTACTTAAGTAGTTACTAAGCCTGTGAGTGTGACGCATTAACCAGAAACCCATAATTAATTGCAAGTATCTTGGGTGAACACTACTATTTTCCGGTGTCAAAGTGGCAGTCACAATAGATAATGGTTCATACACCTATCTATTCCATATTTAAGTGACAATTCCATCGTGGACATACTGACCGGGGTGCTACAAGCCGAAAACATTATATCTGTGTTTCATCGATAAAAGCATGCTAAATGAGATATCATTCAATATTAATATTGAATATTACATCATTGTTGTTTAGTGCCGCCATTATTATTAACTTCACAACATTCAAGATCGTGCTTCATAAACTGTCCTTTCGGTTTCCGAAACTTATGACATGACACCATAAAATTATTGTTAATTAAGATGTTAGTCAACGTGGGATACGGTTTATTGTGACGTTTGACTGTGGTGACTGCGACTATGAGCGAGCAGATGAGTTGTTATTTATTGTGTGATGACTATGTTTGCAGTTCAACGTTCATGCACGTTGAACTGCAAAATAATTTATGTGTCTACAGGTCACTAGAGTTCGCAGTTCGCGTTCTAATAAAGGCAACTGATATTGATTATTTTGAAGTAATGTGTGTGTGTCGTAATTTTTTGAACCATGAGATCAGTTTGTTGCTAGTAATGCACTCATACTGACTGTTAGTTACATTGCAGAGTGCGTTTTAAACCACATAATTAGAATGTAGTGGCATCTTTATAGCAATAAAAAAATTACTGTGGTTAAGATACCATCCTACATTTTTCGTTCATACATTAAAGCATACATTCGGGTCTTTACTGTAAGCATGCAGGTGCACAGTCGCCCATATAAACCGTTAGTATGAAGAAGCATACGGATTTATTCGTAAGCAACGAGCTCATGAGCATAAGTGAGCGTACGTATCACTAGAACCTTGTGGCATACGTACATCCGCGAATGAGTGGTGTGCTACCGGGTACAAAAAGTGACGTTTAGGCAAGCTTCCCAGCCCAGGCATACTTTCAAAGCCATACTAAACTATACCTCCGAACGCGTGTGGAGGTCTGGAAAATATTATTAATTCATGTAAAGCTGCACAAGCCCGCCAAGCAGGCTAGGGAAATTTTACCCTATGCAAGTGTGCTTATTCTTCTGCTACATTATGCGCGCTTTTTAGCCTTATCGCGCATTCCAATCTGTATACATGTAAATATGTGGTAATAAGAACATAATGTACATTACAGTCTGGATGTATACTACCTTCTTATTTCATTCGCTACATGTCGCATTTTTTGTTTTTAGCAGAAGATGGATGTGTCATTTTGGCACTTCACTCACAGAATGTTGTACAGTAGTTCCTCGCTTTTATGATATAATTAAAACCAGACCCCTAACATATAAGAAAAACATAACTTTGAGATATTGTTTTATTCATTAATAGTTAATATTTGGAATTTTACAAATAGTAAGAATAGGTATCTCATTGTAGGTAATAAATTCTTACTGGGTTTAAAATTAGTACCAAATATTACTAATATATAATAAAATTTAAATAAAGTTTGAGTGAACAGTATAATTTAAGACTAAGTCAATTTCAAGGTTTTATTAAGTTAGTGAATAAATATTTCCTTTTAAATCTGTTTTTTCCCTTAAATTACCTAAATTTAAAAACAAACGTATAATAACATTTTATGAAAGCATCACACCTTCGAGGCATCATATAAGCAAGGGACTACTGTATTTTCATTCAAATTACATCCGACCAATCACTAATCTCACTCAATTATTCTAATGTTTTGTGCCCAATTCATCCTGGCTTTGTGGCCGAGGGGAGTTTGGTTTCTACCCCCGAAACCTTGGCGGTTTTTTTCATCATTTTGAATAAATCTTTAGCCAGGTAGCTTGATTACGTCTCGTTTCATTGAAGTTAGTGTTGTGGAAATCCTTGGTGGGAATTGTTAGTAAACAACGGAAAGTAGTATACGTTAGTTAATACGTGTATAAGAGACGTATAAAGCGTATAATTCGCACCTAGGAGGGGAACGGCTATTTTGTAGTGCTGTGGCATAGTTGTAGTATTATTTAGCAGACCGTTCTTGATTTCATAGCATCTGCTTTTACTTTTAAACGGCGTCAATACACGTGATATAAGCACATATGGGGCAATCGGCGTTGCGTGTACTCGTTTGTACTTCGAATGATCCTCAAAGTACTCTCTGGTGTTAATACCTTTCGCCCTGTTCCCCTTATAAGAGCGTTCATAGGGGGTGTTCGAGTTAGTGACTTTAAGTCTTTCTTGTCAAAAAGAAATGATACTTTACTTGTCGCATGCTAGTACGGTGCAGTGCTAATATATATAACGATGATAAGCAACACTGTACATAAGTAGAATAGTACTTTGTGCCCAAGTTACCGCTGCAATATGCAGTGGTCCCACTCGTAGTCCACAGGTGTATGTGTTGAGGCACTTTTCTCATGGTTGCACATCAAACCCTCCAATCCTCCACATGCCTAGTACCAGCCACGCTGTCTTTTTCAATTGTTTCTTAAATTATTTGTTAGGGTTTTGTCGTGAGTAGTAAACTTTAAATATTTTTAAACAATGCAAACAGAAGTAGATTTAAATAAGAAAGACACTTTATTGGAAAGAAAAATATGACCACAAGCATTATAAACAATTACGAGTTCAAAATTAAAACAAATATGAGCACCAAACAAACGAAAAATTATTTGTTAAGTGGGAATAACAAGATTAAATAAAGAACGCTGCTCGCGCAAATTATTTTAGAATTACAATCCAGTTGATGTATCTGAAAAGCCAAAACACTGTTATTAAAAAGTTCAACCATTTTATATAATGTAATCATAAACGAGAAAGAGGCCACCCCAAATATAAGGATGACAGACTTGTGATGCAAAGAGACGCTGTAGTCTATCTCTTCCCCGTGTATGATTACAAGCGTCCCTATAATAGCATCACACAAGCAAGCACATCTTGCTATAAGAATTAATCGTAGTAAGGTAAATGATATAATGTTTTGTTTTATCATGCCGTGAATGTTTTAAATTAGTTTTTCACAACGTAAAATCCGTCTTGTCAAATTAAGCAAGAATTGTAATAATTAAAATGTTTGTCTTAGTTATTCAACTAATAACTAAATAATCAAATCAATCAACGAAACTGTAAGCAATAAATGTGAGATGTACTACCTAAAGTAACAAATAGAAAAAGCGTTTATCGCATTGCAATTCCTATTATAAAAATTTTTTGGGGACTTAATAAATTATTTTACTGTATTTATACTTATGCCATGAATGCCGACAAATTTAAAATAACAAACAAATTATTAAAAGCTAAAATACTTTTATTTTACTATTTTTTCTGCCAAAAACTTAACAATGTATTACAATGTATTTCAAGTTTGAATACTAGTAACCCAGAAGTAAATTCATAACCTACAGACTATTTCTATGTCAATTTCTAGTCAATATTAACCTGTAAAATAGTGTATAAGTAAAAAATCTTATACTAAATAATTGGCGACACACTAGTAAAATATAAGATTACACAATCACTTCAATCTCGTCAAGCTAACTACTGCTCATCCATCTCATTCTCGTTATCGAGCACTATTTCGTCCAACACGTTCGCAACTGTAACATCGAAATCTTCAATTTTTAAATTGTTTGTACTGTTATTACCACCAACAAATTTTGGATTTGGAATTTTTATAATTGCACAACTTCAAATGGAGGTGTTCCTCGTTTTGATTTAGAATTTAATCTACGTTTTAAAGAGTACGTGGACATGATAGGATCAGAAGAATCAATAGCCCAAAAAACCATATCGTACATAGTATTGTATCGGCTACTCTTTCTAGCATGTAGTTCACGGTCTAATTTGTAAACATTATTTCGAGCTTCTTCTCCCTCCTCTCGTATCATGCCCATAGGAAGAAATGAAGCACTCACAATGTCACTTCCATGAGCCAGAATCTTATGAATGCTAGCGGGAAGCTTATACAAGCTATAGTCGTCTAAATATTTAACATATAACTGATAGCAATCTGATCTAAACTTCTGAGCGTTTATAAGCAATTGGCAATTAGGAGCGATGAGTACATTTTGCAGCATTATGACAATTTCAACTTTCAAACCTAAAATTTCAGCAAGTTTTTCAAATTGCTAAAAAGCTCTACGGGCAGTATTGCCATCATTACTTGTTCCACTCCCGCTTGAGTTAAGGAAGTCTACTCGTGAACCCATATCCTTCCACAGACGTTCCTGAATATGGGTTTTGCGAGCCTTTGCACTTTCTTTTTCTTTAGCGCTCCTTGCTTGCCATTTCTTCGAATCTAGTTTATATGAAACATGCAGTAACTATTCCAAACTCCAAATATACGCATGCATAGGCGATTTCCCATAAACCAAACTACTTGGTTTTGCCTTAAATTTTCCTGAATCCATATTACTCTTAACAATGAACTCATTAGATTTTAACCTGCAAATAGGACATAATTAGGAAGATTTTGTATCTGTAATAATCGACAACACTTTTCCATCTATCATTTGCACGTAAAACTAAAAATTGCATACTATTTCGTGACCGTTATCAAAAACAAAAGTTGCGTCCTTCAGAGCACTAATAGCTCGTCAATGGACTTTTCCTCGTTTATTATAAGTTGCCGCGACTCTTTTCCAAACTGTATTTTACGAGGACGACAAAATCGAATTGACTGTGGTGTAGCGTTATTCCAATAGATGTCACCCGACGGATTTTGTAGTCTTAATGGAACTATTGTAGTCGCAAAAATAGATGAATCATCGTTTTGACCCGCTAGGCTGTCAGCATACTTCTTTTTATAATTGCTGTCACCTGAGCTACCATCAAAACCACAACTAAATATTATTGTACAGTTTTTAGATTTAACTTTGTTTTTTGCTTAAGTTTGACAAATGACATCTTTTTGCATAGCTACGATTCTTAATGTAGTAAAATCTGCAAGGCTCGCAAGACTGAATAAAGCCATTGTTTTAGTAATTAAAGCATCTTCCAGAGGCGGCCGACATTCTTGTTTTGCGGTCCTGACATTGTCGTACGAAGGAAACACTGAAGTTTTGCATAGCAAAGCTGACTCACAAAGCTTCAGATACTGGCGTTTGCTTAAATATGCGTCTAATAGCATACATAATCCTTGAAACAAAGAGAGCGGTCGTGTTGGAGTAACAGGTTTTTTGATTTTAGCTAGAACTTCGTTTACGCTTTTAGAACTAGATGTTTAGTCTTTCATTATTAGTGACAACGAATTGTATTGGGAGTTTGTGGACTCCTTTATCATTTTAATTACAGCTGAAACTACACAACTAATTGGCCATTTTTTCAGTTCGTTGCTTAATGCTGTGATGTAATTTCATTGGCTGCTGTCACATAGGTCACCCCACGGTTTTGTAGGATGACGAAGTGGCTTTTGATTTGTTTCATCAATCTTCATTCGTTTCAGTTTCGGTTCCACTGAACTCATAGCTCTCTGAAAATAATTTGTTGTGCATAAAATTAATATAAGAACTTTGAATTTATTTTGTTACACAATTTTATAAACGAAGTTCATATATATTCAATGTGTCTTTAACGTTAAATAATTAGATTAGTTGCTGCTTTAAAATTTCAAAGCAAATTTATTCGCGTATATTTTTTGACTTTTCACGTACATGTAAAGTGAAACAACACTCCGAGCAACAACCACTTACCAAAATATAAGCTGTCAGAAGAAAAATATTATATTTAAAACAAGTAAATATTTGATGATTAGTTTTATTAAAATAGAATAATGCTAGAGAAATCGTGTCTTTAAACCCCAGTTGAACATAATATCTTTTAATGCTCCTGTGTAATCTCTACTGGCTGTATAAGTATCGGAGCAAAGATAAATCTTTAACAATCAAGAAGGGAAAAGTGATAAGTCAAATCATAATATGACAAAAACAACCAATCTCTTACATTAGTGACTAGTATAGTCAGTTTGTTTTTCTTGTAATCGCGCATACAATGTTTTTTTATTACGACCTCTCAGTGTAAATATGTCTTTGCAAATGTAGTTGTTATGAATTTAAATTCATATAACCCAAAAAACATGTAATTCATAGCAAATACATACATTTATATATTCACAGCAAATTTCATGTGAATTTAAATAAATGTAATTCACTTTATTTATTATCATTCGCACGGTGGCTGCCAGCTAGGTGGCTGTGCCTCTTTTACTCGGGAGGAATTTTGATTCTATTTTCTTCTTTTTTTGTGGTAAATTATTGTCGTGAGTCTCCAAACCTTACCCTCGGGATGGGCAATTAGTCCGTAACGATGGTTAGGTGGAAATTCCTATCAAAATATTACCTCCAATTACTTTTTTTGAGTAATTCAAAAAGTTTAATTTTGGATTTTTTATCCTCGTTGTGCTACTGTTGAAGATTTCTACGTGATTCTCACTCCTGTCGGTGCTGCCGCGTGGCCGCATAGTGTACTGTTTCTACAATGTGCACGTGGTGGTTATGATAGATTTACACCCTTGTCGTGTGGATCGTATTCTGTGTGGCATGATGTAGCATCGCTACGGTGTGGATTTTGTGTGGGAAGCTTTGACAACATCATCAACGTGGTTTATTGTGAGGTAGACTGTATTCAAGGCGAAGGCTGTAGTTTACACTCATGTGTAGTTTGTTTCTGTTTGAAACTTTAATTTCTCAGGTCTAGTGCCATTAGTAGTTGGGTTTGGGTGATAGCAATAAACTCTGATCCTATTTTCCTTAGCTAGGTGTCGTAGGTAGTTATTATTTTTGCTAGGTATTTACTTCCTCCACTTAGCAATAATCAGGCCTGTACGGGCAAATCCGGTGTCGTTTTCATATGTCACTGGTTATCCTGTTGGCCAAAATTAAACATTGTTATAATGGGACGTCCGCAATGGGCCTTATTGGCCTTGGCGGTGTCTGTGTGGGTCAGTATTATGATCTACATGGTGCCCAATAAAAATAATAATAATAATAGTGGTTGTGGCTCAGAGTGTTGTTTTACTTTATATGTACGTCAAAAGTCAACAAATATAAGCGAATAAATTTGCTTTGAAATTTTAAAGCAGCAACTAATCTAATTATTCAACGTTAAAGACACATTGAATATAAATGAACTTCGTTTATTAAATTATGTAACAAAATTTTGCTGGGAACCGTTTATGATTTATATGCATTTCAACTCATAAAAACTCTAATCGCGGAGTTTAATTCACAGTGTATGTAATAATAAAGAGATATTTATTAGGTTGATCACAAGGACAACTTACTTGAGCAGCCACTCGATTGAACAAAATAGTTTTTACTTACACTGACATGGGAACCTACCTTACTTGAAACTACAGAATGAAAAGAAACCGCAATCGCACGCGCAAGTTCAAAAATATCGATTTTGTCGAATTACACTACGCTCTAGCTCCTACAATTTTTGTCCAATTTTAATTAAATATGAAATACAACATCTGTATACGCTTTTTTTAAAAATTAGTTTTAGGTTTTTCTAAAATTTTGAAATTTTAATTTTTTTTAAAAAATTTTAAAACAATTTTATTTCTAAAGCCAAGAGTCAGAACTAATTTTTTATAAAAACATTGCAATTTTAGAATTTTAGAAAATCCTGTAAAAACTTTTTTGATAAAAAGTATAAAGATGTTGTATTTTAAATTTTAGAAAAATTGAGCAAAAATTGTGGGAGCTGAAGCGCGGTGAAATTTGAAAAAATCGATATTTTTGAATTTCCGTGCGCAATTGCGGCCAAACAACAAATTTTGCAGTCGAATGAGATTTTATTTATATGGGTAGTATACGTTCTGATAGTTTCGTTTCATTCTGTAGTTTCAAGTAAGCAAGGTTCCTATGTGAGTGTATTTTTGTAGTTTACCAGAATTTTGATTTTAGTTTACTAAATGATAATTTGGGTAAAAGTATTTTGCTGCTAAATTCCAAGCTTTGTATTAAAATTGTTCCAGTAAGGTCAGTTCAATCTAACTTTGCAAAACAAAAAACCAACAATACTGCTTCTGCACTATTTTTGTCTTGAGCATATTACTCTTTCACGTATCCTTCCCAGTTCTTCACATTAGCGAATTTCTATTCCGTATGCTACTAATTGCCGTGGCATAGTGAATAAGACTACAATAAACCACAGAATTAAAACTTTGGCGAACAAATTGGACTAACGGCGTAAACAGCTACGCCGTTATTATATATATTCGATATAGCAGCAAATTTGCTTAAGTCAAGCCTAAAGCAAAAATCTTTAAGCCTTGTTCCAAAAGCTTCTTAAATTATTATACTAAGTCCATGAAAAACCAGTATAAACTAAATAAAGGCTTGAGGATGGCAGGTTGGACTTTACTTAGGATTATATAGATATGTAATATAAGGTAATATTAATAAGGCCGATTACACGGAAGGGCACACAACTAAACTCAAGCAGTTACTGTAGGAGAAGAGAGTTAATTTTTGTCACATTATTTTTTACACGTCATAATCTCTTCCTCTACAGTTAGAAATTTCCATTTCTTAGTCTCGCACAGCTAGAAGCGGAAACTTACTTACACGGAAGAAAATTGGGTGTTAATCAAACATCCAGTGACTCATACAATTACAATATAGAGCCATATACAATTATCAGTGACCTTATATAAGTATAAAGCAAGTGAAACAAGTAAGATCGTCTTAATTAGGAACTGAATACAGTTCTGATCATCGTCAAAAACTAATGCTAGTGTGATATTGTTATTGAGTTCAATAGTTAAGTTTAATCATTCGAAACTGAGTACGGTTTGGTGAGTTCATGTACCGCTTCTTTTATCAGCTTACCAGTTGCGTCAATGGCTTTCTTCAGCCTGCAATACCACCAATATTCGAGTAGGCTTCTTGGCTATTGACGACGGCATTTATAGGTGACCCTGTAAATGGTTTGAATTTAATTGCAAGCTTCAAAAATGTAGACAGTTAATGTAGGAAAATATTAACAAAGCTATAGTAAAACCCCAGCTGACTACTTGCATACTGACGAAATTGCATGCTAAAGACAGCTGTTATCGCAACAGGAAAAGAAATGACAAAAGGGTCATAAGGACCTAAAATCAAATTATTTGGATGTGTTATTTATGTTTAACCCTAAACTTACTTATTTCTGAATGATTAATGTTTTTAATAATTACGATCACCTTAAGTTAGCGGTACTTTTAAAACATTAAAGATAATCAGGACTGCTTTCAGTCCAAAAGCAATAAAGTTGATCCTAATTAGTTTTAGCTGGATAGAAAGTTTATTCTACTTAAATATATTTAGTATAAAAAACGAACTAACAGATTCCGCACGTTGAATTTTACTGTATTTAAAACATTGGGATTTGTAATTAATAAGGTCTTTTATAAATTTGTTGCATCTCTAATTTTTTAATTAATAAATTTGAAATTTTCTCATATCACGTTGAGTACAACCTCAAAATAGTTTAATAGATTAAGAAGATTATTAAAATTTAAAGTTGCAACACAAATGTTAGGGTTGCGTACTGTAATGAATAATTAGGAAGCTAAAAAAAGCCATCTATCACGCAAACTGCGAACATCCTAATTTTAGGTAGTCAACAAATTTTATTTTACTGTTCAATTTTATACAGTTTAGCAACAGTTTTTGTCAGCTTTCAACTCGTTATCAAACACTGAAGTACGTCAGCCAGTTTGATTTGATCATAAATTTATATATTTAGTTTAACTAGTTAGTGTTTTACGTATTAACAAAATATTGCCAAGCTGCAAGCTGAATAGAATGAGCAAACTTATGAGAAAACATACATAGAAAATCAAAACAAGAAGTAATAAACCGAAAAAAAACAAGAATCGACTTTAAAACATGAAGCTAAGTTCCTTCTCATTTAAACGTAAGCCAATGGCCCACAAGTTTTATATTTTTGTTTATGAGGTGTTAAGATACGAGCAACACGTATATTATGCTAGGATCAAGAAAAAAACCAAAAATAGAAGATCACCAACCAAAAAAATATAAATCATGCCAACCAAAAAGAAAATTCCAGTACCAAGTAGACAAGAGTAGCTTGCCGCCTACTTTTCTCAGTAACTCTCTCAGCACCTATTGTAAATCAGCCAACAACTAACAACACAAATGATTGCTTACGTAATGACTCTGATTAAAAACTTGAGAAAACAAAGAAATTCAAGGTTAGTAACTTTAAAAACTAACAGGGAATAAAAATAAAATCACTAGATACTAGGATGAAAAAAACTACTTCAGGACAATAAATTAAAGCTTATATTCTGAAAGCAAAATTTCGTGAGTTTAAAAACCTACTTTAAAGTGCCAACACAAAATTCAATTAATTTGAGAGACCCATTGGGTCTTTTTATACAAGTGAAGAAATTGTAATCACAGGTGTCTTCTTGTTAGTTTTTCTCCAGCTGAAGATGCTAAATTAGTTATTTTAGACACCCTTAAACCTGATTCTTGTAAACGCAAAACAAATTTGTAACAAAGCTGAACGCAAACCCTCGCCTTTTTTTGTCCACCTTGCTAACAAGAATAAAGTTTTTACGTGCTACAATAGAAGTCTTGATTGATAAAGACGCTACCGCAATTCTACATCCAACAGTGCCGAAGTAAAAAAGAAATAGAACTTAACATGCACGTAACAGAACACTATTAAATAAAAACCAGGATTCTTCAATTGCAACTGTTAAATATTCAAGCAGTTACTCATTTGAAGCTGATGGCAACAAATACACTAGTGATGGACAAATCCTGATTAAGTCGCATCTTTTAAATGAACTCATTACCTAAACCACATAATTTAACTAGTTAAAACTATAATAAAACTCAAATATGTCATGCCTAATGAAGTAATAGAAAAAACTATAATTTGTTACTTTATTTAAACTTATAGGTGATAAATGAGCTGTTGTCGGAGCTATAAGTTGACACTTACAGGGACTTAATATGTTTGAAAATAAATTTTTTAGTTTCCTATTGCATGTTTCAATATAGCTAGCTTTTCAACCAAGATCATAAGTGACAAATACGAGCGCCAAAAAATTGTAAAAATTTGATCTTGACGTAAATTGTTAAAGACATATTCTAAAGTACATCTTTTTGTAGAATATGTTGAATAAATTGAAATAAAATATAAGATGCAACTGCTAATAAAAAGGATGATCTAGATATAAACTGTTAAATATGTAAGGTAATAATAATTAAGTATTTTAATCAAAACATATTACACAAATAATGCATTTTATCCAATATGTCAATTTAAGAACAAATATTTTATGAGCTACAATAGTGAAACATAATTTTTAGCTTTTAAACAATAATGTAATTAAAGCAAACTGATTTTTGTGTGAGCCGAGTCGCGTATATGCAATAAATCAATAAAAACAATAAGGAAGCTAATCTTACTGCATAAAACAGAAAATACTTAAAAAAACAAGCAAAAACAAGAAAAATGTATTACAGTTTTAAACTTAAGGGAAGAAATGAGAATTTGTTTTGCTCAAAACAATTTTTATACCAGCTACAGTAATATTCGATCAAACTACTGCTTTTAGCAATGTAACTCTAAAAGAGACGTTAAAATTCCGAAAAATCGGTTGTACCCGGGAAATATTTATTTTTGTGTTTTTGATTATAACTTATGAAATAGCCCTTGATGTTTATCATCTATGTTAAAAATTTCATGTAAATACAACTAATAGTTCTTGAGTTATTTAATTTAGAGTTTTTAAAAATCAGGGGGTTTCCATAAGAGGCGTCCTGAAAAATTTTATTCAAAATTTACCCACTCCTATGCTTTAGCATAGGACCCCTCCCCTCCCCCCCTCTCCCACCCATGTCTCACAATCATTAAGTTATTATAGGTGACCCCTTATGTGTTAACATATGGGTCCATATATTTACATGTGTGTACATATGGTTAGTGTCAAAGGTCAATGGATCGTCAATATAAAAGGGTTGGTTGTTTAAATTTAATTGACCAATCAAGATAGTACCGTTTGTTTGCATGCAAGTAGTGCCAGCTGCAGTTCACTGTTATAATTTTTTAAAGAATTGTAGGTGCCTTTACTGCTAGATCATGTATAACATAAGCTGTACACAAAGTAACAGTAATGGCCATCTCTCTCTTTGTTATTAGTAAATGAAGGCATAGCGCATTAAATACGTGCAATTACAAACGAGAAACGACCTGAATCGGTTTCACAATTTAATTGTAGCTATTGTATTATTAAAACTTTTTAATTAGTAATTATTGCCTAATTCGATTTTATTTTACATAGGAAATTATAAAATAGTTTAATAATGCTTCATCGATAAACTCAAAATAATAAATTTCAACACTTTAAAATTGTTGCCAATTACTCAGAAGTAAGCAGTGCTTATATGATTCTTGCTTCAGTTTGTATATTAAATGTAGGCCACCGAAAAGGAATATTTAAAGCCAGTATCTACAATTTGTCTTCTTCTAACTTGGTGCTGTTGGTGTTTCTATAAATGCTAATAATTGAGTTTTAGCTACTAATACATTTAGCTTCTATGGTATAAATTTAGCACCAGTATTTAGATCAAAATTATAATGACAAGTACCAGCAAAAAGCACTCAATGAGAAACAGTAGTTGTCGTCTTTATAGTTTGTGTATTATTGCTGCAATAAAACCAAATTTTAATAATTATCTATTTTATTCCTACACGCATATATAGAAGTAATATGTACGTTATTATTGTAACTGATGACCCCTTACCTTGTGTGCGATGATGAAAATTTGCAAAAGTAACATTAATGGCCTGCAACTAGAATGAGATGTTTCTATGTTGGACTCCGTTCAGTTTTGGGTTCAGATTTTGTTTTTGTTCCGAATTCAATCTAGTAAGTTTTGGATTAATTTGATTTAAAATGTTAATGACAATTTCTAAAAGTAACATTAATGGCATGCAACTAGAATGAGATGTTTCTATGTTGGACTCTGTTTGGTTTTGGGTTCGGATTTTGGTTTTGTTGCGATTTCAATCTAGTAAATTTTGAATTAATTTAAAAAGAATAATGACACTTTCCAAAAGTAACATTATTGGCCCGCAACTAGAATGAGATGTTTCTATGTTGAACTGCGTTCGGGTTTGTGTTCGGATCTTCTTATTGTTACGAACTCAACCCGCCTAGTTGTAGCTGGCTTCGTTAATAATGATGAAAATTCCCGATAGCAACAATTATGGCCTGCAACTAGAATGAGATGTTTCTATGTTGAATCTTGTTTGATTTTGGCTTTGGTATTACTTGTAAAAATAGATTTAGCTTTTTGTTTATTGGAATTGTTATATTCAACAATAAAAAGGTGAATAAAGCACCTTGGTAACAATAAATAAACAAGTTCCGATAACAAAAAATTGTAATTTGCGCCCACAGTCCTTAAGAATCCCTTAAGGGATTCAATTTGAATTCTTATTATTTTCCCATTGTGAAAAATAAATTATCTTTCTTGCTTTTAGCCAATTGTGATTGTTGGAATTTTAAAAATTCAAATATTGTGCTGTAATTGCCATAAACCAAAGAGCTTAAAACGTGAAAAAGGAGTCAAATACTCACATTGTTCAGTCTTTTGAAGATCGATGCAAATGGCATAGTTATTAATATTATTATTATGCTGGGTTTTATTTCAAGAATCCAATTAAATAGCACATACACGAACATGACACAAATAACGTAAATGACACAAATAACACGTATTTTATGACACTCTAATCAATTAATAATTCGAATAACTGTTAAAGAATTTCAACATAAACGTTTTGTCTTTCCTAGGGGGACTTAACAGTCAAGCCTATATCTCGTAACACTCCATGTATTAAATAAATAGACTTAAAAAATACAGTGACGGATCCAGAATTTTCCTTCAGTGGGGGGGAGGAGGGATTAAAATGAACAACCAATGTTCAATGTTGCTAACAGCAGCTGAGCCTTCAGAGGGCAGGTAAAATATTTTAATGAAAACAAGGGCTAAAGTCCTTGTTTAATGGCAGCCTTATCAGCAAAATTAGTATTTTGAATTTGCCACCAAATTTTATTTGACAATTTATAGGTTGTAAGTAAAGGGGAGGGAGCTGTAAAATGGTTACCCGTGCTGATTTACGTACAGGCATTTTCATAATGTCAATAAAACCAGAAATTTGAAATTTCCCGCCAAAACTTTATATATTGTGTTAAATAAAGATTTCGACCGGTAACTCAATCAACTAACACTAACATGATATATCATTGGAACGTTAACAATGAGGCAAAGCTAAATAACTAGGTGTTACTAAGCTAATAATTGGTTTTAAAAAAATAATTGAAATTTAAAAAAAAGATAACGGATTATAACGAATGATATATATATTTGAAAGCTCTTGAGAAATAAAGAGACCCCTTTTTTTATTGTGGACTATACCACACGTATAAGGCAAAATTGAAAAATAAAAGACCGTTATCTCGAAAACATTTTGTTATAATGAAGGCGCATTCGGTTATTTGAATTCGACTAGTGATTACCTTTCTAATGATATATGACTTGATGAAGTTATAGTATTGCAATAATTTCGAAATTCCAGTAAATAATGTAGATAGGAAGTAACAAACTAGATTGAATTATAAATCACACAACTAACAAAGCATTATTTTCGGGCATGCCTGTGGTAAATACTTATCGTTAGTTCAGCCAACAATGCGGTAAAACCTTATCCGGTGCCGGCCTCCGATCGAAGTCTTTTACTACAGCGTTACCCGGGGAAGTCACCTATCAATACTTACCCCAGCCAAGTCCGATTGAATTGTGTAGCCCTGCCAAGGCTCTGGTCAAACCTAAGATTAAAACTTATCCCGGGCAAGTATTTGGTCAAAACTCAACCCGACCAAGCATGGGTAATAACGTAACCCAGTGGTGCCATTAATTAAAACACATAGTAGTAGTGTGCGTATGTGTGATCACCCCTTATGTGTGATCAGTGGCCGCCGTTCAAATATTACCGCCTTTAAAAATCTGTCCATCTAATATTCATACACCCTATAGTCTCAACTATCTTCTCTACTGATTTCAGCTTCTTTCCTTGAAAACTCTGGCTATGTAAAATTATGAAAGTTTTGAGTACTTTTTTGAATTGGTCACATTTAAGACCCTACTTTACCATTAACTTTAAATGTATTGATCACATTAAGGGCACTTGGGCCGTTGTAAGACTTTCCGCAGTTTTTTCGTACAATGACCTGTATCTCTTGCAACTTTTAATTTTCGACACTGATCATTTTTTTGTACATACAGTATTAATAGAGAAGTCCAATGATAGCTTCTTCGTTATTGTACGTTGTCTGTGGAAAAAGATACAGATTTTCAAAGTCAGTTTAGACCCTCTTGAATGAGAATGGTACAGTGGTAATACTTGGCTTGGGGAGGGGAGTTTGAGAGTTGTATGAATGTTCAAGGTAAATGAGTTTGCTTTCGTTTATCTGTATCAGTTTAATACTGATGGCGACAGAGGCGATAGCAATAATTTAATAATAATAATAGCGAACAATCTATTTCTTAGCAAACAACAATTCAGCTCATAGCGAGCACCAAACATATTTTAAAATTTGTTTTGCACCACACATAATACACAAATAGTTTAACCATCTTGGATTTGCAACATCAATTCCTTTATCTAACATTTTATGCAAAAAATTACCGTACGCACTATTTCTTTCTTGTGTCCTGCCATGTTTCGGATCCAATTATATATTTGTTACAAATCCTCTTTCGCAATGACGCCGATATGACATGGCCACAATTAAATTACTAGTATACACTGGATTACGAAAGAATTGCAGATTCGTAAAGTATTGAGAAAAATTTGAGCATTTATACACTATATAACGATATGTTGTTTAATAAATAAGCGCCTTTTTAATTATTTCATGTCTTATTTAATTTCGTTCTGATACATCGTATGTTCCATGCGTCCCTTTTTGAGCACCCAAATTGCATGCGTTAGAAAATTAGTATGGAAGGTTGATTTAGAGCCTTGGTAATTTTCCAAGACCCAAATCACTGTATAGCCGAATTAAAAAACCACGCACAAATTCTGTCAATACATGACTATTTTTGAAAAAAAATTTTTATGTACTTTTACGTTAATTTTTTATGCATAATGTTAACAAGGTTAAACTAAAATATATAGGCACTAAAAAACTAACATTTAACCAATACAACTTGTTGTGCGAGGTACTTAGCAAAACTAACCCTCCAAAATCTGAGTTGGTTTACGTTCGTGTATTGACATGTATTATAAAGCAGACATCCACGTTCTAAACTGTATTCAGTAGTGCAAGCATTTGCTGCAAAGGTTATAAAAGCGTCAGTACCTGTACTACATACCTGTTTAATCCTTCGTGACCTAAGCTGTTAGGATGCAAAAAGTTCGAATTGTCCTCTCATGCATTGAAAGTAAAAACTCCACGTCATTAACCGCATTCACTAATAAGTATTTGCAAAAGGCTGCAACATAGTTTACACCGTCAGCATCTGTAGCACAAACAAGCAAAAAGAAACTAATATTTAGGTTTTATAGCGCACATAGTTACAACTTTATTACGTTTAAAAAGAAAGTTTAAAAGCTGCGATTTACTAAAAAGAGTTTGCTACTGTACGTTTACTACCCAAACAACTAAAGCACACGTTATTTTATAAAAAAAGAAATGTACTAAAAATTACGACTATCCGCTACTTTAATCTATGTCCGTCGTTAGCTGCCGCTAGTGCAGCCAAACGTTAGCTGCTAAGTATGAAAAGCTAAATACTTTTTAAATCTTTTTATTGGTCGTGGAGCAGACAACCATGTTAAAACCCGCATTTAGTGGCAGAAGCTTGTATAAAAGCTGAAAACGACGTAGGATTATCATGCTTTTTTGTCCCTGATATCCACAATAACGTAGCCACCGTTAGTTCCTAAGATATGAAAAGTTAAAGGTCTGTTTTATTAATCGTGGAGCGGACAATCACGTTAAAACGACATGTAGTGGCAGAAGCTTGTATAAAAGCTGCAAACTACGTAGAAGCATCATGCACTGTTCTTTATATCCGCAATAACGTAACAAACGTTAGTTTCTAAGATATGAAAAGTTAAAGGTCTGTTTTATTTATCGTGGAGCGGACAATCACGTTAAAAACCGCATTAGGTGGCAGAAGTCTGTATGAAGCTGCAAACTACGTAGAAGCATCATGCACTGTTCCTAATATCCGCAATAACGTAGCAAACGTTAGTTCCAAAGATATGAGAAGTTAAAGGTCTGTTTTTTTTATCGTGGAGCGGACAACCACGTTAAAAACCGCATTAAGTGGCAGAAGTCTGTATGAAGCTGCAAACTTCATAGAAGCATCAGCTACTGTACTTCATATCCGCAATTACTCAGCGGACGTTGGCTCCTAAGAGGTGAAAAGTTGAACACCTATTTTCATCTATTGTGGAGTAGACAACCACGTTAAAACCTGCAATCAGTGATAAAATTTTGTATAGGAGCTGCATATTCTAGACCTCTAAAACATAATCTCCCCGCCCATCACAACCAGACGTTAGCTTTTAAGGTAGAAAACGTTAAAATCTGCATTCCAAATATCGTCACGCAGTCCAGGACAGTTCTTGCTTTTTAGTTAAACGTAATAACGTATTGCAATAAAAACTTTTGTCTTTGTGAACACTACGTTATAGCTTTAATTTTTAGAAAGGAGTTGTTGAACCTACAAAAACAGATTGCGCAGGGAACCTGAGCGTGCTCATGGAGTTAAATAAGGCTATTCATTACTCAATGGACACAACTCAAGGCATAAAAAGACATTTTGGACACAACCACTGGACCGAATTTTGCAGACCAACTTGCGCCTCAACGGCCACCGGTTGAAAGGGATAGGTCTGCAGTCTCAAGACAAGGTGAAATTTTTACGGATACTATGGGCAACACGGGCATATCAGCACACAATACCCAAGAAGAGTCGCAATCACTTCAGCTAGGAACTTTAAGCACACTTCACATTTTGCATTCACCTCTTTCATCTTACTGATACTCAATCTTCAACAGTTAACATGGACACAGTTCAACCTTCTTCACACACACCAGAACCTAGTGCTTCGTCGTCATTATTGGTAGCACATGATCATCAAGCAGCATCAGCATCATCGTCATCCAGCGCAAATCGACTAATAAATCGAAATTTAATAAAGCCAGTAGCCACATCAACCTCTAAGCCTTAAACAAAAATAAATCCACGATCAACAAGAGGTTGGTTTCAAAAGCTGACCATACCAAGTCCACTGCAACCTCCAAAAGATCCTGGCAATATTCCAAATTGCAGTTTTACATGCACCTCAAGATAACATTTGCTATGTATGCAACAAACGAAATATACCTCTTACACTGCTTTAAAGATTGTTTAATAACAGTGACCATGCAGAATGCTGCCAGAATGCATCGAGCTAATCTAGAGTTTGGAATACAACCAATACTTGTGGGATCAAAGATATGCAATTCATGCAACAAACACACCTATAACTACTGCAAAGAAGAGAGAGTTGTTTTTAAAATTGTAACAACTGGTAGTTGTCGTAATTGCATAGTTTGCAAATCAAATAAAAATCTAACAAAGGTATCATTCCGAGCTCGGATAGACGCATATGTTTATAGAGGTATATTTATAACTCCAAATGCTAGAGTCTGCAAAGAACATTTAAATGCTAATGAAAACATTATTAAACCGTGTCTAGATGGGCTTCCGTACAAAAACTTAAAAGTCTACATGAGTCAAGACGACATAGAAAAATGGATTAAAGGTACCAGAGACGCGTTTATAAATAAGCAAAATGGAGCATTCAAAAACGAAATCTTTTCAGATGAACACTTTAGAATTTTCACAGGAATATCTAAAGCGGACTTTATTGACATGTACACTCACTGCTTAGGTACTGTTGAAGTTAAAAACTCCAACCGAAAGTGTACAAAAAACAGCTACTAATGTTTTTATGTAAAATGAGACAAGGAGTGTCAGAAACGTTCCTTAAAGCAATTTTTAAGGTAAGTAGGAGGCAGTCGGTTAGCACTGGCATTGATATAGCCATAGAACATTTAAAACAAAAGTTTGTACCACGTAACCTAAGAGTCAGTGACGAGCATGCAACATGTGAAAACTTAATCGAAAACCACGATACTTATTTTGCAAATGGTATCTATAACTGAGACGAAAATAGCATTATAAAACCAAAATTGCTTATTCTGTAAGTCAATGGAACATATCTGTACGTACCAAAAGCACAAATTCACCGGGTACTCCGACAAAAACACTGTTACTATAAAGTTAGACATCTTATAAAACCTATTAGGGTTGTATTAGAATATAGCCAGGCGGCTATATTCTTAATGTTCATGGACCTTACTTTTCTTATTCCAAAAACAACGATGCACACTGCCTTGTTGCAGAACTTAACAAGGAGACAATAGATTCTAGTAGAAAATACACCCCAATGATATTTTGGTTGTAGATTGAGGGTCCAGAGAAGCTTTAAACCTTTTAACTGGCCTAGGTATGCAACAATATATGCCTTGGTTGCTTCCAAAAGGAAATAAACAGTTATCATGCAAAGAAGCGAATCTTTCGCGTCTCGTTACCAAAACCAGATGGATAGTTGAGACGCGCAACGGGCATATTAAAAGCATCTTTAAACTATTTCAAGAAATTATTCCTTTTCAACTTGTACTTGTCATTGGTACAATGTTTAAAATAGCATGCGCTATAGTTAATAAATATTATGGACCTGTGTTAATGGAAGGAGCAACTGTAGATTTAGCCAATGAAATGTTTCGAAAGGTGAAAGAAGTAAATTTCATTCAATGTTTAGTTGATGAGGAAAACCTCACAAGCCGATCGCATAAGTTTTTTGAGATGAATCGTAACCATCTGCCAGGTTTTCCAAGACTATCAGAAAAATACCTAAGGCACCTTATGTATGGAACCTACCAACTAAAACTATCTATGCAGTACATCCAAGACATTGAGGACAGAGATTCCGAATTTTCATACGCTGTTTGTCTTGACCAAGAAGGCTTGTTAACAGCCAAGCTGTACCCCAAGCACACAAACAAGACCAAGTATACAATATGGATTGGTTAAACCGATTCCATTTTAGATGCCGAAGCTAACAAACATCCTGACGAAGATCCTGATCCTATCGTAGGCTATCATTGCTTATGCAAGTCTGGTGCAAGGACATTAGGTTCCTGTACACACGTTGCAACCGTTCTCTGGTATATGGGATATGCCCGCCATCACGAGCAATCAATTAAGTATGCGAATGCCTGGTCTCGTTGGGTCTCATTTATACGAAACCTGGACCAGTATGTATATGTTAATAAGCAAGTCTAGTCCCAATGAGTCCCATTTGACCATTTACATGACTTGTGGGCACAAGAAGACAAATGGGACTGCACTCTCAAAATAAGTCAAGAACCAATTGCATTTTTAAATCATTAAGTTAGAACAGTTTGCGACTAACATCTAATATTTAGTGGATTTTGATGTTTTTAAGTCATGAAGTTAAAGCAATTCGAGTTTTAAAATCATGTAGTTAAAACCATTCGCAGTTTTAAAATTCATAAAGTTAGAATGTATTGCGTTTGAAAATATGCAATTAGAGCAATTTGCAACTTTTTATAACCATGTTTGTATGAATAAGTGAGCTAAAACGCCTATTTAAATCAAAAGTGGAACAAAGCGAATTTGCTTATTAAGAAAAATGGAAGTTAGAAGATTTGCTTTCAGCAAATAATGGAAGTTAACGGATTTGATCCTTCGCCCACGATATATTACTGATTCCGATGTAGATGAAATTTTGTTACATACTGTGATTAGTCAGAGGTGCTATAGATTCTAATGTGTTATTTACAATTAAAATTCTCTCTCTCCCATTTTAGTAGAGCCATGTATGCCCAAAGGTAACCAAAAACGAGCCAATCAAATTTAAGGCAACACTTTGAGAACCCTAAATACATATTATATATTTTAATGTGAGCATATTACCATTTATTGCCAGTAATAAAATATACTCAATGGGCGGCTCAGTTCATTGTTAGCTTTGGGCAAAAAAGCGTTGTGCACGTCTACTCACAAAGAATGCATTGCAAATGCTTATCATCTAATTAATTAATTGCTTAGAGTAAGCAAAGTTTCTAGTAAGCCTATTAGTGCTATAGGATACAAGACAATACGCACAAATAGCTTACGTCTCCTTAGAAGTGCCGGTAATTGGGTAACAATAAACGATTGCGTATTTAATTATTCCGTGCGCAAAAATCGCAATACAAACTTCAACAAATTCGTTGGATATAAAATCCACCTAACATTAAATTTTGCTTGAAGCAACAGGCAGCAACAGCATATTTAAATCTTTTCCAATTATTTGTGTGACACTAATTAAAATTTTGGAAAATGCTTTCAAAATTGCACCTTGGCACCCCTTCAAAATTCTTCTCCACATTCAAGCATAGCCTCGCTTCAATAATTCCGAAACATCTTGACCGTTACCGTAGCTGTACCGCAACAGATACGTTGCTTTCTAAACGACACTCGAAGTACACGTGTAGAATTACGTGCTCAACCCAAGCTAATCAGTGGAGAAGTAACATGGGGTCACTACCTATGATAATCGATACTACATCCGATGTAAGCAAGAAAGAAATTGTTACACTGTACAACGTCTTAGACGATGTTGTAAATGAGATAGACAATTTTCTACCTGCAAAGGAAATGTCGTTCGCCAATAATCGTCTTAAAAAAATGTTAAAGCATATTTTACCAAGAGGCCTCACATGGTAATTAAAAACAAATTATGGAATTTCGATAATGCAGTAAGGTGTTATGCCGATAATGCTTTTTAAAAATATAAAATAGACCAATTGTGTGTAACAAAGCTTTGGTTTTCAAGATTAAATGAAACTTGTTTTTTTTCTTCACTCTGTTTATTTATTGACCCTTTGTTGAACCTGTTTTTTTATTTTTTGTTCATAGTGGAGCACTGTTTCTAGTCGCGGATCGTTTTTATGCAAAACAAAGACGAGCATCTAATACATTATTGAAAAACGAAGATGAGCATTTCAGACTGGCTGCAGTATTGTGCTGGGCTTTTGAAATGGTAATTTTGCTCTACACAAACGTTTTGTATGTAGTTCCTTGTAGTAATCATCTACTGTCCTAATGTACCTTTAGCCTTGGCAAATGCACTAACTACAAAAGTCAATCACTAACTCCGTGTGCTTCTTTTTGATGATTTTTAACAAAGTATAGTGTCTTAAAAATTGGAACATGCAAGACGATATTATTGACGGCAGCATACAAAGGAATGGTATTCCAAGCTGGCATACACAAGATGGGACTGGGTTACAAGCAATCAGGGACACTCATGTGGTCGCTGAGTGTGCTAAGCTATTACTTATAAAACATTTCAAAACTCAGGAGTACTACACAGAGTTGCTCGAGCTGTTCATTGAAGGCACATACCAATGTCATGTAGGACTAAGCCAAATGGAAATGATACGACCATCGCATGATCCGCTAACGTGAGTTAATGCTGAAAAAAACAGCGGCTTCACATTTCAAAAAAAAATTATAAAATACCTTCCGAAATATTTAAAATTAGTCTCTTTTGAATATTATATTGTTCATAGTTAAAGTTGTTTTTTACGCTTGATTGAGATTTATAATAATAACAAAATATTAATTTATTCAGTAAGTCAATTTGACCGCAACCCGTTATACAACATTGTTAAGATATTTTCACATGTGCTTAGCTGTAGATTCTAAATTAATTGTTGATTTAGACAAAAATCTGTGGAAGAATTTAAAGCTGGAAGAAGATATGGTTTCGGAGCTTTTTTCCCAGCTGGAGCAGTTGTGTCTGCAATGATAATTGTAATTTCTTCATTCATTACTATATTGTACATATTTAATAATGGCTAACAGCTGATAAAGTATTTTCACCAAACAATTGGCTTTATTTACAAATAATACGCCTGAAGACGCCTGAAGTTGTAGTATTAAAATTCTACGTATTGGAAATCCTGATATCGATTATATCAGTATGTAGGCACGTAAGAAAACATACTATATATTTGCTAGGTATTTAAATTTAAATGTACAAAAGCGCAAGCGCAAGTGTCAAGATTTAGAAATAATATAATAGGGAAATTCATTTATTCCATTTGGCTCTACAGAGCCTGGCGTTGTAGTGCGAACAGAGCGTACAGAGCGGTCAATAAATGAGCGCCCTTCTGTGAATATTTATTATTTTTTCTGTAAACTGTTTTGTTAATTATAACAAAATACTATGTTAATTATGATATATATTTCAAAAAAAGAATTTTAAAGCAAGTTAACTATATATTCCAAGAACTGCGCCATCAATTTTAAACTAATTTGTGACCCAAACATTACCAGATATAATAATAATAACAGTTTAATTACAATTAGTTTTTTATCATGTGTTTTTGAATGAT
Organism: Dicyrtomina minuta; assembly: GCA_949802685.1. Classification (NCBI taxonomy): domain Eukaryota; kingdom Metazoa; phylum Arthropoda; class Collembola; order Symphypleona; family Dicyrtomidae; genus Dicyrtomina; species Dicyrtomina minuta. The sequence goes on from OX461809.1 coordinate 28,337,163, forward strand.
TTTAGCCCCATGTATGTAGTTTTAACAGCCCACAATGTACAGTACTCGTGTTGTTGGCGATTCTTTGCTCAGCAGAATTACTTGTAATTGTTTACATGTGATTTATTTAGACTAATAGATAGTACTATTAATAATTACTTGAGCACTTTATTTTTATTCTTCAGTCAGACCTTACACTTCAGCTATTAAATTTTGACATTATTAAAGTCATTATTCCTTCGTCCAGTTCAAATTTCATAAAATGAGGGGTAAATTGAAATATTCCATAATATCATCGCATTAATTATGTAGGTATTATTGCAATAAAATTTAAATCACCGCAGTTAAACTTAGATGCAAACTATAGTATGTTTTGCTTTCAATTGCTGCAACTTACTTTCTAAATTGAAGCTGACTAACGGTTGGTAGTAGTCGTAGTATTTTACTGTAAAGTATATGAGTGCCTTATTTTGGTAATTCAGTAACTTTTAAAAGATCTTACATTATCGAAATACATGTCAAAAATCATTATTAGCACGAAAGTCGTGTTAACCAGCTGGTTGTAAATTTGTTAACAGTCAAATTATTTACAACACATGATCAATAAGTTCATAATCCACAGACTGAGTAATCACTTTAGTCAATCAAAGTTAATTTCTTTGTGTGACTTCAAATATTTGATTTCTAAAATAAGGAGTTCGTTGAAATATGTCAGCGTTAATTGGGTTAAACTAAAATCAACACATAAACTTCAGCTAGAAATAATACGACCTGTGTTCAATTAGGACGACATGACAGCATCAAAAAGACAATTCAGTTATGTAGTTCTGTGGTTAATAAAAAGGCCAGTTATTTATATGTAAAAAAACTACAGAATTTAAAATTTAAAGCACTAAGCGTAGTAACTAACAGTAAGATTTAGCTAACCATTAGTCAAAATTAATCATGCAAACAAGTTAAAACAACTAGAATGATGATGCTGACCGAAAAATCCTCGACTTTGTTCTACACTTAGCACTACGGAAACTGGGAGATTTATGACTTTAGCCTTATCAAAATGTATTAACTTTGAAATCTTAATTGGAATAAGGCACTCAAGGAACTAACAGTATAAAATAATAACCATTATTAAATAATAATCACATGTAAAGAAGTGAAAACAATTAAAACTATCGAATTCTGCTGAGCGAACACCGTATTGACATGCAGGCACTACAGTGCGAAAAGAGGGTCCGGACTAGCTGTAGGCTCTGTAGAGGAAGAGACATGCTAAAGGATAGCGACTGCTCGCGTTGTAGAGCGAGCAGAAGCAGAGCGTACAGAGCGTTGTAGAGAATAAATGAACTGCCCTAATATTAGTAGTAGTATTGATTTATTGCATTTTTAGGCCATTGGCCCACACCCAAATCGAATTTACAAATTTTTATCAGTATTTTATACTAAAAAATTTGTATGCCATCTTAATTATGACGCTCAAGAATTTCTTCTATCTATTGCTACACTTACATAGTAAAACAGATTATTGAGAACAGAGTTATCATAATTACTTAGTAGTTGATTGAGTTTGAGTTTGAATGGACTTTATTTCAGTGTAAATTCATTCAATACAATTGTACTGCTTTCCAGTAAAGGACACTATAATAATTACACTTAATTAAATTTAAAGTTACTATAATTTTACTTTTACAAAATTAATTAATTAAATCATTAACTAATCCATTAATCATATACTCATCACCATATACTCCATAGTCATAACCAATGCCAAATATTCATTCACAAAACCAAAACATACATCATGGCGTTTGATACACTGAGTACTCAATAGGCGTTCTTGCCGCAATTAAATGCTTAGTAAAAACACTTCTAAAATTACACTCTTCATCAAAGCACTTAATACCCTCAGGCAATGCATTCCATTCAGTGATGCTTCTATAAAGTAACGAATGCCTATACGCCTCCGTATTACAATTATTAGGATACTTCAATAAACATGACGTACTAGACCTTGTCTTACGCCCTGGCTGCTTCAGTACAAACCATGATTTAAAGTTAGCAACATTAGACCCATGGTTTAACATACTATAGACAAATGACATAGAATACAAGCTAATTCTTTCTTTAACTGACAGAGTGTTTGTTTTCTCTAGTAATACATTTTGCATCACCGTTGCCCGAGCCGAATGCTTTTTCCGCTTCTTGAAAACACTCTTATCAGTAAATTGAATTATTAAGCCATTTATTTTATTATCCACAATAGACAGTACATACACATTTAACATAATCACAAAAACATTGAAATTCAAGAATCGCTTTAAATTACAAATCATTTCAATAGCTGAACTTACTCTGTTCTTGACATACACAAAATGATTCTTGAAACTTAGGTTAGCATCTACTATTACACTAAGATATCTAAACGTCCACACTCGTTCAATATCATTACCATAACAGCTCAGCTTAACATCATCCGGCACTCTATAATCCCTGGCTTTATGCAAAATCATAAATTTAGTTTTAGACACATTTATTGTCAAACCCTGTGATGCAAACCAATCACTCACATTATTCAAACACGACTGCATGTGAGAAATTGTATCCGCAAACACAGGGGAATAGTAGTACAGTACCAGGTCATCCGCATAAAGGACATAATCAATTCCATTTGAAATCGCCTCTGACACCTTATCTATATAAATTATAAAAAGCAATGGGCCCAGTACCGACCCTTGCGGCACACCAATACATAAATCAAATGCATCTGAAATCTCAGAACCAATCTTAATTTTGAATTTTCTGTTACTTAAATAAGATGTCAGAAGCTTCAAAAGGTTTCCATCAATACCGTATACATCTCTTAGCTTCACCAGCAGTTGAAGATGAGGCACTGAGTCAAACGCCGTAATTAATTAATAAGGCGATTAAGGGGAAGGGGATTAATTTTAGTAGCAGTCTTATTTTGCTTATGCTTAACCTATAGTTTAGGTAATATTATAATATTAAATATAATAGAACAAAGCCATCGTTCCACAACTAATGAGCACAGTGAATGAAATTGGACTGGATATTGGTCTACTTAGTACTTGTTGCGAGGACTACATCGACTGCTATGCAGATGTAAGCGTGAACGAGAGGGAGACTAATGATATTCAGGAAGGGAAGCAATCCTTACTTTATTGGAAAGCATTGGAGCTAGCTAATCCTACACAGACTGAAATATTAAAAGTAATATGTACTAAGACTAAGTTTACAAAATAATACAACTATTTATAATATTTTTTCTGCATATAACGTTATTTCCTAATAATTTATTTTGCAGAAATCATATGGTAAATATGATTCTCATTGTATAACCACAGTTAAAAATATCTACGAAGATCTTCGCATTCAAGAAAACATCTATCTTTTCCTTGAAGAAATGAGTGATGATATAGAAAACAGAATATCCAAATTGCCGCAAGAGAATGTTCCGTGGAATAGTTACTTACATCTAATAAAACATTACCGTGGAGTCATACAAGGTCATTATGCTCGACCCTAATGATTTTTAAAACTCAATTAACCAGAAATAATAACGTAGCATATATATATAGCGGTTAATCTACCCCTCAGTGTCGGATGTTAATCTACTGCTCTAAATAAACTGCTGCAGTTTATTTACAGCTCTGAGCTGTAGATTTACTGCTTAAGTCGAATATTTGGGTTTCTTTAATCAGTGGTTGTCAGATCGGGGGGTGATGACTAACTTGGCATAAGTAATGATTAACTTATCTGTAGTACCTGATGGCCCAAAATCGGTTAGAAATGCGCATAGAAAGTTGCAAAACAGAGCAATATGCAGATATATAGTTTTAACTTCGAAGAAATCTAATCGTATTTTGAATTTTCAATCAAATGAACATTGAACTTCTATCCTAACGTTGCATGAGAATAGTTAGGTAGCAGTAGAGTGCGTATATGTGATCATGCCTTAAGTGTGATCCGTGGCTGGTGCTAAAACAAAAGCTGCATCAGAAATCCTTTACTAGCCGGTAATGATAGCTTGTACTCTTAACTAACGACAGTATAATTTAGGGTGCGAAACTTTGAAGACCTGGGCAGAATAAAATCTCCGAAGTCCGAATATCAGAATAACTCGTTTTCCGAATTTTTTTCCGAGTTTTCAAATTTTAAAATTTCTAGTGTTGTACATTTTAGAATTGAACAACGTGTGCAACGTGATTTACACAATCATTACCAACTAGTTTAAGATATTGTTTGAGATTTTTGTACAGAGGGTTCCCGCAAAAATAAATAAAAGTCACAAGTGTCAAATCCGGGAATTGTGCTATGATGTGATCATTCTATGAGCTCTAAATGTGATCAGAGCTGCAGATGGCTAAAAGCATCGAATCAACTCACGATCAGTTTATCAAACAGCCTATTAAAATAAGTTGACAATGCTGTTTTACATCATTAGGGATCGTCCATAAATGATGTCGTCCGGGTGGGTGTGGGTCCAGCCAGATGTTGAAGACATATTACATATAGCGGTTTAAGTAATGTTGATGTCATGACAATCATGACATAGAAGTGAATGGGTCCTAATAAAGTTTTATTTGGGTGACATTACTTATGAACCATCCCTTACATCAAATTTTGATTTTTGTAAATTAGGAAAATGGGTGGGTATTAAAATTCAGTGTATCGTTAGCATTATTGTGGTGTGTAGCTCAAGATAAATCCATTAGTTCAGGTATTCCTCGATCATTTACGCAATTGCTGTAATCACATGTTACAGATGCCGAATTATCGTTTATTTTATTTTTACCCACCAAGTTGATGAAATTATTTATTGGTAATCCCTTAAAAATCGTTCTTAAAGAATGTCGTCGTTCGGGTCAGCTGGTCTAGCCAGATATTGATGACTGGTGGCATTCCATTTTAAAATAGTCGCTTACTCAATGGTAAGAGATCATTCGTAAATGATGTCAGGGGTACGGTTAGTGGGTCAGCAAGGATCTTGATGGCAACGTATGTTAAAGATATCCATCTATTCTACACAATGGTTCGGTTGATGACAGGGTAATCATAGGGTCGTAGAAATGGAGATATTTCGATGACATCATTTATGGGCAACCCCTAAAATGATAAAATTGTGGTGGGACAAAAAAGTCATTAATTTTGTGACGCCATTTGCAGACCACCCCAAAACATGTAATTTTTGTATGTAGTGTTTTTTAAATTCTCATAATGGAACCTAATGTCGCATTAACTTTCATTTTTCATCTTATCTGAAAGTTTTCTAGAGTGATCACATAAAAGGCACTAACTTTCACTGTAATATTAATGCAATTTTAACATGATCACATTTTGGGACACTATAATGGGACACACCGTCTTTTTATAGGAAGGGGAAATTGAATTGTTAAAAATTGCTCAACTAGGGCAATACAAAATTACAAATACAATTTTAAAAATGTTATATTGATTGTATTGCATAAGTAAATGGCAATTCAACAGTGGCGATTCTGCCAACTCAAGGCTGCACATAGCAAATTTTTGTCCGCCATAATTTAAATTCAGTTTGCGTCCTTAGCTAGTAACACAAAAATGCATATAATATTCAGTGATGGGTAACAATGAGTTTCAAGCCTATATACGACATCCAAAGTCCAAAGGCTTAGTAAGGGCAGAGTTATAAATGACACGACCGAAGGGTGACGACTTTTAGGAAGCTAGGATGATAAATTGCTTTTAGAAAAAATTTCCATTTACTTAATTGCTTAAATAGCGACAATCTAGATTGTCAAGTAACCTTGATTAATTAGTTTAGCTGACGATCAACTGACATGTGAGCTCTGTTGAATATTTTCCGGCAAATGCAGTTTCTAATAATTAAAAATACGTTTAAAATAAGAGTTGCCACTTTCACAATCATGTGCAACCTTTAGGAAAATAGGAAGGATTTAGGCTGAATACAGGTAAAAATGTAGGATACAGGAAGGGTCATATTGGTCCTTAAAAAGTAGGTAGGAAATAGGAAGGCTGAAGCCATATTTAAAGGATTTAGGAAGGAGGAAATTCAAATGTAGGAAATAGGGAAAAACTAGGTAGGCAAATCAAGTGCCCATCACTATACTAACGATAAGCTAATTATAACGACAAAGTAATAAAAAGTTTGTGGCCAGGAAAATCAAGTTATGCATGTAATTTGATTACGGCATTTTTTCTTCATTCTACCCTATCTATATAAGTATACCTCAACATAATTTAGCAAGTTTTTGTCATTCTGAATGGAAGACATGCGTTACACCATTTTGAAGCTCTTAAAAAATATAAAATTCCTTAAAAATTGAATTTTTTGTAATTTTCTATTTTCTTTTTCGAGATATTCAAACAAATATTGACATTGAAGATAAAATCTTTATGCGCAATATGTATTCACATCTAGATTCTACTAGTCAATGTGCCGTTATTTTGATGCATTGCTTGACCATAGCACATAGTTACAGAAAATTAACCGGTTCCAATTATAGATTTTGAGGAAAATTAAAACTGCCTCATTTTACAATTAAGGCTCAGAACCTTGTATAAAATATTTTTATTTCGATAGCCCTTATGGCAAATTTACTTTAAAATAATCCATTTTATTTTAAATTCGAAATGGTAGTATATTTGCTTGAAAGTCCTTGAATTCTTAGACAATTTAGGGCTGCATGAAAAAGTAAAATATATTATTTCCCTGTTCAAACCATTCACCTAGGCATATGAATCTCATTTCTTGCAATTTCTGGATCTATTAGAGTTTTTATTGAATTAAGTGAAATAGGTTCCACTGTTATTAGTCGGACGAAACCACAAAGAATTGCCCACAGTAACAAGTCACAATTATGCATAAAATTAATGATGGAAACAGAGAATACACATTAATTAAAGATTAATATAAATCATTCATTTTTTTAAATAATATAAAAACGTAATGAGTAAAATATCCTTAGAATCTAATTGAATTGAAAACTACAATATTACAATTTACAATTTAATGCATAGCCTAAATGTATTATTTATTTGCGAATTACTTACGTAGTTAGTAGGTTAGTACTAAGCAGATAAACCGAATTGCAAGTTCTTTATAAGCTTTTGTACAATAAATAATACTATACTTACTTACGTGCATACAAGTAAAAACTCTAGATTCTTAAATGCAACTATGCTTCTCAGAATCATCTAGTGGGAAGTTATTCAGCCATTTCTAGTGGCTCGACTTTTAAATTTTGTCGTACGTTTTGAATAGTGTTGGCACTGTTGGCTCCAATGCATTCCAATCATTTGTTTTTGTTTTAGTTAAATATTTACCCATCATTTAACAGCAGATAGTGGGAACGTAACAAAGGTAAATTGACTTTGTGAATTCTTGTGGGCGGTGGACTTTAACTACAGGTGAAAAGTTTTAACAGTTTTGGTTGACGACTGACTAATCATGTCACTCTTAATAGCATTTAGTATTATCAAGAGAGATCCTTAAATTTCGATCGGTCCCAAGTTCCAGCCACGTGATATTTATTAATATTTAAGAAAACCAGGTAGCTAACGACAATTCACTATGATAGGTTTTTCCTTATACTATTGTTATCGTGAGTGTAAAGTCAAAGGATGCACATGACACAGGACGCCGGAAGTCAAACCTCCAGTTTTCATTACGTTCGGCGTTCTTCTATTCTGTAAATCGAGCTATCTGTGACCTGGAAGAGTGTTAGTGTATAATTTTTAAGCGTGATTGGTGATATTTGATATTAAACCCACAATTTCAAAAATGAGTGGTTCCGATTCTAGTGATGATTCTTCGGATTGGGAAGAAGTAAATGAAAAAGATTACGTTATACCTCAATTAGAGGAGGAAACAGCCAAGGAATATACCCAAAATTTGGATATTCCTGTTGAAGGTATTAATATAACAATCGAAGGAGAAGAAACTGCAGGAACATCAAGAAGTAAGAATTAATTCTAATTTTGTTTCTATTTATCAGTTGATAATTTTAAGTTTGTGTGATATTTAAGATGAACCAATTGTTGATTGTCAGTTCAGGGACAAAAACAACTTTCAACTTTGTTAAAAAAATAAACTTGACGCTGTCCTCCAATGCGGATAGTCCAAAGACCCACGATCAGTATATGGGACAGGCGTTTGTTATGCACAATTATTTGGTTTATGTTTGTTGTATTTAACTACTAGAATAAGGCCAGTTGCCATGCAACTGAGTGTGTGTCTCGGTGTGAGGAACTGCGCAGCGTTTTAAAAATTTGTTCCACAGCCCGAGTCAGCCCATACAACACAAACTCAGTTGCATGGCAACTGGCCTTATTCTAGTTATTGTATGTATCTACTTATATTCATATTTGCCGTCAGTTCCCCATACAGGGGGGCGCTGCGCCCCCCCCCCCCCATAACTTGAACTACAATATATAATTATTTCAAAAAACCATTGGTGCATGTGACTTGTCTGCGTGGCTGTTACATCATATCCTTGCCCCTATTAATCATAAGTCTGTTGTTAAGTAACATGGAACTACCTGGGGCGATGCGCCCCCCCCCCCCTCCCCCGCTCCCCTGGTAAAGTCACCTGTATAATCACTATGTATAATCATTTCAAAAAACCATTGTTTGGATGTTTTTAGCTGTGTATATGTAAAAGGTAATAGTAAATACTTTCAGATCACAATTTATAAAGGAACATGCCTACTACGTATTTCACAAACTAATAATTCACCATTGACACGATACGGTTAATAGTAGTTTCTCTCTCTCTCTCTGTCCTTTATACGTTCTGATCTGAAACTATACTAATTACTGCTGATTAGGACATGTTCTGAAATACATAAAAAGATACGTAGACAGCCATTTTGGCAAAGAATGATCTTTCCCAATGGTACCGGACATGTGAGTTTTATTTGAACAAAATTGGTTTAATACTGAGGGAGAAGATGCGTGGAAACTTTTGTATTGGAAAATTGAGTGACGTATGCTGACCTGCACTTCAAATTTTAAAGGGGAGATTATTTTTTTGTCAACTTCAGACTTTTGAATATTATTATTATTTTGTCGATGGTCAGTGCAATGCTTTACTATAGTCAATAATGATAGTGTAAATAATACTTCTTATTATTAATACTTTAATCAACCACTCAATCTGACTCTGCAGTGATAGTGCTGTACTATAGCCATGGCTTATTTGGACGTAGAATATTTTTTTAAATTATTACTACTTAAATCCACAACTCACTCTCACTCAGTGTTGTCATAGACATTGCCTACATTGAAAATCAACATGACGGTTGACGGTTCGGAGCTTTTATCTATGGGATTAAAATCCGAAAAGCAGCAGTAATGAATTTATGTGGTACTTTAGGATCAGAACTTATAAACACACAAACCTACTACTTATTTAACAAAATAAAAAAATTATTTAAACTTTTAGTATGTATTTAGCTGTAGACATCAATGTGTGGTTGGAGTGAATGGGTCACAAAAAAATCCAAGTAAAAGATTGCAATCAATATTGATTTCTTGTTTGCTTTTTTAATATTTTTTTGATAACTTCTGGCGTTTGAATATAAAAAATGAACCGCCAATTTGTTTACTCTGAATGTCGGCTTAGGGTATGACAAAAATAAGTGTCGAGTGTGAGATTACAGTCTCAGAGTGAGTGGAACGTAATCAACATAACTGTATTCGGTTTGGCTAATTTGATTTGGCGCTCAAATGCATTCGCATCTACGAACATCGTTTCTCTACAGCATCCGCCAGCAGTCAAAAGTTTAACTGCAATTTGTTGTCATAGCAATATGCAACGATGGAATTGAATGTGGCTGCGAATGTATTTCGGAACTACTTAAGGGTTGGACTGCACATCCAGCGGTAAATTCTTAGGCTTTGCCTGGACATATAGGTATACATTTAATTTTTTTACAGTAACTAAAAGGTAATATCTAACGAATTTCGAAGAGAAAACTGGAAAAAAGTTTTTCAATGTGAAACTAAAGATTTTTGAAATATGAAACTTTTAACCTTGTTTTATATGTAGACATCCCGACGTCTCATCTTTGACGCCCAAATAAAATACCTTCCATATCGAAATCTGACAAAAACTCTTCGACAGTCGCTAGACAATTGTTCAAGCTATGTATAGTATTTATTTTGAATGCACCTGCTACAAAATTTTCTAATAATTTACACAAAATTTGAAGTCCTATGTTCTCCATGAGGCAGTGATAAAAACTGCGTGCGCAGTTGGGAAATGGACAGTTATCCCGAACACCAAACATTAGTAATATTTCGTAGTCGGCAATGGACTTAAACATACATTTAGTTCCTCATTAAATGCAAACATGGACAATTGGATATACGCTGTCAAGACAAAACTTGGAGGGGGGAAATGATAGCACCAGTATTTAACATCAAAGTAATTAACCCTAAAACGCCCCAAACTGCTGTTTACAATAAATATGAGATTTTATTAGGTATAAAAATAATGATTTATTTCGACGCCGCCTGGTTATTTAACATTGCTTGGTGTTCATACGTTGTAGTGGTAATGTGTTATGTTGCATGTTTTATAAGTTACCAAAAAAAGGTGCAGTCCTCCCCTTAAGACTAAAGACGGTTTTTCATAGTCATGGGTAGCGTGCATAAATAACGCAGGACGTCTACTTCTACGTGGGGTAGGGGTTAAATCTGCCTATCATTTTAAATGGACGGACATTCCGAAAAAAGATTAGGGTGGGGCTTTAAAATTTTAAATTTTTGCACGCTTCTATAGTCACCAACATTTAAAATCGTAACTCTCGCCGTTTTCTGTAATGTGGTCGTGGAGTAGAACTTACTGTGCACACAGCCGTTACCATGGAGTACATGCATTGTTGAATAATTTTGCTTATGATACTGTATGTGATAGTCGATAGTGTTGCACTGTACTGCAGTCCAATCAACCACTCACACTCCACTCCACTCTCACACTGTACACTCAGTGTTGTCATAGCTAAAGCATATTGATTCGTTGTTTGTGTTAAAATTGAATGCTTCGTTATGGTGCTTACTGTTAGTTAGAAAAGTATTTTATTACTACATTGATCAATTGACTTTGACACTGGACACTTATTGTTGCCATAGCTCTAGCCAACATTCAAAGTAAACAAATTTGACGGTTCCTATTTTGAGTGGGATTACGTGCCTCACAACAACGATACCCAGCCCCACTTTAGTAATTATATGGATAAATTAAATAACGTTTATCGAAAACAAATTTAAGGACGCGTATGCTGTGTTTCGGGCAAATAGAACTGGTATAAGAAAATGAGATATGTCCATGTAACTTTTTTCCCACGTTGTCTGACCTAGTATCTAGGCAACTAGGAAGCAATATTTCAAAAAATATTCATATATATATATTATATATAAATTTCATAAATCAATAAATATATAATCCCTCCATTGCACTAGCGGGATTCAATAAATTAGTTTTTACTGCATTTTAAGGGTTTTGGAGAAATTAAATTGGTCTATGCATTGCTTATAACTACCTATAGGTAATCATGTAATAAAGTTAGTTATAGGAATTATTACATTTTTGTTGTTAATTTCTAAATATTTGGTATAATTTAGTATAATTCAAGACAACATCAAAGGTAAGCCACTTAAATCACCGTTGTACACTATTTACTTACACCAAATTAGTGTTGTTGGCATTATTAAATGTGTGGAGCAATTAGCCAAAATATCATTGTATTTTATATTGCAATTATAAATTCTAAAAGTCGATGTGCATTCAAGTTAGCTTTTAGTTTTAATAAGCGTAATTATTTGGTATTAGATGATGCACTCGTTATATACATTATTTTGGTAGTACGGCAGTTTTTACTGTTCAATCAATTTATGAGTGCATAAAAATTACTGCAATATAATATAATAGATAGGCATATTCGACATAGAATACAAATGGATGGGTCGGAAAGGTCGGAATTTGAGTGGTGGACGGGTTCCGATATTACTGAAAATACGGTAATTTAATTTCAAAAACATTAGTGAATTTTATTGTATTTCAAAAAATTAAATCAAACTATTTACGTTTTGAAATTGCTAAGCCCATACGCCGTTTGTAATATTCAGTTGGTTCAGACCCCACACTGTGCCACGATATTTAAGCCTCTGTAGGAAGGTTGCATATTTTATTAATTTTTACGCGGGGTGGTTCAAACACAGCATACGCGTCCTTAATGATGGGCACAGATTTGCACCGATTTCTTTAGACCAGTATTCATGGTGTTAAGTTACCTTCAATTAACGCCAAACGCAACTGGTAGACATAATATATTACTTCAAGTTAGTGTACGGGTGTGATAGTTGCACATTATGCAATTTGTTATTTTATACAAGCAGACATATACTGCGTTTTTTAAAAAGTAACTATAGCGGTTTTTTAAGAATATAATAAATTTGAAATTCACTACGCAATTTTTGTTGTATAAGTGATAATACACTTATGAAATATGATAAAATTAATTAATTAAACCTCAAAATTAAAGTTATACATTTGTTTTGCAATGGAAGCACACCGTATTTCCTCTAACAGTACACCCGTATATTATTAAAGTTCTGACCTCCCGACCCGTGCACTATTACGGTATACGGACATTTGCTGTCCGGATATTTGCTACCCATAACCTATGATATTTGCGACCCATAACCTAGGTCATTTGCTACCCATAACCTAGGACATTTGCTACCCATGGCTAATGTAGAGATAAAAGGCATGGGCAATATTTATGAGTGTACTGTTGACTGTGATAACATGGCATCTTTAAAATAGTTTATTAATGTTATTATTGTTAAGGATAGACGCTGGTATAATTGTATATGGTTGTTCACAAATGATATTCAAAAGTTATATATATATATAATATATTATCTTCACAATTAATTTTTCTAAGTAATATACCCAGCATATTAGTTCTCCCGCTGTCGCCGAAAGGCTGACTGCTCTGCATTTTTGCTCTCCCAATAAACTTCATAATTTAATGGAAGTATGAGTCCGATTGACTTGTACTTGCTGTTAATTATGAGTTTCCATTAGGGTAACCGCCCGGTCACCCTAATCCGGTCGAAGTTGTTAGTTAAGTAGTCAGTTTTGTCCAATAATTGTAGTTTTATAATAGTAATAATAACCAAGTCCAATATCACCACGAGGCAAGTCTGACGTCACACCCTAACTCTTCTCTGATCCGTATCTCAACATGCGCTAGAAGCTGCGAAGCAACGAAGGCGGTTTTCTTCAATTCATCAAAAAGCTTAAACGAGGTTTCCTGAGAGTTGTTCTTTCTGGAAACCATCATCACTTCAATCAACTCAATGATTGATTCCTCGTTATTGCTTTACTCATAAGGCAATTTTCTTTTCTACTAATTTTACCCTTGGCTTACTCATTATCATTATTCTCAACTGGTATTTTGCTATGTATCAATGTGGTTATAACCCTCTTTAAAACTCAAACTAATAATATTACTTTTATCTGTCAACTTAATCTGAGCAATCTGAAGTCTCGATCTGAACAATGAGAGGAACAAATTCTGGGCGAGATGGTTGCTTCACTATCTAAATTAATATCCGAATTCCGAAATGGTCAAGTCAAATCATCAACCAAGTAACCAAGCTCATTTAAGAAGGAAAATTTCTAGCAACCAAAATTACTCAATTAGCTACTCGTGAACTCAAATCCTCTCAAGTCACTCTGAAGTGTTATGTGTGTCTTCAACCAACTGTTTCAATTCATCTACGTTAAATTAGTAAAGTGTTAAACAGTGTTTGGTTAAGTATTGGTTAAGCAAAAGTTTCTGTCTTCATGTTATTTTTTTTTCTGTTACTGGTTATCAGTTTCAGTTTTTTTTACACTAACTATATTCACTACCGATTGCTGAAATTATTTAATCTAATCTATTCGGTTCCTATATCATATATGTAATATTATTGTATCTCTTGGGAGTGTACACTCTCTTTCCGACCCTGTTTAGCTAACATATTTAAGTTTACCTATTTGTCCCACTACTTGTCTGCTATCTTTGAAACTTATTACTGTTTACGTTAAACCTTGTTTTGTTGTAAAATCTGGTGTTTGTTTCACGTATGCTTTCCTGACAATAAATCATTATTATTATTATTATTATTAAGACTGATTGCTGTACAAATGTTAGAACCAGGTAAAACAAGCCATTATTGCAGACACATTAATTACTAAAAGACAAAAAACGGCAACAATAAAAAATTATAACGTATACTTAAATCTATTAAAATAAGTACAACTTCTTATGAGTCTAAAAGTGTAAGTTAATTTATTTTTTATGACGTATGGTGAAAAGACAGTTTCTAGTTTTAAACTCAAGTCTAAATGTAAGTACGCAACCTAGTAAATATAATTTTGAAACTATACGTTTTGGAGTGGGTCCTAGGTTAAGGGTAGCAAATGTCCTGGTTTGGGTTTTGGGTAGCAAAATGTCCTGGTTTGGGTTTTAGGTAGCAAAATGTCCTGGTAGAAAATGTCCTACAACCACTATTTCAGGCCCGTGTAATGTTGCAGACCCGTGTACTGTCATATAATAGTGTTTTAAATACACCCGTGTATTATCCAAACTCCTATGTACGTCTCAGACCCGTGTATGTGTACTATTGCAGAAAATACAGCTTTTATAAAGATTCAGAACAGAATCAATAGTTTTAGTAGGTGGGTGAAAATCAAACTGATGCATGTTTTAGTTTAGCAGTTCTTGGCCGATATTGAGACACTTTTACCTCATTTGCAAACTGAAACTAACAATAGAGTGTTGAAAGCAGGCGTGCTTGGGTGAGCGGTTAGGACTGCAGACTGTAACGAAATTTACAGTCTCAGACCCGGCTTCAATCCTCGGCCACTGCTAATCGTTTACGGCTCGGTGTTGTACGGTAAACGTCACTGGATGGTTGATTGAAACCCAATCTCCTTCGGTGCTCCTTAGTGACCACTACTTACTGTAGGGGCCTAGGGAATGAGACTCCTTTACTGTGGAGGAGGGGACGGGGATAGGTGAAAGGGTACAAAGACCGAGACGATCTAACGCGGTAGCCTCCTATTTCCTCACCCACAGTGACTGGTTGAGTCTGGTTGTATGAACTTCGGTTAAATCGACCCAATGAATAAATTATTAATTATTATTATTAATAGAGTGTTGTAGATAGTTTTTTACACTGCATGTATATATGATAGTTTTGATCCTCAATTTGTCTTTTGGCTTTGATTTTTCGAGCAATGTACATGACACCATCACGCAACTATCGCAAAATATAGTTATTCGGATTTAGCACTGTTGACTTAGCCTTCAAACATATATTCACATATTCAGCCTGCGTCTGTTTACAATTTCAAAATAATTCGAAGTTCAAAAACGGATTTTTTGTATGGCATTTAACGTTTGAATTTTCAATAAACACGATCTATGGAAAATATTTGTTTTTTTTTCGCAGAAAATGATAATTTTTGAAATTTACCGTTATATTAAATCACCTTCTTCGTTCCTTATACCTGCCGTTTACTTTTTTGGATGCAAATCGGGCTATCTACCACTTTATAGTTTATTTCGGGTTTTTCCCTTTCTTCTCATGGCAATCATCCAACGCTTTGGTAATACTAAAAAAGAAATTCAAATAAGAATAGTGGGTAAAATTAAAATACACTTTAATTTTGAAGGAATTATGTATGTTGTTATTTTCTCGAGCGTATAAATGATGTTCTGATTACATTCGAAATTGCAAAAGGTAATAGGTACCGTAACGCATGCCGGTTTACGGCTACCGACCGGAACAGCAGAACATATCGCAAGAGCCGTTTCGTTCGGTACCCGATTGAAAAACCGTCGGTTTTCCACCGTCGGCTTTTCGCTTTGTTTCTACATTGAAGGGGTCCTCCACAAATGACGTCAAGCGTCGTTCCAATGTTTTAAGGGGCCATCCATAAATTACGTCGAGGGTCGTTGCAAAAATAAAGGGGCCGTCCATAAATGACGTCAAGGGTCGTTTCAAAAATAAAGGGGCCGTCCATAAATGACATCAAGGGTCGTTGCAAAAATAAAGGGGCCGTCCATAAATGACGTCAAGGAACGTTACAAGAATTGATGGGCCGTCTATAAATGACGTCAAGGATTGTTGCAAAAATTAAAGGGGTCATCCATAAATGACGTCAGAGGTCGTTGCAAAAATTAAAGGGGCCGTACATGTAAGACCTCAAGGGTCGTTGCAAAAATTAAGGGGCCGTGCATAAATGGCTTCAAGGGTCGTTGCAAAAATTAAAGGGGTCGTTTATAAATGACGTCAGAGATAGTTGCAAAAGTAATTGGTGTCGTCCATGAATGACGTCTATGGTCGTTCTAAACATTGAAGGGGTTATTCCCAACTGAGGTCTATGGACCATTTTAATGTTTGGGACGACCAGAGACGTCATTAATGAACGACTCCTTTAATTCTTGCAACGATACTTGACCTCATTTATAGACGATCCCTTTAATGTCCTTAAAAGACCTCAAAGGTCAGGTCGCAAAGTTAATTTGGGAAGTGATGACATTATATGTTAAATATAAACATTTTCGAAAAATTGAAGCTGATAAGAGGGTCCTAAAATGAAGATTTTTCGATGACGTTATGTAAGGATGATCCCAATCGTACTCGGGTTTGAATGCTTAACCTCTTAAGCATCATTATTATATATAACACATTAGTTGTATTTAATGAAAAATGGAGATAGTCAGATTTGCTTTTAGTCCAAAATGGAGATGGTCAGATTTGCTTTTATTGCTGAATGGAGATAGTCAGTTTTGCTTTTCGTCCAATATAGATATAGTCATTTGCTTTTAGAGCTGAGTGGAGATAGCCAGATTTGATTCTTTGCCCACGATATTCCACTCAGCAATGCTCTAGCAATACAATATATGTACAAGTATGTCAAAATATTTCACGGGATGCACGGGTTCAAAAAAATGATTCGGTGCCTACCGCGGTAAATCGGCTACCGTGGATATCCACGGCCAGCCGCGTCTGCGAGAAACTTCCAATCGGCTACCTATCAGCCGTTGAACAGGCATGCCGTAACGTCTTCATCCGATTAATCCCCCCAAAAGCTAATTACCTAATGGTCCGAGACACCCGGTAGCTAATCTAGGTCTGGTGATTATTTGGGATACAAAATGCATGGCGTTGTTGCAAATATTCATCTCTTGACCCAGTGGCTAACCGAGACCCGGGGATTAATCGGATGAAAACGGTATTTACGTACATATGTGGGTAGAAACATTTACTTAGGTATGGCTATATCAAAATTCCTTGCGTTTCATGCCCGGAATATCCAATATTCTCTCTAGGGATGGGAACTTTAGTTACTTTAGTTTTAAAATTCTCAAGTTTTCCGAGGAAAGGTTGGGAATGTTGAGTTTTAACATTTTCCTGAAAAATTATTCTAAAGGCAATTTATGTGAGAATCTTTTAAAATGAAATAATCTTTCTAGTTTCACAAAAACATTAAATGAAATTAAAATTAAAAAATTTATAATTTGAGATAAATTTATATGTCAAAATTTGTTGAATTCCCAGTGCTCCCTCCATGAAATTTGTGGTACTTTATTCACAGGTAATTTCATCAAACTTCCCTTCTGTCAAAATTCTTAAAACTTCCATTGTGCCCTTCCTTGTAAAATTTCCGAAATTCTCATTAAATTTTACGGGCTCATCCTGGAAACAAAAACTCTGCTTTGTATAATTATTGGAACAATAGCGCGCACTCCTTTGATGTTTTTATGAAAAAGATAACTAATGAGCCGTCAGACATCAGACATCTTTCTGTAGCTAAAGTTAGTATTTCAGATGGTTTTCGTATGACATAATTTGGAATATTTTATTAGTTGTTAGTATGACATTTTATTTTTAAAAACTTCAAATTGTTTTTGACATGTTAAAATTCATATTTTAGCCATAAATGCAAGTCTCATCTTATTAATAATCAAAATTAGCTCTCCTTCTATGCCTAATTCCTGGACCCGAGCCTGATGGAGTAACAGATTTTAAAGAGTTTTCATTTTTAGCAACTATTGGCACTGAAATGGGTTTGCCTCTAATATGTATATCTGGAGTAGCGTTTCAGGCTTGAATATTAATATTTAAGCCTGTAAATCTACTTACTTCAATGAGAAAATAATAATATATCTTCTAATGCGTAGGTATGGATTATGAATTGAACCAATGAGAAGTAAGCTTTTGAATTTAGTAGTTGCAGTTGTTGCTATTGGCTCGGTTTTATTAATCCTTTTCAAAGGGTTTGCTAATGAGTTTTTCTTAAAGGGAGAAAAATTGGGGAGTAAATGGAAATTATGCCAGGTAGTAGGGATTGAAAAGGATAGTAGGTAATTTTAAATACCTAGATGCTCGTCTTTCATGAATACATGAACTTTTATCAATGCAGGCAAGAAGAAAGGATTTGATGTGGCTGGCTATATTCGTCGGCAAGTGAACCGTCGTAAGAGGGAACTTCAAGAGGATATTCACAAGACTCACGTACTGTGCCTTTTATCTCGGAGCTTGTACATTAACGAATGTTTAAATTGTGAAGATATATTAGCTCTGGGTCTCTCAGTTCTTCCATCTAAGCAGTCTTATCCACCAAAAAATATTGATTTGAAGTATTTGGAACCCTTTATCAAATGGTTCAAAAAAACGTTTCGCATTGTACCTGAAGTCATTGAAAGTGGGACAGACTCAGGAAGATCATACAGTCTCCCTTTATTCAAAGATGCTCTCATTAGTAGCTTAAGTAGCCACACAGTAATGAGCACTGACTATTTGGCGTATGTATTTATTGTAATACTTCGAGCACTCGACGTACATGTTAGACTCATTGTGTCATTGCAACCAAGTTCATTGAAACCGCCGTCATCAGAATTGCTCCGTGATCCAAATAGCGTCAAGAAAGCTAAGAAACCTGATGATGCTAATGACTCCGTAAGCCCGAAAGCATCTAACTGTAAAACACAGAAGGCTACGGCGAGCACTAGCAAGGCGTCTACTTCACGAACTGCAACTCAGAATGCTAAAAAAGCAAAATTAGAGAAATTAAAGGACTCCCCAAAAAAATCAAAAAATGATGAGGTGGAAATATTGTCTTCGTCTTCAGATTCAGATTTTGATCTCAAGTCAAAAACTGCGCGGAAGCGACGAAAAACTAGAAACACAAAGGCGAGTAAAAGTGCGTCACAAAGCGAGAAGGCTCAAAAGAAAGCTTTAGGAAAAGGCCGGAAGATGATATCAAGTTCCGAAGATGAAGCTGGAAATGCAGAAACATCTACTGCTGTTAGTAGTAAGAAAGAGAAAGAAGCACAACGTGTTGACGTATGGGCAGAAGTGTATCTTGAGGAAGAAGAGCGGTGGGTTTCTGTCGATCTCGTGAACGGCAAGATTATGTGTGATGGAGATTTTGAGGTAATAAAAAGTGCTGATTCGCTGCTTGTATTCAGGTTTCGTTTTCGAATAATTCTGAATGAGATGCTTACGTATATGCTGTTTTGTTAATACAGATGTTTCGTGCTCTCCATACTAATTGTAGGTATCCTTTACTATTAGTTTTATTCATCCTGCCTGTACGACTTATTTCAGGTTAAAGCTTCACAGCCAGTGATTTACGTTTTAGCGTTTGGAAACGATAAACGAGTCAAAGATGTTACGAGAAGGTATTCATCACGGTGGCTGACAACAACACAAAAGCTTCGAGCTGATAAAGATTGGTGGCATTTGTCCCTCAGACCTTTCGTTGGAAAGCGAAACCGGAGAGACAAAGAAGAAGATGAATTCCTTGATCAGCAGCTCCTGAATCAAGCTGTACCTAACTCTGTACAAGAGTAAGGATGATACATTTTTCCGCTAAAATTACTTACTATTTAGTTATACTGTTAATTTTTCACTGTTATTCCTTTAACACAATATTGCTGCTCCTATCCAACAATTGAAGAGTTGAATGTATAATGTACCTACAAACATTTTCTAATTTAATTTTCCTTCGCTGTAAGTATGTACCCTTCATAAATACGCTCATTTCTTAACTTGTAATGGATAGAATAGAATTTGTACTTTTTATATCCAGTTGGAATGGGGAAAAATATGGGGCCCAATCTTTATCTTGGTTGCCTAAACTGATTTCTATTTTCATTTTGTAACAGAGTAAAGAGTCATCCTTTGTTTGTACTGAAACGACATTTATTGAAGTTCGAGGCACTTTATCCTCCGGAGCCTGTTCCTTTAGGGTTTATTAAAAGTGAAGCCGTCTTTTCACGAGAGTGCGTGAAAACTTTGCATTCTCGAGAGTTATGGATGCGACAAGCAAAAGTGGTTCGTATGGGAGAAAATCCGTATAAGATTGTGAAAGCAAGACCAAAGTACGATAAGGTAAATTAAATTACGCTGGCCTTGGATTAGTTTGCATCAGTTAAGCTTTTAATCTCTACATTATTGTCATACCATCGTTTGGCCGGGCCTGGTACCATACCACAATTTTCGGTCTATTGTATTATTTATGCCACTGGCAAAGACTAAATCAAAGTTTTGATTTTGCCTTAAATAACGTATCTTTAGGGATGGCAGTTTCAAAATTCCCAGGGAATTTGGGAGTTTTGGGAGTGGGAATTTATAGGGAATTTTGAGAGTTTTCTATGTTGGGAGTCTAGTGAAAACTCCTTCTGATTGCATTTATGAAAATTCCCAATATGCCGGGAATAATCAGGGAGGGAATTTTGGGAGTTTTCGATTAGAAGTGTATGTTTATTGCACTGACATCTACACTAGCCGCAAAAATCTTCAATGTAGAAGATTTTAACAGCATAAATTAGTTGTATGCGCCGCATTCAACGTTTTTAATTTTGATTGATAAAATTAAAATTTTCAATCCTGATTCATAAATTCCAAATTTTAAATCCTGATTCTCACATGAAGCAATTTTAATTTTGATTTTCACATTTACCACTAGCTTCTAGACAACGAAGCTAAGTTAAGCGAATTAATTACAGACCCTTAGGACTGTAATGAGACAAATGAGATGATGAGATGTCAAAATTCGTAATATCGTTAGATCCGGATACCACTATACGTAATTGAACATTTATATTTAGGCTGTTGCTGTTTCTGTTTGTAAAAATAAAGTTTAATTCTTTGGAATTTTCGTTTTGTGTTTTTATCAAATATCTCAAACAAACTAATCATACTTTTTTGCTTCTACTAATATTGTCTCTTACATAACTACTAAAAATTACATTTTTTTTGTTTCAAGGGAATATTAGGAATATTCCCAGGGAATATTAGGAATATTCCCAGGGAATATTGGGAACATTGGGAATTTTCCCAAGGAATTTTGGGAGTTTTCAAATAAGGGAATTTTGTGAAAATTTTGGGCATTTCAGGGAGTTTTGGGAGTTTTGAAAATGCCCGTCATATTCAGCTGGGAATGGGAATTTTGCCATCCCTACGTATCTTAACTGATGGACGAAAATATTGTGCATATATGTATATAGTAAGTATGGGCAATTTACCAAGTTTTATTAATTTATGGGGTACTGATATTTTACAGATGACATCGAGTATGATAAAGGATAGGCCATTGGAGGTATTTGGTGAATGGCAAGTTGAAGATTACGTGCCTCCACCTGCTAAGGACGGCAAAGTTCCTAGGAATGATTACGGGAATGTGGAGCTATTTATGGAGAAAATGCTTCCTAAAGGAACGGTTCATTTAAGAGGTACGATTTTTAAGATTATTTTGCACGTTCGCTTGAGGGTACGCACCTGAATACCTGATGTGATGAGTTGTGGAATATGATTTTATTCATAGAGAGTTGATTTAGCCGCAACCCATACAACTTTGTCTGATTAAAAATTCATTCCATAATACAGATATTAAAACTAATCCTTGGATCTTATTTCCTGTTATGTTAAAATATTTTGGCATTTTATGCATAATTATTTAAATTCCGTTTTAACCTTTTTACTTTTTGTAATAAGGAAGTTATTAAATAATTAAGTCCAATGAAGCATATAGTGGCATAGAGTACGTTCCTTCCAAGGGAAGTAGAATGTATATTCTATTTGCCTTGGTTCCTTCTCCTTCTCCACCCCCTAAAAATATTCCATGTAATTGTTCCTCCACATGCTTGAAACTAATACATTCCACACTACCCACCGGTACATTCAATTATTCAATGATCCCAAAGAGAGGTAAAAATAATAACTTCACTGGTGCAAAGTTTTACATGTCCTAATTGTCATTACCTGAGGTAAACATAATTTCCTAACCTTTAAAATATTTAGCGAGTAGAGACTTGATAAGGGTAATCGGACAAAGTCTCCCTGGACAAAGTCTCCCCGGACATTTTACCCCCGGACATTTTACCCCCGGACATTTTCCCTCCGGACTTTTTCCCCCTATAAGTAACAGCGGACATTTTCCCCCTAGTACTAAAATGCAACAACTGGTATGTGGTAGTTCAGTATCGTGTAAAGATGCATACTTTGAGAAGATAGCTCAATGTTGTAAGCTATAGGACTAGGAGCTGGCCTTGAGCATTGTTTCACGATTTGCTAACCAATTACTATGTAAATTTTAAGGTTCTGCAATCTACAAATCTACGTACCTACATTTACATACTTTTAATTACTATGTTTGATAATCCAAAAAGCCACTGGGAGGCCTCCACAAAAGAAAGTTCAGAAGTCTTATGTAAAGCTTCAGGAGAGACTGAAAAATATTTGCATTAGATACAGTGAAAATTCTATGGATGTTCTCAGACGTTCCTTCGTAGTGTGGGTCACACCATCAGGTTTAATTTTTAGAATTTCAGATTATAAGGTATTGCTATTTAATTTTCTTCGTGAGAAGTCACTTTTTTAGTGTAATAGGTTTAGGTACTGTGTGCATACATTTTTTTGGTTAAGTTTTTTAACCTTACAACTAAACATTTTTACACGATATCAGGATATAATCATGTAAGGAATTTTTAGCCATATTGAGAAATAGTATAGTACATATATTTCCTGAGTGTGTAATTTTACTACTAACTACAATGTTTACAATTTGATTATGGTTTAAACTGCTTACCTTTATTTCCTAAACTTTTTAAGTTAACAATTCAGAGTTTGCATTCCATGCATTCCATTTAATTCAAAGCTTTCGGTTTAATAAAATTTTATACATAATATTTTGCATAGAATTTGTGAGATTACATACAATCAGCGAGAATAAAATTAAAACATGTGCTTATAACCCAAAATTTCATAAATCATCACTTAATCTTACGACACATAACATAATTACGAGTTTGTGGGAAAATGTCCGCTGTTACTTATAGGGGGGAAAAGTCCGGGGGGAAAATGTCCGGGGAGACTTTGTCCTACAACCCTTCATAAGATATTAGTGTTTGGTAGTGTAAGTGTAGTTATGTAAGTTATGGTTTCGTCTAACGTTTAGCTTTTAGTGAGATTTTGTTGTTGAATACAAATGCTCGGAAGGAAAGAAATAATTCCGTCTTCCATCCTATCGCTTAAGAAAAAGTTAAACACATAAGAAGAAAGCATCTTTGGTTTCTTTAAAAATTTCCTTCAACAATCGTTCTGGAGTTAACTGGGCAAAAACAAATGATTTAATCAATTCACTATTTCCTTTCTCTCAAATAATTTCCCCACTATGGTTTTCAAAGCTTGTTCACAAGTCATTTGAACACTGACTCTTTAAGCTTTACAAGCGTTTAACTGTGTGCTACAAATGTTAAAGTTTGTTTACAATCTCTGACTGCAGACAGAACTTGTAAATAAGTTTTACTTTACTACGTAAGACAGATAAATGAAACTTCGTACTTAAGGGATATTCCAACTTTATGTAGGTATGCACTTTGACGTATAACAAGCTGTAATCATGGTTTTGAGTTTATTGGCGCATAGAGTTTGTTGCAAAACTTTCATCGCGCAGTGTGGCAACGGGGAGTGGAAATATTTTACTGTTGGCCACAATAGTATTTGCAGTCATGAATTATTTGGTTGTAAGACAGTTTCCCCCAGGGACATTTTCCTCCCAAATTTTACAGAAGATATTTTCCTCCCAGTATCAGAATCGCGTAACCAAAATGAGCCAATTCCTTTACAGAGAATTTGAATTGAAAATAGGCTAGAGTCCTGAACTGAAGTACCTAAAATTCCCCTTTTCCCCATTTTATGTGAAGTAATGACTACGTAAATATTTATTAATCAGAAGCAACGAATGTAGTGTCAACATTATTTGCAAAAATCTTGTAGTCTTACCTCAACGTAAATAATGCTTGATTAAACATCAATCTAGAATCTACAATCATTCATAACAGAAATTTGTTGTCAAAAAGTAATGTGTTGATGCTGAATTCTTATAGTATTTAATTATAAAATTAAAATATCTAATATATGTATAATGCTTAAAATAATTCTTTAAAATTTTGTAAACAAATAGTAACAAAATAACGTTTTATAAATTTTATAAAATAATATAATTATATAACTTAGGATATAGTTTAAACTATTTAATAATAAATACACTATTGTAAAAAAAAGCGTAAAATTGATTCTACGACTTTGTACCGGAACGACTTTTCGTCGAACGACAGTGCGTAGGCGACATTGCGTGCTCACGACAGTACGGCGTCAGACATTTCGTAGTGGACTATTTGTCGAAGACATTTCGTTGAACGACATTACGTATAACGTGTTTTGACGACGGACAATGCGTTGAATTAAAGTCCGTCGATAACAAATTTCCAGAACAGCTTATTTGAGTATCTGAATGTAAGTCTCGAATATTTTAATTTTTAAATTCATAACCAGGAATGCTTGACAACACTAGTAGAGATACAAGTAATACAAATAGCTTTTGATAATTCTATTCACCTGAATATGAATGAAATCAAATTGTATTCTAATTGTGCATATTTCTATCATATCCAATACAAATTAAGGAGATTTTTTAATATTTTTCCATTTCGTCCCTATTCTGTACGAAAGAATTGTTGCAGAACACAATTTTTCAGTCCAATAGTACTATTTAGATAACACTTTAAAGTTTTAGCGGAAACACGAATATGTGATTGGGAAACAGATTTTTATATCAATTATTGTTTATGTCAAGCAGTTACGGCGTACCTATGTTGTTGTACAGATTTTCGGAGTCATTCTCTAGGCTTTCTAGAGTTCCCTTCTCTAGAAAAAGTAGTCAGAAATAATAAAATCAAATACAAAAATAACGACTATAGTGAGTAGTAATGTAGTAAAAAGGTGTCTTTCCCTGGAAATCAGTGAGAATTCGCTGTGTGGAAGTGACGTTAAAGCTATTTACTTTACTTTACTTTACTTTACTTTTGTTTTTAAATTACAAATATTAATGTAAGGCCTGATAATAGATGTCAGCTGGTTTATGTATGATTGTAATTTTAAATTTTTTTTTACAGAATATGGGCAACATTTAAAAGTTGTTTGTATTGCTAAAATAACTATTCACATAGTTACTTGATGAATTAGTTTCTTTAAAAGTTGAAAAGCATAAAATGTAGATTATCACACAATACGTAATACGTATACTGACTAGTGAGACCTTTGTGCTATCTGTACTGGAGTACGTACGGTGTCAAATGTATTTAAATAAAGCTGTCTTTCTCTCTACTTCTCATTTTATTTTCGTTTATATAAAATGACATCAATGCCGTTAGTAGTATGTCTATAGATGTCTTCCCGTTTGTAGATCTTAAAACAGTATCGAACGGATATCCAATGTAATTGATCGGTTACATAAGAGACTGTGAACTTACAAAAATACTGTATATATAAATGGGGTATACCCAACCTGTGTAAAATTCTAGTATGGTAGTAAACGAGACGATAGAGAATTTAAATAGACTATAGTAAGGGAAGGGTAAATGGAAAGACTGTGAACTCTTACGAAAATACTGTATATATAAATAGGGTATACCCAACCTGTGTGAAATTCTAGTACAGTAGTACACGAGACGATAGAGAATTTAAATTGACTATGATTTTGGGAGGCCAAATGGACTATAGTAAAGGAAAGGTAAATGGAAAGATTGTATAGAACAATAAAAGATATTTCGGTAAATAAAAGCAAGGACAGCATACGAAATAGACTGGTCGATATGGGAAGAGTACACACACACACACACACACACACACAATAGAGCTAACTCAAGGTAGATGAGAGAGAGCTTAGAACTGTGGAGAATATACATACAGCAACAACAAAACACAACAATGAAAACGAATCAATGAACCATATTTTAATCAATGATATTCTAGGTCGAGGGATATTGGAGGTAAGGTACACACACGTACAATGAAGCTACCGCTATACCTCAAAGCGGATTAGAGAGTTGAAGTTGAAGCCGAGGTCACACACACACACTACAGTCGTATCCCAAAGCAGAATAGAGAGCCAGCTTCGAACTGGAGAAGAATATAAGGGATATATATATACACACACACAAACACACACACACACACACACACAGACTGTACGTCCACCAATATAACACTAGGCAATGGGATGATAAAGTGGACGAGGCCATGTCTCACGGTTGACTTTATTTTTAATACTGACACAAAATAGAAATTGTCTCCAGTCTCAACCAAAATATTGAAACATGTAAAAACTGACCATGGACAAAAATACAACAACAAAAACAAATGCTGGAAAATCGTATATAAGTAAAGCCGAGGATGGTAATTTTTTCATTTCTCGTTTTGGTCTTGTACTCCCAAGTATTTTCATAATTTTGAAAAATGGCTGGTCAACGAAGAATGACTGAGCAAGATGTATTCATTCTTAATACTGCGATTGGTGAATTCATTACCAAATTTCAACACGTTTTTACATCGACGTTTGCAAGAGACAATCGACAGCATTCTTTAGCTGTCAACAACGGTCTTGCTCAAATAAGGCAAATCACTTCCCGTTTCGAGGGTCGATTTTCGTCTTTTATTCAGAAACTTCAGCATTGTGATGCATTTGACCATTTCCATGGTGTCAATTTAGAGGAGTTGGAAGGTAAGAGTTGTTTTTTTATCGTCGGTCCTCCTGCTCCACCATACATACAAAAAAATAATAAAGACTTAATTTTTCTTTCAGCTCAAGCGTTCCTAGAGCTACCACCACCGCCGCCACCACCACCACCACCTCCACCGCCACCACCACCTCCACCTCCACCGCCACCACCTCCGCCACCCCCACCAGCGCCGCCTGTGGTTGATATTACTGATTCTGAATCCGAATCCGGAGTTGGGAGTGATGAAGACGAAGATAGCAATGAGGAGGGTGAAGAGGGGGAAGACGAGGAGGATAGCTGCGATTCGCTGCTAGATGAGTGTGAGGAGGAGGAGGAAGAGGGGGAGGAGGAGTCAGAGGGTGGGGAGGATGAAGATACTGACGAGGGTGGGGAGGAGGAAGAGGAGGAAGGGGAGGAGGGGGAAGGGGAGGAGGAAGCTACCGATAGTGATGCCGATTCAATTACAGATGAATCGGAAGACTCAGAGGACTCTGGAAATGATTCTCCACCGCGTGACGTTGTGTGGACTGACGATGAAGATGGAGGTGGGAACGCTATAAACGCTATGGAGTTAGATGAAGGGGAAGCTATACAACAAGGTAGAGGAATTATTGCCCCACCGGAGCCACTACCTCCACCACCGCCACCACCTCGAGAGTTGACGCCAGCACCACCACAACGGGAATTGACACCCCAACCGCCACCACCACCACTAGAACCACCGCAGATATATGGTTAGTACAGTGTATATATATATATATATGTTATAACTTCAAAGCTCTACAGATCCTTCAATATTGCTCCTACAGCTTCGAGACTAACATTTTTGAACTCCTCATGATCTCAGCTTTTTTGAAGACAGATGAAAACTGAATATTTAACATTGTAGTCATAAAAAAAGGTCAGCCCGAAAAAAAATAGGGAATTCGATGTACCTCGGATAGGATTTTTAAAAATTTTTTTAAAGTTTTTTTCCAAAAAGACAAATTTTTTTGAAATTGAATTTTTACGTATATTGAAGAAAAAGATATTTAGTACATAGTATAGGAAATATGAGGTATAAGGTAGGTAAATAGGATGAAGGCATAAATTAATATAATATTTTTATTGATTTTACAGAACAACATGCACAAGTTGTCGGTCCAATGGAATTAGACGAAATGGATAACTACCTCAAAATGAATGAAATACAAGGAGTGGATTACTCGTCTGTCTACGACTTTGATGAAATGTTACTCTCAAGCCCCCCAGGTCAACAGCGTCTAGAACAAAATAGAAACGGAGAAATCATGCTTCCACCATCTCAAAAGCCAAATCAAAATTGTTTAAAACAAACTAACACTGGAGCTGTAGTCCTAGACCTGGAAAATCCCATAGTGCTACCTGCTGTCCGTAAAGCGTGTATGCCAAGCACATCTAAAAAACTCAGTCTAGAGCAGCAAAGGCGGAACGCTAGAAAGGAGAGCATAGAGAAAAGACGAAGAGAATTTGAAAATCTTGATACGGCTGGACCCTCAGGAGCGGGGAAGCGTGGACCAGACAATGCAATTAATAATGTGAAAAAGAAAAGGAAGACCACGTCAGTGTCAGTATCTATACCAGTACCAGTACCTGAGCCAGTACAGGAACCTGAGCCAGTACCAATACCAATACCAGAGCCAGTACCACAAGGTAGAAAATCTTGGATCAAAGATTTATCAAAAATATTCTAGACATTGATAAAGTAAAAATATGTGTGTATCACCAATAAATATGTATATATGTGTATAATTACTGAATTAAATAAAATATTAAATATATTATTTTTATTATGTGATTTCTATTTAAAAATAATTGTAAAAACTTTTTTCTTAAAAATATTTTTATTCATTGAATTATTTTATTATACATTAAAACATAAAAATTCATACTATAAAATAAACTATTATTAAAATATTTCATGACTATAGTATTAAATAGTACATACAGAGAGGTATCACCAATGTCACAAAGCAATACAAAAAAATTCACTTTATTTTTTAATTTGGTTTACTTATAGCTACACCAGCCGATTTCTTAAATGCCATCCACAGGCAGGATGACGACGGTAGATACCCCTGTCATAAATGTATGGTGTTTTTCAACTTTAAATCAGACATGCAACGCCACCTCTACGACCACCATAGAGATATGATAACTGAAAACAACGAGGGCGGTGAAATTGGATCTGGAAATGTAGCTGGTCCAGCTCCACAGGCAATTCCATCAATAACAACTACGGCAATTAACAAAACAACTCATACGTATAATTTAGATTTAAGGAATCACATTTTTCAATCTGTCGACGGATTATTTGTTAGCATGTATTACCAATTAGTTGAAACTTATAAAAAATATTTAACATTATTTAAATGTTTAAAGACATCAATGAATGTAGCATGTATATTTAGACAAGTTGGTAGTAATGAAGCTTTTCAACGGCCTATTTTTATCACATCATGGATGATGGATATGTTTAGTCAGAATGATATTAATGCTGTGTTAGGATTTATGCGAGTAAAATTAAATGATACTGTAGATATCTTTTTAAACAATGGGTCAGGTTTAATTTTAGAGCAGATTTTAGAATGTAATGTGGTCATTGTTAAAAATACACCTATTAAAGGTGGGACTTATATCGAATTGGATGGGTTGTTAGCAGATAGAAATTTTAAAACCAAGTGTATAGTTAATGTGAATAATAGTGAGGGTCAGGTAGCATTAGATAAGGTAGGAGGTAAACCAAATGTAAAAGATGAAGATGCAAATGCATGCTTCAAGTGGAGTATTTTAGCTGCTCTTAGAGCACAAGCAAGAGAGAAAAAAACTGGAAAAATAACTAAAGCCGTGCCTGAAATGAAAACTCTTCGAACTAGTTTGAATGTAGGGGCTACAAATGAAAAGGTAAATTTTCAAAATTTAGAATTCCCAGTTACTATCAATCAAGTAGCCACATTTGAAAAAAATAACACAGACATAGCTGTCAATGTTTTTTATTACGATAACGAGAATGAAGTTAATGTGAATAAATTTTTTAAAGAACCCTTAGACGAAAATCAGATGGATATAGTTTTTGAAAAATTTCCTAGAGATAGGGACGAACCTTTAAATGACTATAGACGTAGATTATACACAGCGTTAAAGATTGATATAAGTAGGGATGAATATTTCCAGGGTAAAAGAAAGCGCGATATGCTGAACAGGGAAATCCGTAAACGTACTAGTCCTATTTACCTCAGTCGAAATAAAGAGGTTGTGAAAGAAAGACAAATAAATTTATTAATTATTAGTAACGAGGAAAAAGAACATTTTGTTTGGGTAAAAAATATTGGACAGATGCTAGGTAGTAGTAGTAAAAACACACCACATCTTTGCTTTCACTGTTTACAAGCGTTTCCAACAGATCAAAAACTAGCTGCTCACACAGTTCGATGTGGAGTGCTTGGCAAACAGACCACAATAATGCCTAGAGAAGGATCATACTTAGAGTTTAATGACTATAGCAGTATGATAGAATCGGGATACAGAATTTTTGCTGACTTTGAAAGCTATCTTGTACCCAACCCAAGTAATACTGCACCATCAACTCAAAAGATTCCAGATTCTAGATACTTTAGATCACGACAATGTGAAGCTGGTGGTGTTCGCACACAGTTTACTCACAAACATGTCGTCTGTGGATACTCTTATGTATGCCGAGATATGAAAGGTAGGGTAGTAGAATCAGTTGTATATCATCAACAAAATGAAGGTGAGAATGTGATAGCAACATTCTTTGAGGATATCATTACCTTTCAAGAAAAATTATCTCTTATTATGCAGGGAAAGCAGGATGAGGCTAAAAAGATAATGCATGATTTTAAAAGATGGAGACCAGGAGTTAAGTGTTATTTTTGTAACATTCTTGTTCCTGATCCGAAAAAATATAAGGGAAAGAAACCAAAAACCACAGAAGAGGAAAAATATCGTCCGGTCGCCCACCATGACCATTTTACTCATGACTTCAAGGGGTACGCACATCATAGCTGCAATATAAAAGCCCGTTATACGAAGTCTATTCCCGTAATCATGCATAACCTCACATCGTACGACTCGCATCCCTTAGTTGGTGGTCTTAACCATCATTTAATTAAGGATGTACACGTAATTCCACTCTCATCAGAGAAGTTTATTTCTATTAGTATTAATAAGGGAAAACTTAGATTTATTGATTCTATGAGGTTTCTAAACACGTCTCTGGACAAACTTTCAGCTATGCTGAAAGATGATGATGTTATGAAATTTAAAACAACTAGGGAAGTATTTTCCAAAAAGTATCCAGGTATTACTGAAAAAGACATGGAATTGTTATACGGAAAAGGTTTCTTTCCTTATAATTCAATTAAAGAATTTAAGGATTTATCTAGAACTGATTTCCCTAAAAAAGAAGAATTCCATTCAGATCTAACTGACACTGATATTTCAGATGCAGATTACGATCATGTGAGACGTGTGTGGGATACTTTCAACATAAAAAATTTAGGGCAGTACTTAGATTTCTATAATTTATTGGATACATGTATCTTAGCCGATGTGTTTGAGAATTTTAGACAGATATTTCTTGATGAATTTAAGTTGGACGCTTCCAAGTATGTGTCATTACCAAGCGTAGGCTGGCAGTGTGCATTAAAGTACACGGGAGTTAAATTAGATTACATTACGGACGCCGACATGCACCTTTTTCTAGAATCAGGATTGAGAGGTGGATATAGCGGAGCAGGATCTCTCCGGTACGCTAAAAGTAATAATCAGTATATGCCTGACTATGATGAGGACCAACCTGACTCTTATCTAGCTTATTTTGACGCTAATGCGCTATATGCTGGAGCTCTGTCAGAGAAACTTCCAACACGTGATTTTAAATGGCTTGGTAATCAGGAAGAAGATGGTACTTATTCAGGCTTAGATGATTGGCAGGATAGTAAAAAACTAGAAAATTTAGATGCTAAAGGGAATAGAGGATATTTCTTGGAAGTTGATTTATCTGTACCTGATGACAGAAAAGATTATTTAAGCGAATTTCCTCCCGCTCCGGTAAAACGTGCTGTAGACCCAGAGGAAATGTCATGCTTCCAAAGACATGTACAATCTGGACTCGGTATTAATGATGCTAGTTTAAAATCAGAAAAGTTAGTACTAGACCTTAACCCTAAAAAGAATTATGTTGTTCATATTCGCACTCTTCAGGAATATTTAAAACTAGGAATGACATTAGATAAGGTACATCGAGTTTTATCGTTTGAACAGGATGATTGGTTAAAAAAATTCATAGATTACTGTACTGATAGACGTAGGAATGCAAAGACTCAGTTTGAAAAGGATTTCTGGAAACTCTTAGTAAATTCTATTTTTGGAAAAAGTATTGAGCAGAAAAGACTTAGACAGACTATACATGTTATTACCTCAAATAGTGAAAGCTACAGGAATTGGAGAACAGATAATAGATATGAAAACTTTATTAAAAAGTCAACTTTAGCTAATATCATTGTAATAAATGAGGATGTAGTTTTAGTAGAAATGAAAAGAATGTCAGTTTACTTGGACAAGCCTATTCATATGGGGATTGCATGCTTAGAACTGAGTAAGACAGTAATGTATAAATTTTTTTACAATTATCTAGTGAAGAATTATACTGTTAGACTTTGTGGTACAGATACCGACAGTCTTTTAGTTTATTTAACTAGTAAATTTGAAGAGTTTCCCAAGTTTAATATGTATAATGACATGCTAGCAAACCATCACGAGTGGTTTGATCTTTCAGATTTCCCCAAAGTAGGGGAGTTAGCGTTTTTACAGTCTGACTATAATAAGAAAAAGGTTAATATGTTCAAAGAGGAATGTTGTGCTAGCAGTCCTATGTCTGAACTTGTTTTCTTAAAGGCAAAGGCCTACGCGTACAAAACTAGTACAGGTTATGAGGACAAACGCTGTAAGGGAATTCCAAAGCACTATGTTAAAAATAATCAGACTTTCAATGACTATAAATTAACTTTAGACAACATGATTTCAAGTAGTGTAAAAACAAGAAAAATTGCTTCGCTAAAACATCAACTATACACTTGTACTACGGTTAAAAAAGGAATCCACCAATTCGATAATAAGAGGTATCTAATCAACAAATATAACAGCGTACCATATGGTCATCCAATAATAGATGTAATTAATTCACAAAAATCTGAATCTTGTAAAAATATGTCATGTCAGAGTTCTTGTATTAGAAAAACTGTAAATCAGGTTAACACAAAATTTGATTCTATGTATTTAGTTAAGTAATTTGGGTTTAGTTAAGTAATTCGTATAATTTTATGTATTTAGATTTATAGTTTAGTAAATATATAATTACTAGCTTTTCTTTTATACTTGTAAAAAATGTATATTCTGTTTGGGTTTTTTAATAAAAATAAAAAATTATGTGTAAATACAATAAAATTGTGTATATTTTCATCAGTTGATTTTAAACTCTCATAATGGAAGCACCAAACTTTGATTATACGTTAAAAGCACCATTTAATTTAGTCATAAGTGGTCCTACTCAGAGTGGAAAAAGTTTTCTCACTAATGAGATAATAAACCGTAGAGACGAGTTGATTTTTCCGAATGTTAAGAAAGTTATTTACTGTTATGGAGGTGGAGAAAATCTTGGATTAAAATTAAGAGCATATTTACCATCGGACGTTGTTTTACATAATGGGTTACCACAGACTATTGGTGATGAACTAGGCACACCATACCTATATATTTTAGATGATCTCATGCAAGAAATTTCGAAAAAAGGATCGGACGAGCTTTTTACCAGAGGAACTCATCACAATAATTGCAGTATAATTTTTCTCACACAAAACTTCTTCTACAATAATCTGCGAACGATAACAACAAATTTAAAGTACATGTGTATTTTTAAAAATCCAAGCGAAACCCAAACTATAGGTCGAATTGGTATGAGAATGAACTGTAATAAGAAGTGTTTAATTACTGAGGAAGCCTTTCGACATTGTATTGAAAAACCTCATGGTTATTTATTTATTGATTTGAGCCAGACACAAAATGATAAATACAGACTTAGAGATTGTATTTTTGCTGATACTGGATGTACAATATTTCAAAAATAAAATTACAATGAAACTTTTTTAACACTTACTCTAAAATGTTTTACAATTTCTTTCCTGTTTTTTAAAACAGACAATACAAATTCGACAAAGGTTTCATAATTAATGAAAATAGTATTTCCCTGATTGTGTAGTTTTATAGCGCTATCACCACATTTTTTACATTTTTTTTGTATATCAGCAAAAAACGTAGGCAAAGAACAACATGAAGACTCGTTAACTCCGACAAACATATTAGGAAGAGGATCAGTAAGCTTTTTATAAAAGCTCTGCCAGTATTCACTAGTGAAGCGTGGCGGATCAGAAGGTACAGTCTTGAGTGGTTTTGCAAGTGTTGTTTGCTTTACAATGGGTAACTCTGCAGAAAAGAAAAAAGTTACTTTTCATTATTGTGTAAAATGTTGCGAGCTTTTGTCATAACGTCAACAGTATTGGCGAGTGCCTCGTAGTCAATATGGATCAAATTTCCATTCTGAACAATTGCTACATGATCGTTTGAACATGTTGGACACTGCTGGAACCATTTTAGGACTACACGGTCCTTAAGAGCAATGCTTCTTTCACATAGAGTACCTGGTTGTGGTGGGGTCGGTTTCTCACATCTACGTTTTGGAGGACTCACATCAGTCGGTTCTGATGTAGCTTTTCGTTTCAAGTTGGCCTTCATCATCTTATATGCATTGTAATCTGGGGACGTCAACATCATATTCCAAGCTTTTTCTGGTAGAACGTTGGAGTCAACTACAGTCAGTTTTTCAACTCCGTTTATCTTTTCAGATTTGAAGTATTCGTACCCCATGCTCGGAGTTCGAACCAGAAACATTGCGTTATTGTCCTTATAGTTTCGTTGTATCAGAAATCGTCCGTTGTTTCCCATATGGTTTAAAATAACCATAAGCTCAGCATAGTGTTTGTGGGTACGAGGGGGATTTCCAAATACAAAATCTGAAACAATTTCAACAGTACATCTGTATTACCTAGTTCTAGTTTATTTAAAACTCTCATAGGATTAAACCCTACCGGTATCTGGTGTTTCCAATTTGACGATAACATCCTCAGCCTGAATTGGATTATCTTCACCTCTTGGTTCTGCTTCGAGTACTGTATCATTTGCCTTCAATTTACAATTTATCACCCTCCATCCAACGTCAGAACCAAACCCGACAACAGAGCTTTGCTCTGTTGACGGGTATGGTTCAATGCTAGTCCGCACCTTGGCACGAACAACCACCACCTCGGCGGGCAGCGGGTGGCTCGGCTTGGGGGGCAGCGGGCGGCTCGGCTCGGCGGGCAGCGGGTGGCTCGGCTCGGCGGGCAGCGGGTGGCTCGGCTCGGCGGGCAGCGGGCGGCTCGGCTCGGCGGACAGCGGGCGGCTTGACTCGGGAGGTGGTGAGCTTGGTGACTCAACAGCTCGAGAGATCAGCTCAGGAGACGATGTAGTTGGTGAACTTGGTTCAAAAATATTTTCCGCCCGATATAAAAGGTTGTCTTTGTAGAATTCCATGATAAATGAATATGCTTTTACTCAAAGTAATAGTATGAGAAGAGAAGTGATTTCAAGAACTCAAGAATGATTACTGAATAATTTCACAAAACTAAATTGTCTTTTTATATGCTTAGAGTTTATTATGTCATACAATAGTTACTTATGTTACAAACACATTTCATGAATAATAAAAACAATATTGTTGACAAAATCAGTAAAATACAATGATAGTTTATGTTTTCCATTGAGATTTACTCAAGGTCAGGCATGTCAGGATCATCAGAAGTATCAAAACTCTGATCATTTTCATTTATGCGTTCCTTGATCATTTCAATAGCGTTGGAAAGCTCAGCGCAACTCTGGTTTGCTAGTACGTATTCACGAGACAGTCTGTAGATTATCTCCGGGATAAGAGAAACGTCAAAATTAATCCCAAGTTGACGTCCACTGTTTGCTTTTCGAGTCATGTTGATAAAACGTCTCAAATGTCCATAACCGAACGCTGAAGTCCACATTTTGACTTGTCGAGGTTCTTCTGCAGGATTTTCGTACTCAGTTGATGGTCTCCAAACCACTGACGGCGAATTAGGTGTTGGTGGGATCATCAAAAAATCCTTCTGCGTAGCTGCTACATTCGATTTAGGAACAGCAGTGGAGTCAGCTTGAGATTTCATTGAAAGGTCCATGGTTGAATCTTTATTTGTGTTATCTAAAGATTGAGCTGAAACACAAAGTTGTACCAATCGAATTACATTATTTACAAGCTTAATTATGACTATAGCTAGAGCAGTTGCCATCTTAACTAATTTGGTTATATTGTTAAAGAGAGAGAGAGAGACTTACAATGGTTATACCAGTTTTCAAGTTAGATTGTGACTGAAAACTCAAGAGAAATTATGACCTTTTATACGCTTTAGCAGTTACGGATTATTGTACAGAACATGGGATAACTCACGATTATAAAACCCTCCTTTCAATAAAACACCGTTACTGTCTTTTAAGTAATACATTTGTGGACTTGTGTTTGAAATACTGTGAATTGTAAAGACCTCAGGATGAAATTTCATGTTATAACCCTTTTCAAACACATCTTTCATAATACTTATAAGTACTTTGTCACCAACATTAAGCTTTGAACGAGATAGCGTTTTAGAATCGTTTCTATAAAGTTTCAACCATACATCCATTGCATTTTCTTCAGTAACGTCTGCCGGACACATACCGATACTTGAATGCTTTTCATGATTATAGTTTGACACTAGCTGCTGTAATACATGGATAAATCGATATGGTCTCTTTCTGTTTTGATGGTGTAGTAAATATCTACTAATTTTGTCTAAAATAGTTCTGTTGAAACGTTCAACTACACACGCTTTTAACTCGGATTCTACATGAAATATTTTAATGCTTTTAGTTTCACAGTACGTTTTAAAAACACCTTTAAATTCATTTCCTTTATCAGCTTGTATTAACCGTGGATATCTATTTGATTTTTTTAAAATTTTCTGAAATGCTTGAAGTACTACATTTGCATTTTTTGACTTTACTCCTTCAACCCATGCATATTTACTTAAGACGTCGATAACTGTTAATAAGAAACGAACGTTATTATTTTGTTTAGCATGCTTGGAAATGTCAATTAAATCGATTACAAACTGATCGTCTTTTCCATAAACCATAACTTTACGACGTAAGAATTTATGAGGAGCTGGACGGTTTTGTGCAAATGCCGGAATTGTTTTCAAGGCTCTAAGTATATCCTTTTTCCTATACTTTTTTCCTCCAGCTCGAGCAAATGCGTCTAGTCCAGAAAAACTTCCCTTTATCCTAGGATTTAAATACAGACGTTTTATTTTTGCATCCATTCTGATTTGGAGAGACGGTATGACTAGTGATATAAATGTGTTTACATCTGTAAATATACTACCATTTGAAACTTTGCTTTAAGCGTGAAAGGAATCATAATGAAGAACCTCGTCAATAATCGAAACTTTTTTAGAAAGTGTAAGAGTAGCAAAGCGTGTAAGCATGCTGTTATGAGTGCGACAAATGGTGAGGTAAGAGCAGTTTGTGAATGTGTTAAAAATTTACTTAAAAAGAATGTAACGCTCTCGCCTCGGACAGTAGGCAAGTTGAAACCATTTGCAAAACAACTTCGTACACTATCGCTTAAGAAAGTTTCATTAAAGAAAAAAAGAAAACTTTTGCAAAACGGTGGCGCATTACTACCTTTAATCGCTTCAATTGCTCTACCGCTTATCACCAGTTTTCTACAAAATGGCTAGACGAATGAAACTGATAAGTGAAGCCTTGTATAACTCACTTATGAATCAAAATGAGGATCAGGGAAAAGATTTGTCAACGCAAAAGCAAGATGTACTCACATCACATAAAATCCCAGATGAACTTAAACAGATACTGTATGAGTATTACAACAAACAACTTCAATTTAAGAAACAGCACGATGAAAGTAAACCATTACTTGTTAAAAACGTTGGAGATCCATTTCCAGTTCCTGTTAACCCAATACCAGCCGCACAATCACAATTGTCTGTACAGCCATTAATTACACCTATCGTACCGCAACAACAAGTGTTGTCACAGTCTACACCTTTAGCTCGACCTAATTCTTCTCAACAGCAACATTTATCTCCAGATATTGTCGACTATGGTAGTTCTATGCGGAATCTCTTCACCCCACCTGCAAATATGGATGGATTGTCCACACCACAAAATGTATTATCAAGTTTGAAATCAAATATTCCGCCAACGCCTATAAACAAAACATTAAAAATCAAATGGTGGCTTGGTACAGAAGGGATAAGATGCGGGAGGAACAATGAAATAGTTATTGGAGATGAAACCATTCCAGAATCTGATTTCTCTAATCTAGTTACAAGTTTGCACGATATACGACATCTGAAAGCAGCTATAGGGACAGACATGCCGGGGGTTCGAGAAGTAATGGATATTTTGAAAGCAGGAACAAAAGTTCCTTTACCGGCAATGTTGTCTAGAAATATTCGACAAACATTAAATCAATCTCCACCAACTACACGATCGCTTAGACAAGGTGGACGTGGAATAAAAAAGCACAAAATAAATAAATACATGATGGTAAACTTAAAAAATTGGAAATCAATGTAATTTATTAAACTGTTTA
Source organism: Dicyrtomina minuta (assembly GCA_949802685.1). Lineage (NCBI taxonomy): Eukaryota > Metazoa > Arthropoda > Collembola > Symphypleona > Dicyrtomidae > Dicyrtomina > Dicyrtomina minuta. The sequence continues at coordinate 28,376,104 of OX461809.1, forward strand.
CATATTTGTTGATTTGACAGATTACAACGGGCATGTTTTAATAAATATTCTTTTGAAATTATAAAAGATTTTACTTTTTTATCATTATCATCATATTTTTTGTTAGAAAATGTATAATAAATAGTCTCCGGGCGACATCCCTGCATTCTTTTGTATAAAAAATACAAAGCATAATGTCCACATACATCTGAATTTTTACTTTGAAGTTGTACAGCATTTTCCAAAATACAATGTCTAGATTTATTTACAAATGTTTCAAAGTCCTTTGACCAATATTTTATTCCTAATCCATAAGAATCATAAAACTCTATATAATCTCTAGGGCTTTTAATAAAAATACTCGTCCAGTGATGGCCGTTTTTGTAACTTGGGTCTGTATTTACAACTAGGCAGACAGGATATTTAACAATACGATATGTTAACAGCTTATCACTTGCTAAAACATCAAACTGTGCCTTAGACCCATTTGCACAAATTAGTCTAAGATGATTCTTAACTTCAGATGTATTCATTATTGAGTGTAGTCCGCCCAAAAAACGTTCTTATTTTTATCAATATGTAAAATTGATTGTGTTTCCGTATAGCAATACACAGTAACTGGAGATGTCAGCGCATCTCTAAACTTGAGTTCAATCTTTATATTACCATGCCGTGGCGGTGTAAGTGCGTCTGTACTAGACGATAAATCATATGCGAAGAAAGTGCGACCAGCAATATAGTCTGCCTCAGTAAGGTCAATCCCGCAGTCTTGATTACTTATTCCCAAGGCGGTATGCAGGTTAAATATTGCTTCTTTTACACGAAGGCTTGTAGCCTGAAAGTCGACATTAAGTGCGTTTGTTTCATTTTCATCACCACGGACAGAAACGCTTATATAACTCAATCCATGGTTCGTAAAATTAAATGGATTTGTTTGATAAGTTCCAATTGTATTTGCTGTAGTTGCAATACCAATAACAAGACGGGTAGGTAGTTGTCCAGTAATTAAATTCTCATTGATGTTTGTTAAAGTTCCATTAGGTAGTGAATAACTTTTAACATCTACCTTGTTCATATAGTAGTTTGCCACATGATTGCTTTCCCATAGCTTTAAATGTCTCAACGCAATTGATGGTAAAATCTTATGTCGAATTACAATTAATTTTGCTTCAAGAATCTGTAGGCGATATGCTTCTGGCGATCCTGGTGAGGCAGGATTTGGAGCGTGTAAACAAAAATTATCAGGGGATCGAGTAAATTCAACTGTTAAGTCACAACCTGGAGGAAGGTAGTCACCCTGAGCAAAAATATCTGTATGTGGTCTTCCTATGACTTCAAACTCTCTACTACCTTTCGTCATGTCAAATCGCTTTTTATAAGAATCAGTTGTACCATCTGTAATTACTACACTTGCTGGGTTTGTTTCTTTATAATAACCTGCCAAGCTTGATTGTGTTTTATTATATTCTTTTGAAAATAAAAGTTCACGTTCAATTATACTACGAATAGCATAATTATCATTCACTGATGTAATCGGAGTATTGTTAATCATTACTCGACATCTTTGAAACATTGAATGTAAAATGTTGTTAACTGGGGCCACAGCTACAGTAGCGGCAACGTTTACTCCTGCAGCAGTAACTATTTTAGCCCGTACGTAGAGTCTTGTTTTATCTAGATTAATGTAGTGAAGCTCACTCGCTTTTAAATAAAACGTTAAAGGTGTAGAAGCATCAGCTAAAGGATTTGCTGGAAACAATTCTACTTTCTGTGTACTTAAGACAGAAATATCATATGGTTCTGCCTTAAATATAGCTAACTCACTTCTTTGACAATGTTCAGCCATGTTTAATCAAACAAACCTTTAAATTTCTTTCTACGTGTAACTTGTTTACGTTTCTTAGATTTCGATTTTTTCTTTTTAATTCCTCTACCTTTCTTTTGTTTCCTTGTTTTGCTAGCACGTTTTACACGTTTACGTTTCCTCGAAGCGCCAGAACCCGACTGGTTAGTAAAATTCCTACCAATTGCTTTTATGCCTTCCAAACTTCGAGCTTTGAGTGTTTCTGAAACAGGTCTACCCCCATCTAATATATCAATTGCTATATTTTTCATTGTGGATTTTGCAGCTGGAAGAACGTACTCTTTTGCGAGAGGTATCAATCGTCGGAATAGAGAGCCAAAAAAACTACCCAATCCCCTACCTTTTTGACGGTATTGACTACCTCTGTAAACCATAAGAGGTTCACCTTTTCCGTACATATTCATTTTAGGACAGGACGAAAATGTAGTGTTGCTTTGAACGTTCCAGTTTCAAATGAAACTTGCTCACCATCTTCAGTTGTTATATACATGTGAATATCACTAAAGTTTGATTTTTGAACTGGTAAATACGTTGGATTTAGGAATTCGTGTTCGTGAACATTAATGGTATTATAAACAAAAGGCATACTCCTTAATAATGGAGCAAAAACATTTCCAACGTACTGATTTGTTACTATGTCAGAGTATACAAAAATTAAACTTTTTCCTATTCTGGTGTACGGACGTGAATTTGCACGTTTTATTACACTAACAAATATATCGTTATATTTACTAGGATTCAACGTTAGACGAGTAATATCAATTCCCATGTACGCTCGTATTTTTGTACTTAATACTATCTCATTCAGATCTAGACCTGGTGGAAACGTCAAAAACATTACACCATTACTGATTTGCCACTTAGCTCCAAACTGTTTACATACATCGGTTATAAGTTTAGTGTAACTTGTGTAGTCTTCTTTTGTATATATTTTTTGTCCTTTGAATTCCATCATTTGTTCACCCTTAAACATGTAAGTTTTAGCGTTAATCGCAGGGACTGAGCATGGTTTTCCAACAACCATTGCAAACCCTGCATAATTAACTAACGGATCGTTTAAAGTCATTGATTTAACATTCTGAAGGTATTCATTATTACGCTCTATTTGTAATACTCTGTTTGAATCTATTCTACAATGAGAAATAAATTCAAGTCCGCTACATATAAAATTTAAAAAATCGTAAATAGGTACTTGAGCTGTATATGTATGTAACTCGATATTATTATTTAATACCATACTAAACATAGGGTCATTTTTACTCGCCATAAGAGGAGTGGGTAAAATTAATTCCCCATGAACAACTGTCGAATTGGTTTCTATTTTTTGAAATGTTTTTGATATTTCAGTATATCCTTCATGAATTCCAAGAAGCTGTTTAATTTTATCAGTAAAACTTATCTCGTAATTGTGATGATTTTCAATTTTATTAGTTTCACACATAACATAACCATCATCACTAAGATAGTATTTACTAGATGTTAACGACGAAAGGTGCTCGACAAAATCTTTCAATGTTGTAAAGTCGTAAGGTGCTGTTATGTCACTTTTAATATTATCAGTATTAAAGAATCCACCGCGTTTATTGATTCCAACTGGTAAATTTTCTGAGTCAGATAATAATCGAGTACCAGGTACTTTGTATTGGTTCTTGTTTAAATTAATACATGCAGTAGCTATTATTTCACCTTTTTTTACAAATATGTTTGTCCCAATGTAAGAACATGTTGTTAGCGCTACTTCGTACTGTGTATCTAAGTCAATACGTGATGCTAAATTATTTCTAAAGTTTGAAATGGTATTTTCTGGATAGTATGAAAGTGAGGCATCACTTAACAATGAGACGTTAAACGCGGCCATGGTCAAAACTATACTGATCCGTTTATTTAAAATTACAATGTTTTATTTACAAATTATACACATCTTTTTACAATATATTGCTTAAAATGATTTAACTATGTATTCCATGAATTCTCTACACAATGGACAACGAGTAAATCTTGGGATACACTCCTTTCAAAACCGATGACCACATGTCACATTAACATACTCAGCATAATTCGCACTGTCGTCAGTTGGAGGGCAAATACTACATAATGTTTTAGACCGTAAGGTTTCGAGCTCATTTCTCATTTCAGTTGGAGTCATTTCGTCAGTGTCTTTGTATGGTACTTTTGAAGATTTATGCGAGTTTAGTTTATGAAGAGTACAATTGGGGTAATAGTATCCATGTTCTTCAATAGGATTTGAGAGCGGTTTCCAGTTATCAAAGCCTTGTGAACAGTGGTAACACCTAGCCAGTCCTGACTCTTCACAATAAAATCCTGCGTTAACCATAGTTGATATACTTGGTGCATGGTCCTCATCCCACTTGTGTGTAAGAAACGATTTCTTCCGTTCCTCAGGACATCCGTAAATTGTATTATCTGGACCGTAAAATGCTGGCATCATAATTTTACTTTTAGCAAGCACTGAAAGGTGGTACACCTTTGGTTTGAAGTGAAATGTTAAACGCGGAAAGGCACGATGTTTCCATTGGTCAAGGTTTGTTGAGGGTAGTTTTACATTGTTTGTCGGTTTAAAATTGATAAAGTCACATCTCCCTCGCGCTCCTTTTAAATGTTCCAACCAAGGCTCTTCATCTTCTTGCCATTCATAAAGAGCCAAACCACAGCAAAAACAACCAACCTGTTTCAATAAAACACAAGTAATACTCTGTTAAATTCCAAATTTAAAACAACACAGTCAAAGTTCAAAAATTACTTACATAATCACGAATGCCAATATGAAACAGTCCAGCTGCTGCCATTTGTTCTGGTGTTGGGTTGTTTAGTGCCCATCTCCCTGGAAAACTTTTAAGTCGTTTTTCTTCTTCAAACATGTTCTTCATACCGAGTTGTACCTTACCAACTACAATTATTTCCACCATTTCCTCTGTCGCCATTTTTCTTGATGAGCTTAAGCTCGAGAATCTTAACGTGAGCTTACGAAAGGTGGAAGGGTATAAAAATTTATAACACTGTTTTAACCTGTCAAGACCAAAATCTTGAATACAGAATACTTGAAATCCGTTAGCGTTGGTAAAAGACGTTGGCATCTTCTCAGATGTACTGTTTAGTATTATGTTGATTGAATTCAACTCAAACTTGAACTGACTTCATAATTTTCAAGAACTGCTCTTATACTCTTACCATTTTCTATTTTTAGACTGTTGTATTTTATGTTTATCATGTGATGTAAATTATAACTAAAGTTAGATGTTATTTTACATGGGTTATTTATTTAGTTATATGAAGTTACAATTGTAAATTTGTTTTAGTACTCAGTTAGAAGTTCAAGAGTGTGTATGTGAATCTGAAAGCAGTGTTGGGAAGTGTGTGTGTGTAAATTCATAATCATTTCGTGTAGTATTGTAAGTAACCACTTTTAAAATTTACAAATGGATCGGTATAGCTCATTTATATATACTGTAGGGGGGGGGGGGGTTGTGTGTGTGTAGAGGGAGGGGGGGGGTGTATAATCTGTTGTGTACGAGGAGGGTGTTTAATCTGGAGTGTATGGGGGAATTGGTATACATATTACAATTATCACGGGGTTTCCGAGGTTTAGTTTTCCATTCCCCTTGTTAGGGTTTCCCAGGTTCAGTTTTTCATTTCCCTGTCAAGGTTTCCTAGGTTTAGTTTTTCATTTTCCTTGTGATCGCAGTAACTCTGTATACAGCCTTATACTGTTTGTTGTTTACTTCTTTTACCTCTCACTTTTATTTTTCATCAGCAGGCTATTTGAATGCATTGACGTTTCGTATACTAGCCTTGATTTTATTTACCTAAATATCTTTTACAGTTCCATTTCCAGTTCCATTTACTCTTCCTTTACCATAGTCTATTAAAATTCTCTATCGTCTCGTGTAATGCTATGCTAGAATTTCACACAGGTTGGGTATACCCCATTTATATATACAGTATTTTTGTAAGTTCACAGTCTTTCCATTCACCCTTCCTTTACTATAGTGTATTTAAATTCTCTATCGTCTCGTTTACTACCATACTAGAATTTTACACAGGTTGGGTATACCCCATTTATATATACAGTATTTTTGTAAGTTCACAGTCTCTTATGTAACCGATCAATTACATTGGATATCCGTTCGATACTGTTTTAAGATCTACAAACGGGAAGACATCTATAGACATACTACTGCCGTTATCACTGCATTAAACAACTACGTAATGTCTAACGGCGTAATGTAATTAGACGTATTGTCTAACAGCGTAATGTCGTCGACTTACAGTCTTCTGCTCGATGTCTATCGACGCAACGTCGTCGACTCAATGTCCACTCGACGCAATGTCTTTAGGCAAAATGTCTTTCTTCGAACTGTCGTCGACTTAATGTCGTTCCGGTCGAAAGTCGCCAGACCGTAAAATTAAACAGTAGTAGTAGTGTGCGTATGTGTGATCACCCCTTATGTGTGATCAGTGGCCGCCGTTCAAATATTACCGCCTTTAAAAATCTGTCCATCTAATATTCATACAACCTATAGTCTCAACTATCTTCACTACTGATTTCAGCTTCTTTCCTTGAAAACTCTGGCTATGTAAAATTATGAAAGTTTTGAGTACTTTTTTGAATTGGTCACATTTAAGACCCTACTTTACCATTAACTTTAAATGTATTGATCACATTAAGGGCACTTGGGCCGTTGTAAGACTTTCCGCAGTTTTTTCGTGCAATGACCTGTATCTCTTGCAACTTTTAATTTTCGACACTGATCATTTTTTTGTACATACAATATTAATAGAGAAGTACAATGATAGCTTCTTCGTTATTGTACGTTGTCTGTGGAAAAAGATACAGATTTTCAAAGTTGATAAAAAATGAACCCGATCACACATACGCACTCCCCTACTAAATCTTTTTTGATTAGGGAAATGCATTTTTTACGTCGTTCTCCAGCTTGTGATTTTTGCTAAGAATATCTAGGAATACAGTTTCTGTAAAGGAACATTCGCTGTAAAGAAATTTTGGTTGTGATTTTGAAACTGTGAGGAAAATGTCCTCTGCACGATATGGGTGGAAAATATTCCGGGGGGAAATGCCCGTCTACCACTATTTTAGTAGCCTGTTCTAAATGACAATAAGTTTTTGGGCGCCAAATTAAACACATTCGGGGACCGCATAAGTAACATATTGTCTGGATACAAAGTCGAGATAGCTGGGCAAGGTGTCCAAACCCTGCCGTTTCCATTTGATTGCATGGATATGAAACTGTTTGGACACCTTGCGCAGGTATCTCGACTTTGTATCCAGACAATATGTCTGCCTTCTAATAAGCAGTAATAAAGGATTTTGTTGCGCCTGTTGTAAGTGGCATTTGGTTTAAGAATTTGACTATTAGCTTTATAGCAAGTTTTCTCCAAGTCTCTTTGCTGTTGGTACTACTCATTCAGCGCATTTCGCTACTTTTTCTCACAAAGCTAAGTGGTCTTTTGCTTCCCAAATTTTGCTATTTGTTTGACCGTACCTTCCATGGGTTAGTAATTGTATGAAGTAATTAAAGTTGGGCAGCTTGGGCATACGGTTTCAACAGATAAGATAGACCTACTTAATTTAAGTTCTCTCATTTAATCATGGCGTTTTGGCTTTCCTTTCATTTTGCTCAGTGCTTTTTATGGGATGACAGATGTTCACATTTTTTAAAATTTTAATTTCATTCAACTCAGGCGAAGAGAACCATGAATTGCAGGCTAATTGGTTAGTATCATTTAAGTAGTAACTGATATCAAATATGGTGTAGTTGTTCGGTAGGTATTATTCCTATTCCTAATTCCTATGTGGAATTGAGATGAATGAGTAAACAGTAACCTAGATAAACGTACTGAACTGAATGCATCGTACCTTGTTCTAACCAGGGAAGGATACGCGTTTGTTATCCCTTAGTTTGTACATTCGCAACTTAAGTGCTTTTGCGTTGTGTAATTATAGGTTTCTGTGTATCTTTTCCTGTCGTAAGCTAAGTGCAGAGTGCAGAGCTTCATGATGTTGTTTCCCGATATTCGTCATGTTATATCATTACCTTTCGTGATCATCGAGATAAATTCGTAGCTAGCACTATTATTCGATTGAGCTTTATTTCTAAATTGAATGCATTAAATTTGAAATGGAAATCCATTTATCTCACATAAGACTATCATCATGATGTACGAAAAGAGAAGTTACTTTTAATCCTAAGGTCTTCGTTACGAAGGTAATTTCGAGCGAATAAAAATGTTGACGAGAATTGAATTCTCTCATGCATTCCCCTGGTTTTTATTTTTTTAAACTTTCCCATTACGTTATCGTGTACACAAGTATAAAAATTTAGTTGTTCAACTGAATTGTAAGTCTTAGCATGAGGAGTTTTATGTTTTAGAGCCTTACAGAAATTAAATGTGGATTTTTTGATGGAACTGTGCCTGCGTGCTTTAGTTTTTAATATAAGTTTCAATACCTTCAAACAGAAAAAAGTAACTACCCAAGTAAGCGGTTGTTCTGAAAATAATCATTGACTTATTGATGGTATCCATCCTTTATGTTTCAGAACCTGGATTGAATCGAGTGGCGAAGAAGTTGGACATTGACTGCGCTCCAGCATTGGTTGGTTTTGATTTCCACAGTGGTGGCAGTCATCCCACGTACGATGGATACATTGTTTGCGAGGAGTTTAAGGATTTACTACTGGATGCATGGAGAGAGGTATGAAAACTTTTCTCGAGTTTGCTATTCAATAATTTCATGATATTGCTGAATAAAGACTCGTTTTTATCCATCTATTGTCGACTACTTCATTACTATTTCTTTGCTATTTAATTGGTAGCATCTGACAGTTTCAGATGTATAGATTAAATCTGCATAAATAAGTGTCTTTGGAATATAAAGTTGTGCTTTTTTATGAGTTATATTAATTTTAGCTGTTTCGCGAGGATTATCATTATTTTGTATAGTAATAAAATTCTTCTGAAGGTGATGTTTTCATTTCATACAGGACCAAGAAGAAATCAGGAGAAAAGAGGAAGAGAAACGGGTAAAAAGAGTGAGAGGGAACTGGCGTCGACTTATCAGAATGGTTATTATTCGACGAAGGCTGGAGAGAAAGTACGATTCGTTTAATTTTGGATCAAAGGGAGTAAAGCACAGTATCTCTAGCCAGCCTACAGCACCGTCAAACTCAAATCAAAAACTGTCGAAAAGACGACGTAAAAAGTAATTTCTAAGTGTTAAGTTTTTTCTCACTTCTGCTACCTGGTAAAAGTTAAGTTCAGTACGATACAGCTGTGCAACACAAACACAAATTAGATTATGGAAACTTTAAATTTTTTGCAGGTGAACTACTTAAAAGTATTTTAGCACCGTACATGATTTGGTTTGCACAAAGTAGGTATTAGGTGATGTATTTAAAGCATACTCCTACATGGTCGTACCAGTAATGATTGCGCAGGTTGTATTTCGGCTGTTGACGTCATTGATTTAAAAGATGCTTGCCCAGAATAATGGATTATGTTTATGCAATAAATTACGTTTAGTTTGAGTTAGCCTTAAATCGTTTTTATTTTACAAATTAATCTTAAAGTTTAACGGGATTACGCTATGTGCTTCTCTCGGATTGGAGCTACGAGCTACTATAATTCTTGTTTACATAATTATGTGTCCTAGCTGGCTAGAATGTTTGAAGTCGTGGGACATGTAATGCAAGTAAACCTGATTGCCCCTTTTAGTTTAAATAGGTACTGTGGTCTTGTGTCACGAAAATTTTTGTTTAGATTAGTTACCACATCAGTGGCATCCAAAGTCAACAAAATCTTAAAATGATTTGAAATCAATGAATGGGTGAGAAGGAAACTGAAATGGGAGACTCAGTGGAACTGAGCTGTCGTTTTGTCTCCGTCGAGCGAGTCATCACTTTCAAAATTAATAATGAGGCGGCCTAATCATTTAAAACTTGTAAAAGAGCTTAGTTTTATACGACTAAAGACAGTGCAATAATTAAAAATTTAAAAAAACTTAAAATATCACTCATTTATCTTGATTTTGTTAACTAATTTCTGGCATTGCAATCCAAGTTTTCAAAACAGAAAATCCTTAATTTTTTGGGACTATGTATAATGCAATTTTTAGTTCAAGTAATTCGAATAGACAAACACAATTTATTATGAATTCGTTGTATGGATTTAATGAGCCAATATCTACATACAACTAATATAACACAGGTTGTAATAAAAATACAGTTCAACAGTTATATTGACTTAGTTTACATGCGCAGTAAAATGTGAAATAAGAAAATGTGGAATAAAAAAAGAGAACTTAAATTATCCCGCATTTTATTAATCCACATTAAGAGAAGCGTTTACATGCCGATGTAAAATGTGGCATTAAATACAGCAAGGATAATCAAGGATGACAATGAAAGCTTGAAACGGCGCGCGGTATTTTGAAACCGCCCTTATTCCACATTTTCCCACTATCCTACCTAGAACAAGTGGAATATACTATGCCACATTTTATTTCACATGTGACGTCATATTCCACATTCGGTCTAATTCCGCATTCCTGTGCGTTTACATGCACTACCAATGTAGAATTAAAAAAGTCGAATAAAGCCTTTATTCCACATTTTATTCCACTTTTCCTTGCATGTAAACTAGGTCATTATGTTAAACCGCTAAACATTGATTTTATTGAGAAGAAATTCATTAGTCCAGTTTTGCAGTTTTTAGAAATTGAGTGTCTATTTGTATTCTAAAATTAAAATTATTTTTTGTTAGCGTTGTCCCCAACGATTGTACGTTTTTGTCGTAGCGCAGTACATAAATATAAAAGCAATAATAGTAGCCATAGCCATTTTCTTTCCAATTACCATTACATAGTCATAATTTTTGAGTCATAAACTTTCCACAATTAGATAATGTAGGCAGTTCGCGTTCATCATCACAAAATAAACTGATTTTATGGTACAATTGGTCATGCCAACGCATGCTTCATGCCAGTTGTATTTGTTCGACTAGGCGCCGGTGCGATTATTAACGGAAGCTCGCAGTCCGGCGGTAGTTGGAGGTCCGGCAGTTAGTAGTTTTAGAAAAATGCCTGGAAATCCGGGGTGTGGAAAATTTATTCCTCCCCGCACCCCGCCCGGCTATAAATTTAGAACCTTCCCCAAATCGAACTTTGGTATAAACTACTAAATATTTAATTTATTTAATAATTATTGTATCATTTGAAATCCGAACATAGAAATGAACACCCACATTAAATGTTAAAATAGTCACTATTATTTTTTACAAAGTGTTCTTAAAATGTACCCCGTATAACTATTGTTTGTATGTGATGTCTTATTTTGTTTTCTCCAAATAGAATGTGTAGTTACGTAACTAGGTTTCCGTATAGTATTTAAGTACAGTTGTTGATCATTTAAGTATACAATTTTAAGATTTATGTAATTTTACTTGTACTAACAATATATTTCAGGGTAATTACTGTAATGATATTACTAGCAGTATTAAAATGTCAGCAGTCTATAATCATAGGTTTAAACAAACTATAGCCGTAAAATAATGGAAAATATTGCACTTCATGTTTACAAATTGACACTAAAATTCTATGAATAACTCCAGCAAAATATAAATTTCCTAATAAATCATAAACTAATATTTTGTTGACGCACCGTTTTTGGAAGTTATGACCTGCGATGAAGGGTTGTTACTTTAAGGAAAATGTATGAGCACTAATTACGTGTAAGAATGAAGCTTAAGCTTAAATCCTACACTCACATGTCAGATACATATGTTAGAATAGTACTTTGGCGGATCTTAATTGTATTTGCTGTTGACTTATAAAGTAAGTTTCAGGTTCAGTATTAATTCTTCAAGGGTACTTAGTACTTATGCTTGGTAATCATGTAACCTGAATAATTAGATCCAATAATAGATGTCTATGTACCAGGGAAATGAGAGGGAGAATGCTCAAGTTTTAACTGTAAGCTACTGCCGTATGTTTGTCGTCAGTTAACTATTTCGTCTATGCAATAATAACATTTATTCCTTGCAGCCTCAATGTCGTTCAATTACTGTTAAAAAGTTTAGGCTCTCATAATGTATACTTTCTATATCTAGAATATGTTAATGAGTGTATATATATATATATATCATTTCGTAATTTTTTGTATTGAAGTGAAATATTCAATTATTTTTTTACTCTGCCCTCTTTTTGGTCAATCACCACTAGGGAGTCCATGTCGTTGTTCACCAGTTTCACGTTGTTCGTCATTATCGTTATTAAGCAAAAAAATTCGTCATTTTTACAAATGACGACCATTCATTTGAACCGCCAATTGCAACACAAAATCCTACTGGAATCAAAAAAGGCCACGTGACGTTAAGCTTCTCTATTAAGAGAGTACGTTTTAGCCTTTTAGCTCGTATATTTCTGTTTAAACTTGGCCGTCCAATACTCTTTCCCGTTGTAGCCCACATATATTCAGAACGTTTTAGGTTAGTGTGAAGTCGGCGGACGGGAAACGTATGCTGGTGGAAGTATTCTTGTAGTTGTAGTTAACAACAATAATATAAAATCGTTTTTGCTAGATAATTAATTACTTGATTAATTAATTACTGCCTCAACTGACACTACTGAGACGTCATCAGTTTCCATTGAAGACGATTTTAACGGTCCTATGTATTTAGTCCGAAAGTCTTTTGTCCGAACGTCTTTAGTCCGAAACGCGTTGTCCGAAAGTCTTTTGTCCGAACGTCTTTTGTCCGAAAGTCGTCAGTCCGAAAGTCTTTTGACCGAATGTATTTAGTCCGAAACCCGTTGTTCGAAAGTTTGTTCGCTGTATACTGTGTGGTGATAATATAATATAATAATAAAATATATAATTATTGATAGATCATTTGGGAACAGACTTTAAATGCCGCAACCATCACAAGTGTGCTACACGCTACACCGCGATATGTACTGTAAATACAATAAAACATAATTACTAGTATGTAAAATTATTGCTACGACTGAGCTACCAAGACTATAGGTAGAAACAAACTGAATAGTTGGCCTAATATTAATTCAAATACCTGAAATAGGTAGTCGTGATTACTCGTGATTGAAACTATGTTGCTAAAAATAGGAGGTGTAGTTTCATTTTTCCTAATAAATTTAACCCGTCAGCCTGTGGATTTTTTCTTGGGCCAGCAATTGCTTTTGCTTGTATGTATGACATTTCTATTTATGTAGTTATTATTAATACACTCTTGCATTAATAAAAACAAAGGCTTCGTACAAATTGGCTAAACTACTCTTGACGTTGACGGGAAACTTGGACGCAAATTCGGACTAACAATTTCGGACAAAAGACTTTCGGACAAAAGACGTTCGGACAAAAGACTTTCGGACAAAAGACCTCAAATTCGGACAAAAAAATTCGGACAAAAGACTTTCGGACTAAGGACTTTCGACCTAAAGACGCGAGACCATTTTAACATAGCCCTAGCGCAAATTAATAACTCTAAAACGACACAGTAGCACTATCAAACTTTAATAGATGTGAAAAATTATTATATTGAATTTAGTTTTCAATTTTTTTCGCGTATAGGTTATTATTAGGCTTAATCCTGTCATTTTTTATTAGGGGTTACCTCTTAATCGCATGTCAAAGTTGACCCTTCGCGCCCATATTTCACAAGAACTGGGCACGTTTATTAACTCCTTTAATTTAGATGAAACGGAATGGATTTGTATAGAAAATTTTGTTTCATTGGCACACTAAAACGTGGTCGTCATTATGTCGTCATTTGTCGTCATTGCATTGGTCGTCATCGTCATTGTCGTCATTTGAAAACTGGTCGTCATTGGACTCCCTAATTACCACTACTTATGAAAATGGCTCTGCTTGTTTTTTTGGGAACGACTTTTTGGGCTCATTGCGTTTCTTTATTTGTTATTCGATCAAATAAGTTATGCTGAATTCTTCAAACATATCCGCTCCCAGGCCCCAGGTTATTGGTTATCATTATCGGTTATTAGTAATGAGCGAAGACTGGAGTTAATTTTTGTCCCATTAACAAATGATCGTGAAAGCCCCAAGCATAGCTGCAACCAGAACCAATGCGTATGCATTATTATTATACACATTTGAGCATAGGTATGTGCAGTAGTGGTCGGCATGTTCTGGTCTGGTTCAGATTTTATGGTGTGGTCTGGTTTTCCTTAAACGTTTAAGACAAAAGGTGAATTTGAATAAATTTTACTTTATTTTATCGAATTTTTGTCTAGAATCTTATAAATAAGCTTATTTTGATTTTGATCACAGTGTGATCTAATAAAATGCTCTAGGTAATACCGTTTATTATTTTTTGATTTTTCTGTGTTAATGTTCTTGAAATATGTTGAGTCATGGACGGAGCATATAATATGGTGTCGGACTAGATGAGACTAGAGGAGATCACATTTGAGCCATAACTTATGGTCTGGACCAGACCAGAATTGACATGTGCAGTCATATTATAGTGAACTCACGTTTTTGACCATTCGCTTTTCGGTATGCATCCTTCGTTTGTTGGGGGTTTACACGGTCCAATTTGTAGTTCCTTCCTCATTACTCTATTTTCCCTCTTACCACTTTCTGGGTTTTACGGTGTACTCATAAAAAATTCTAGAACTTTCGTGGCTTTCTGAGAAGTCCGTTGTAATTGCAAATAATGTTTTCTGGGAAACCACCTAGTTCGTAATATCGTAATAATAATGAGGATGCATGTGTAGGCGCTGTAGTTTACGCGCAGCTATAATAATTTTATTTCAGCGCGACAAATTTTGCTCAAGTAATGCCATTAAAACAAATTCTAGCAGGACAAACAATTTTGAAGTAGATATTCTCGCAATACTGTAAGGTATTATCTTTTGTTTTAATGTTTTTGAGATCTGGGGCAGAAGTATATTTTCGGAAGATAATATACATTAAAAAGGATACAATTACATATATCAACAAAATAAATCGTAATGGAAAAAGTCCTTGTTCAACAAGATTTATAGTAAAAATATATAATTTTTCGTACATGGAACGTTTATTTCTGTAGTGAATATCTGTATTGTAGGAACAGTAAGTTTAGCAAATGAATGAAATGATCCAAATCTTTTCGTTCGCCTTTGAGATTCATATCAATATATCGTTTCACTATCGGAGGGTTGCAAAACTCGGGAGGCCAATTTAGATCCTGACATCTGACAGACAGCTTTCTCGTGACACAGGAAAGTGATTTTGCCATTGGTGAAGTAGTTACGTCCGCTCAAGTAGATGTGGATATAATGGTGTCACTTTGACTTGGAGTGGGTTGTATTTGGAGTTCATGAGACGCAGACATTGAGCGAGTATGATGATTTAGCCTTGTGGAAGCTGAGCGAATGGGTAACGTTACAGTTCTGTGATTGTCTCGACATCCTGCCTCCGCCTGAAGCCTCTGTATTGTTTGAGTTCGTTTATTTTGAATGTGTCTGGTTGACTGCACGAATTCAAATCCTGTCTCTCCATTGGGAGATTTTCGTTTGGAGCGAGGTTGACAATCATTCGCTCGTCGAACACTCTTGAATCGGACGGTGGAGGAAGTGGAACAGGACGGCTCAGACAGTCGTGACTTGCTATCAAAAACGTATAATATATATATATCACTATTTTTTCTCATAATCAAGCACAGCGACAGCACGTAATATTGTATCATATTGTATAAGGTAAACATGAAAAAGCGGGGGTTGAAGTTGAAGCAGAAGGAAACATAAACTAATGGGAGTAGCACTGGAAAAGAGTTTGTAGTTAAGAAAGTATTTAATATTTACTATTGTTTTGTATTTGTTCTGCTTTCCGGAATTATTGAACATGTTGTCATTTTTGTCTATATGCAAGTTTTCTAAGTCTAGTTCCAATAAAACTATGTAAGCTTTTCTAAGTATTACTAATAATATGCGTTCTCTCAAGTTTTCCAGCGTACAGCAGCAATCAAGAATAAATTCGGAGACTCGTAAAATTGTAGCTGAAAATAGACAAAGGCTTTGTTGCTTCGTTATAAGTAAAGGATATTCATGAGATGGAATTAGGCTCCAGCTCAACATTCTACTATGTATCCCATTACAGAATGTATTCATGTAAAGCCCAGTTTACTCCCCGGCAGCAGAATGCGATAGTTAATTTGGAAAATATTTGAAAGTGAAATACAAGGAAGAAATGCAAATGTTTACAAAATTCGATGTAATTATCTGTTTATATTATTGGAAAAGGGAATTTTCAGATGAGCATTTTTTATCAACTCATTAATCGTATTTCGAAGTACTGCATGCTTGAGCAAATAAATTACAAGAATATTTCTTGCAGCCAGTGCCAATATGGATCATATTCCCCATGTCTGTAGAATTCTGAGTACTGTATAGCATACATACACTAAAATACAAAGCCTTACGTATGTACTTACTAGTACAGCGAAGAGACATATGCCGATGCGGCCCAACAGCGTCTGTTCTCACTTTCACTATTATATTTCTGACAATCTTAAGACTATTTTAGTAATCCAGTGCACATTCTGAGACATTACGGAATAAAGCCGGGAGAGAAATTGGAATAATTTTAATTTCCAGGAGCATATTTGATAAGCTGAAATGCGTTTCGTCGGTGAAGAAGTAATTCCGCATCTTTCCTAAACTTTATAAAAGCAATCTTTCTAAAAAATAATTTAAAAGCAAAACAGCATCTTTCCATAGAAATTTCTTAATGAGTGTACGGTAGTACACGCTCTGATTTAAAAATAGGCATAATATATTGATCCACCCAAGTGAACTACAACCCTAATCCAAAGGCAGTACATTCCGCCGTTTGTCCACAGTTACCCGCCAAAGTTGAAAAGAGGTGCGGTTTTGCTTTTAGACATTCTTAGAAAGATGCAGATTTGATTTTAAAATTTGTTGGACAGATGTGGATTTGCTCCTTCACCGACGGTCTGCTTGTTTGCATGTGGCGTCCACTCCGTTTGCCTGCACACATTTTTATTACATAAATCTTAAATGAAATTGCCAACTTGAATAATACATGAAGATTAATCAGATGATTGCTATCGTACCCTTGCTAAATGAGCTAGATAATTTACGAGTCCGAGCGTGCGAATAACTGACTTCGGTGACAAGCACTGCCGGGAAATAAATTGTGTATAATTCATTATTATGGTATAGGGCATAGCTTCCGTGTCATCGTTTGAATTGATACTGAAAATGTACTATCAGTCTGACAATAAAGTGAAAGTGAATTTAAAATGGAATTAAATACACCAGTGCTTTTAATTGTGGATTCCGCCAAATGTGTATAATATTTCACTTGGAAGTCATAATTCATGGTCGTTTTCCCCTTATAGATCATCAACTCAAGGCTCATATATTTGAATGTGCTCGCTTTGATTTAGAAGCATACCTTCAGTAATGCATGTGAAGCGCGTGCCTCGCTCTAAATTCGTGCCTGATTAATGATTTCAAAAACTTGTATGAATCTCATAGTATGTCAGAAACCAAATTTTGGACTGAACTTTTGTTCTGAAGATCGTCAAAAAGGATTATAGAGATAAATTATCTTCTCACACATGGGTAGTTGAAAGTGGAACAAAAGGAACCTTTGTCAGTCAAAATCAAATTTACCTACCTACCTACCAACTACTTTGGTGGATGAGCAAAAGCCGAGTATGAAACCACAACCACACACTATGTATATCTATTGTAATACCTACTTTTCCTTTCTACGCGGAAAGCAATCAGTTTTACTCTTCATAATAAGTGAATAATTGTCTCTCTTTTTAAGTGAGTTCAAGAACCATATATTATGTGATTATCGAAAGTCGGAAGAACTAAAGCATGACTCGTGTGGCTCGTGGAAAACAAAGAGACTTCATGTCAAACACTTGATAAAGACAGCGTTTTTTGTACACACTTTGTAACAATGTATAGATGTAACTATAGGTTTGAGGGGCTAGAGAAAGAGCATAAAAGCATTACAGCCGTCAAGTCATTCAAATTATACTTAAAACTGTTGCAGAGTACAATTTATACTATGCTAACATCTTCAAGCAGCTTTTGAGTCTAATTTTAAGAATCCACTTTGGGATTGAGATATATGTGTAGTTTTTTGGTAGTCCACTTTTCCTGGAAGCTTTGAAGGTGGTTGGCGCATCTAACCCAGACACTACCTGCTGTGCATATTTAATATTGTGCTGCAAGAAGAGAGAAAGAGAAAGCTCGAAGGATGTATGTAGTAGATCCTTCTAACAGAGCTGTTTGTTCATGTTGGGGACGCGCTGAAACATGTTGGTGTTCGCTAAACAAAATCGTAGCTCAGGTTCATTCCGAATGCAAAAGGGTGTTTCTCTGGGTCTGTAGCTATAAAGAATGTTTGTACATGAGGTGCCAAAAGTACATGATGGCAACACTATCATTTTTCCTTTGTTGGGTACAGGATTGTTAGTTTTACGAAGGCAATTAGAATATTCTATGAAAATATAAAATAATTTGTAGAGTACACAGTGGGACACGAATTGTAAAACAGATGAAATGTCAAAGCATTTTGAAAGAGTGGCTAACCATATATATATATGTACCTATATAAAATGCACACTGGATGCCAGAAATTAGACCCCTGTCTACGGTAGGACTTATATGCTCCTAATGGCTATCCCTCAAGCCTCAAGCAGATTAATTCACTGGAGGTATCAAAATTATAAGTAAGATTCTGATCTGCAATGGAATGTCAACAAACATGTATGGATTTGTATAAAATTTGTGTATTTGATATATGTGTGGTTGTTCAGAAGCGTCCAAAGGACTAGTCCACAAAAAGGAGCAGCCCAGAGGCCCCCGTGGTTGTCTAAAACGCAGTGAAAATCTTTATAATTTACTGGAACTGTTGATATAGGGGCGCGATTATTACGTTTATCCACCTTCGAAATTGGATTGCATCAAGTGGTTCAAAAGACGTAGGAGAAATCGTTTTTGTACCTTGCTTGTTATGTTATTGATTACACACACCGATGATTATTTAATACTGCTGACAAAGTTTTCCCTTTAAATTTTCTCCTTTTGTTACTTGTGAACAACAAAAACAAATTCTCTTTCTGTTCCTTGTGTTTCATTTTATAAGGCTACTTTGCCCTTTGAAACTATCAGTAATGATGTCTGTGGATAATGTTTAATAATAAAAATTTCATTATTTCATCCTGACTGTGAGTATTATTCCCTTTCCACGTCCTAGCCTAGATTTATTGACGTAGAGAGGTAGCAATTGGAGCGATGGTATCTTTTAGGGGAGTACCTATGCAAGTAAGCATTTTCTGGCTTTGCTATTCAAATATGTGGTACATGGGTCCACAATTTCCTTCGCTATTTGTTTTATCACGAGAACTGGTAGACTGGTAGAACTCTCTCTCTCTCTCTCTCCTGGAATTATAGAAATGCCCGTGTTGGAGTAGTAAATACAGAATACGAAGTAAAATCCCGTCTCAATATCTACTAAAATGATTAATAAAATGAATGCATAGTAAAATATTCAAAGTCGAAAATGAAGAAATGCGATTTTAGTTGACGATGTGAATTTTAACATCCATCGGGCTATCTCGTACAAATCCAACGTTATTATGTGCTTATACGAACATTAATAAATTAAATCAGCAATGCTGATTACAATCCTGCACCGAGTATGGTCTTGGTGAGGCAGCTGGTGCTACGGGTAACGGGTGCCGGTACCGGTGCCGGTGTTGTTATATTAATCTGAACTCTTCTCTATTCATAGACCACAAAACCAATCCTACTGATAATTTTCTAATAGCTGCTGCAGCTTAATGAATGCAGACGAAACCACCCCTCTTCTCTATTCATAGACCACAACCACTCCTACTTATAATGTTCTAATAGCTCCTGCTTAATGAATACAGACTAAACCACCCTTGCGTCCCATATTTTCTGGTTATAGCCTCAAATATGCCGCTACTCCTATACTCACCAGTACCAGTGCGGTGTGCACTATTACTATATTGTAGAGGTATTAAAGGCATTCATTGAAAAAAAACTTGGGAAAATAGAATCAATGGATTGTAAACCAAAAAGAAACTACACTCCCACTGCAGTGCATATGATGGAGATTTTTCTGCATGAATAAATCAAGTAGAAGTAGCTCAAGGAGTCCAGTCAAAACATGTACTGGAAATATAAAAGTAAAATGAGGAGGCGGGTACGCACACAAGTACATGAGATAGTTGGAGTTGAGGAGTTGTTGTGTGGAATACGAAAAATTAGCTGTGATTTATGGGAAGCTATAAAACACTCTCCTCTTACACATAATAAAACAGTGGTTTTGTCCGATTCTTAGTTAATATTGTTTTCATTGCTCAAGAACGGAAAGTACAGAAGCGCGGCGGAATACGTACATCCTGTAAACTGCGGGCCCGGATGTATTTCCGTTAGGTCGCATGACGCTAAAGTGCTACAGTTGCTGTTTCATACAGGGTGAAAGTTTGTGTGTGTGCGTGTGTGTGTGTGTGTGCTTGAAGTGGAGGAGCAGGAGATACAAGCTACGTGTTCAGGTTCGATGATGGAATAAAAAGGAAATGCGAACAAGACAGCAGGATTTGGGTTGAATGAAGCGTGGAGAATGGTCCAAGAGAAACTGACAGTAGTGCTGTATAGAAAGGTAGGAGAGTGAAAGCGGACAACCATGTATAGAGCGTAGACATAAGTAGGTAGGTACCTACTTTTAGTTTGGGAAAAAGGGTAAGGTAAGAAAAGGAGGTGTGGGTAATACTGATGGACTGGTGGTGGGATTGGTACTGGTGCTGGTGCTAGGGAACCGGTCGAGTTTCGTCTACCTTTCCTTGAATTGTGAGGGAGATTTAGGAGCGTAAACAACATACTCAGAATGGACGTTGAGATTAAAGCAACATGCCTCTTGAAGCCCTTGTCTAATTCGAAGATTAAAGCAGCCATAGATGATAGGATTCACTGCACTATTCATAAGAGCCAACGTGTCTGCAAGGGCCAGGACGCTCTCGGGGATGCTGAATTTGTAGTCAGAGAAAATCCGAATATTGTAAATAACAAAATATGGTGTCCAGCACACTACAAAAGTTATTACTATACTTAAGCTCATCTTCATCGTCTTTATTTTGGCTCGAGGGATGACTCGAATGTCGCATGTCTTTCGCAAGAGTGTAAACCCATCTGAAAAGAGAGAGAGAGAAATATTATAGTTCATCATAGTCAAATGCATTGGCTCTGTACCCAATTTAATTCACAATTCAAGTTCAGTCACACGATCAAAGAAATATATAGAACCTAGTTATAGTTATAGCACCCAAAAAATCATAGACACTAAATCTTCACAGGAGGTGGTGAAAAGTAAAGAAAATTATCTCATGCAAAGTCGAAAAATGTCCGTTTAGTTTGTTAAATTTGGAAATATATAGGGCTGTTTACAGAAGAGTTCATGCGCTGCCTGTAACATAAACATATAGTCGGATTTAAAATTTTATTCCCAGGTGTATTTGCGAATCGGAGAATCTGACTAGTGAGAGCATTTCACTCAAATCCGATTACTTCAAAATATATTCTCTCAACAGCTTTAAATTTCCCGGGCAGGAATATATTTTAAATATTGAGCAACGTTAGCGCTACCACAAATCCGTGCATAAGTATTAGGCATTGATTTGAAACGACGTAGGTATATTTATGTGGTGCATATTTTAACGTGTCTGCACATGCATAAATTTAATACATGGCTGAATACATATTTAAATTCATGCTGCAACAAAGATCTCTGCTGGGGATCAACTAGCATCCTCTGCCTCTGCCTCTGGCCTAGCCTACCCTGATATAGAAAAATCGAATTGTTTTTAAAAAACACGTGAAAAGAGCAAAAGAGAATATCATTCGAAATTATTTACAGTTACATGATACAGTTCTCCATCTATATGTTGCGCGTACAATGGCAAATTAGAAAATGCAACTCCTATTACAGCTCTCTACTAAAAGTGGATGTCGACCCACAGGAATTTACTAACTCTAATCAAAATAGATTCCGTAGGAGTAAGTGCATAGTATGTATTCCCTTCATAGACGCCGAGTATTGTAGATTAATTTGATTAAATAATACAATAGAATGCCAATCTACTAAATACCTATGTAAATGGTTAGCTTGTAATGCATACGGTAGGTAGGTAGGTAGGTACCTATGTAATCATTGTACTGTATATTGCTTATGACAAAGCTGAATTTACGTAACCTAATTTTATAAGCATTCATATCATATACGTAACCTATTCAAAAATTTCAAATCAGAAACTATATCAATGCATAAGCATGTCTCTCTTACTTTCCAATTATGTTAAATATTAATTGAATTAATTTAAACTCAAATATTGCTCATATTTTGGAATTCCTCATTGATCTCTCAAAACCACTAAAAGTAATTTAGTTTGAATTCCTTCTTAATTGGATCCAAAATACTTTTTTTTCGTTTTAACTTGAGGTAACTTTAAAGTTTTGCAATTAAAGCGCTATAAGCTATAAGTGGAGATCAGAAATGCACGTAATACTGCTCGTACAATTTGATGAGAAACTTTCAAAATTTTGGTTTTTGGTATAATTGGCTTAATAATTATTTGTTTTAAACGAAAACTTTTTCAACTTGCAATTAGAACGATATAGCTAATTTAAATTATTTTGCAGACTAAGAGAATAGAAGCAATTTTACAATTATTTATCTAACTTGGGATGTAACAAGATTTTTATATCTGACAGTGGTTATCATCAAGAGAGAAGATCATCTTATTTCCATCAAAAATCTCCCATTAAATTTCCTTCAGTAATTAAAATATTCTTCCTAGTTCTAAACGATTCTTGCTTACACCTGTCGAATTCAGATTTGCGTGCAATTGTAACGGGTATATAATCTTTCCTTTGTTATCAGACTACATCAACACTGCACTTTGCTTTGGCGATTTTTGAGCTTAACAATTACAGTAATTAACTTCATCCTACGGATGCTCTTGCACTACTGGTACTAAAAGAGACATGTTCACGCTGAAAATGGTGAGCATTAAAATGGAGTCGTTTGTACCTACACAACCGCCCACGTCCACCACTATTCTTTACGAGAGACACCGACGCAGACACAACAAAGCATTTCAAAAAGTCTTTCAACACTACAAAGATGAAGTTTCTTTGGGGGGTTTTTTGACTGTGAATAATGTCGTTATCGTTACTAAAGGCACACAGCGGTAAATTTGCCGTTGCTATATATTTACATTGCAGTTTGGCCATTTTGCTTCTTCAGTAGCGGTATATCACTAAAGAATGAGAACTACTACTCGCCCATCCGCCATCCTAAAAGCCGTAGAGACTATAATGACGTTTGCCCCTGTGAAGAGACGTCGTACATGTTCGGAAATTCAAAGTTTGTTTTACCTCTTTTGAATTTCCTTGTTTACTGTGAAGATGTCATTGAAATTACAATAAGTTTCCTTTAAAATTCAAAGTTGTGAGTTGGAGTTATGCAAAGTTGCTTATTTTCATGCTGAATGAGACTCAGGGGGGAGTTCAAAGATTGAGACTCTTCATGAGACTAGGTACTGGGTATAGGTCAGTACATTTTGGGCTGGGCTTCAAAAATAGCATCAATGTTGTGAGGAAGTATAGCCTTTTGTATAGTAGGTACTTACTTTTATAGTTTCAAATAGTGTTTGACACATGATATACAAAATTTAAATGTTTTAATATTTATTATGATTTAGATACTTTCACTCCTGTCCCATACACATTGGAGGACACGACGACTCTTGATAGGGCATGAACTCACACTATCATTATTATTATTTGCTTTGGATTCGAACTTTCGGCTCCAGATCCAACCTGGGGTTGGTTTTATGTACAATAAAATAAACCCTTAAAATCATGCCTGTACATATTTTAACTACTTGGAGTGGATATGACGTATATACGTACTCACTCCAGTTCTCAGCTATGCTATGAACTGAAATTAATTTTTGAGATTTCATCCCACCAGAAATTTATTGAGGTCAAGTCAGACTATATTTGTGAGGTTATGTTTTCTCCTCTACTATATTCTGAGAATTATTTTCCCGTCCTCAAAAACTCTGCCAGAACTTTACTTAGAAGATAATTTTTTCGGGTAGCTGCGGTGTGGCCAAAACATGGTGTGATGTCTGTCCAGGCCGCTCACATTCTATGCTGGTCTTTTATGATCATTGACAGATATTGTCTTGGCAAAGGATTGGTATACATTAAGTTCAATAAAAAGAAATTGGTAGAGTCCCGTATAAACTAATGGACATAGTAATAGCTAAATTACATCCTACGTCCTACGCCATCCATCCGTCCTATTCTCCTTCTCAAGGTGAAAGAGTCTATAGTATAATGATAAAATTGAAGATATTTAAGATACACACGAAGTCCTATGCCTATAACTATGTCCATTCATTATACTTTGGGATAAGTCTGCTGTTCAATACCTGAAATATAGTACCTACTAAAAGAAAAAAGTTTGAGTGAATTTAATCAATAGAAGCATAATATATGAACATGTCATACATGTGTGGCAATGTATAAGCAAATTTGCTGCCCGAGCTGTAGTCGTATGTAAGTTACATGCTGTTGAACATTTTCAAATGTAATACACATACAAAACCATGCGACAATTTTTTTAACTTTTCGTAAAGAAATATCTGGATAGTTTTAAAAAGAATAGTATTTAGATTATTATATTTTGCTTTCCTCGCGATCATATATGACTGACTAAAATCCATTTTTTTTTAAATGTCGTGTCTGCTATATGGATTGTTTAACCATTTATTCTGATAGCTTTTTTTCGAGTTTCTACACATTTTTACTTGTGAGGATGTATTTTTCTACAACATATCAAGCAAACGTCAAGGTAATCGATAGAATATAATGATGTTGTTTTTTATCGCGAGTACATAAATATTTATACACTATGCTCTGTTAAATAATGGAAGTCACTTATTTACCTATAGATGCCATTTTTTGGCAATTTCCTTGCTGCCAGACGACTCTAGCCACACTGAAATAGCAGTAGGCTATCCAAACGGCTGGAAAAATTAAAACGCTGCAAGTGAGCCAAATGAAATTCAGTTTCTTTTGCCATTTTGCGGTGTAGCCTGCAGAGTGACAGTAGAATACGGTTGTCCCATCTTGAGTGTGTTCCACCTAGAAAACGCATAAAAACCAGTCATTTGGAAATTTCTTCTTGTTTGTTCATAGAATGGTATCCTATCGCGCGGGGAGTGGGTACTTTTACTGTACTCTCTCTCTCTCATCTCTCTCTCTCTCTACCAAGGACCTCTTCCCACGGAAGATACCTACTGGTCCATATCGTCACAATCATTCCCTTTCCCAGAGACAGCTCAGCATTTTTGAACAGTGACGGTTACGGTATAAAGACACAATCCAACAATTTTCTCTCACGGTTTATGGCTCTATTTTTGAGACAACTAAATTCTCTCTGTTCTAGTCCCAGAAGCAGCAGCCTCACCACTTCAACTCTTTTCACGCTTCGTTCCCAATCTCGAGACCAAATCCATGGACTCTCTCAGGCAACTATTACCCTCGTCTTTGTTGTTAGTCCCTGTCCAAGGACGGGTTCAGTTTTTCAGAGTAGGGTAACACGGGCTTTGGGAACGTATTGTATTTTGTTAAATAGCAAGTGACACCCACAAACCCCGTAATTGAGTTTCCTGATTATACCTCATTTCATTGTGTAACGCAGGAGTGGGCTTCTGAACAGTTAATTCTATACTTATGCTTTCATGTTGTGCACACTCACACACACATTAGGAAGGGCGGATTTTGAGTCTCCTGCAGTTGGAAAACTAACACGGACTACCTACCTACATAATAATGTATCTAGTCCCGGCAGCGGTTATTGCTTGCGTATTTTATTTTGAAATTAAATTGCGAATTGGAAAAGTTTGAATAATGAAATTGCGTATGTGGTGTAAAAAGTTTTCAGAATTAAAACTGGTAACCTTCCAGCTTTTGGGATATTGAATAGAGAAGAGTTGGATAGATAACAAAAGACAGATTAAAACATGACCATCTACTTTCACCATCCACTATTTCATCGTTTTCCCTATAAAAGCCCTATATAACAGCTGTACCTTTTAAAAACTTCCCCCCATCTCGGGCCCACCAGCATGAAACGTCATCTTTTACTCTATTTCTTACAAGATTAGAGGAAATTGCCTCATGCATGGACAGACAGTGATGGATGCAAATGACTCATATGATGAAAGCTTCGTACCTAAAACTATACACACACATCACAAACACTTACCTGAGCAAAAGAAAAGTGAACAATCTCAAATAATTGTATCAACGTCAACGACCAATACATTTCTCAGTAGAAAAAATATACAGTCAATATTCTGTCTATCCATCACAACAGAAAACAGAGGGTTCAAATATTAAGAACGCCCACATAAGTCTGTGTGCCTGAGAACCATATAGTATTTTTATTAAGGGAGTATTGATTACATTGTCAAGGTTGGACTCAAAGAGCATTGGGAGTTGTAGTGAAATAAAATTGTATTATTATCTTAATTTGAGTAGGCAGTTAAATAACGTATATCATATAGTAATGCATAGGTCTGAAATTATAGTAGGCGAGACTGACGTTGAGAAGCATAAAATTGAATATTACGCGGCTACTCAAAAATTTACAGATTG
Source organism: Dicyrtomina minuta (assembly GCA_949802685.1). NCBI lineage: Eukaryota > Metazoa > Arthropoda > Collembola > Symphypleona > Dicyrtomidae > Dicyrtomina > Dicyrtomina minuta. Next base: position 28,402,740 of record OX461809.1, read on the forward strand.
TGTAATTGAATTATAATCTCGTTAAAATTAATAAAATTATTTTCTTATAAGATGCCACATTAGTAAGGGATACGAACTAACTGGCCCTCAACATTAAAACTGCTCCCACCTGGGTGGGAATTTTTCACTGTTAGGGGTACAAATTTGTAAAATATATTTAGGCCCGGATCTGTTAGAGTGCATGCGGGTCTTAAAGGTAGGATTTACGGTAAGCAGAGCCAAATCCTCATACAAGGGAACTCGTGGGGCCGATAAATCATATCCCTTATAGCATACAGGTTTTCCTTGTAGCAGACTGGAATTGAAACAAATGCCCACTATACAGGTCATTTCCATTCGAAAGTTAGTCTGGATATGTACACAGTAGGGTGAGAGTGCCTAATTGTGGCCGGGTTCATAAAAGTTAAACTTTCAAAAATCATAACTTCCGAACCAGACCTCGCAAAGAAAAACCTTATGCACAGAATTGTTGGCTGAATCTCGCTTAATAAGAGTAAAAATAATCGTGAATGCAAATCATAGCGTTTTCAAGATACAACAGGATATGTTCAAAAAATCAAGATTTTAAAAAATTGTATAAAGTGCCTTATTGTGGCCGGGTGAGTCCTAATTGTGGCCACCCTTAAAATTTTTGTATTTCAAATGAATTTAAGCACCCATTATGTTAAAGCAGTAATAGCTGATCATTTTCAAAGAAAACTGCACAACTTGCATCCATGTGCAGCAACCGGTGTATCTCCATTTCTCATGCTTAGGCGTCGTGCATATATCTCGTATACAAAATAGAGGGGGGGAGGGGTGTAAAGCTTGATCACTTTTGTATACTATAAAACGGAGGGGGAGGGGGGTGTGCAAGCACTTGATCACGTATACAACCAAAAGAGGACTTTGTTGGCAAAACACGTTATGTCCATGCAGCCTAACGTTACTGGAACCACAAATGTTGATAATGTAAAAACGTGATTTTTTCTCAAAATGTTTTGTTCCGAGGCTGTATATTGTATTAGCTGCCAAAAATATTAAAATTGGGCCCTAATTACGTGTTAGATTGTATTATTATTCTGTGCCAATAATCTAAATTTTAAAGAATGGACTTAATACTTGTTTTGCCTGCAAATGTAAATTAATACCAACAAAACAACCACGCCAAGTGGTACACCCAGATTTCAAAATAACCCATTCAAAAAAATTAGGCTACTTTTAAATAGCAACTTGACTGAATTTTGCGTTGTTTGGTCACAGTGCCCCGCCAAAATTTAAAAAATCCAAATTTTTATAGTTTGCTACCCTAGAACTTCTACAGTTTTCAACCGATTTTCATAAAATTTGATTTACTGAAATCAACTAAAGTTTTTATTTTTCTGAAAAAACGACGTTTAAAAATTGAGCCGCAAATATATAGATTTCTTGGATTTTTTCCAAAAAAATAATTTTTTTTCTTCTAAAGCTATCATGGCTTTGAGCACATAAAAATATTAAGCTGAAAATATCATTTTGGAATAATGACTGCTCCCAGAAAATCAAACTGCTTCACTGCTTTCTGAAGCCTAGCACGTAACTATATAAAGTCAAATATTTAATAGGAACTCCTTTAGAACAGGGATTTTTGTGAGACATGTCGAGAAAATAAACATTGCCTCTTCAATCACAATCTTGGAATGATTTGCAATGTTTCTCATTTGGTTCATTTTCAAATATAATCCGTAACGCATGTTTCATTTATTTTATACAGGCAAGTCTTCTTTAGACAATCACTTTATTATTGTTTACAAAAGACGAATCAATTATCAAAACAATCGAATTCGTCGTGAGACATTGCTTATTTTCAAATTTTAGTGACACTATACGAATTGTAGAAGAAATGATCAGCTGGAACATTTCAGAAATTGAAAGCGATTAATTTGAATACCTGCTTTATTTTGTTACTAATTTATATTGCACATATTTTTGTTTTATTTGCCTAATATAATTGCTTTTAAATTGATAAAATAAATCTTGAAAACTGTATACGTATATAGGGGGGGGGGTAGACGCTGGTGATCACTTTTGTATACTTAGAGGGGGGGAGGGTAAGAAAATACCAAAAAAGTGTATACGAGATATATGGACGACGCCTTACGCTGTCGATCATCTGGAGATTATTGCAAGTCTCAGTTAGCTAACATTTACATCCTTCGATCCTTCTGACGTTCTTTCTAACACGCACACTATCAACTTGATTGTTTAATGCGTAAAAATGACGAGTTTTTTTTCTATAATCCCAGATTCTGTAAATGAAGTCATTATTTACACTGTAGGTGGCTCGTAGAATCTCTCCGTTTGCTAAAATGCTAAATTAGATAGGTTGATCGATCCTGTTGAAAATTTCTAAAATCGCCGTGGAATCGCTTGGGAATGATGAGAATCCAATCGAAATTGTTTTTTGTTTCTTGTTATTCCTAATCTTTATGTTCGATGGAAGAAACCGTGTAATTTATTAAGTTTAGACCCGGCCACAATTAGGAACCTATAGTGGCCACAATTACGGCACTTCGATGATAGCGGTGAGTTTTCGTTTTTTCATTTTTAGCTGCAACCTTGAAAATGAAAATCTCAATCTAATGACATAGATTACTTACTTATAATAAGTGTTAACTACCACTAAAAAATTGCACTTGAAATGTTAACTGTTGTGGTCCTAAATCAAATTAGAACAGGACGGGTATGAATGTGAAAAATCAGAAAATCAAGCTGTCGGACTTGTCGATTTTACTGAGTGCCAGTGGTTTGAATTTCGCGCCTTAAAATTTGAATGTAGATAGAACATGTTAGTATCTCTCTATGCGTTATGACTTTTTGCTCCTGTTGTGACGGCCTTGTCAAATAGAGCAGGGGGCCACAATTAGAGGGTGGCCACTATTAGGCACTCTCACCCTACAACAAACAATTAAATTGATGGGGAACAAAGTATTACTATAGTTGCTGTATTCACAATAGGCTCTCATTATAGAAGAAATGAATGTGGCATGCTGGGATTTGAGACAGAAGTATCCACAAGAGTGGAGCTGTAGAATAAAGTGTTTCTGCCAATCCATTACAAGAAATAAAATGTTGAAAATCGCGCGTCATAAAACATGAATTAATGAACCATTTCCTAACTACATGTTCCTCTCCAACTTTCTCCAGGACAGGTCTCCCGTGCCATTGAAAGAGTGCTCGAGTGCTCTTGTTTTTTGCCATGTATTTTATTAGCGTTAATGCACTGTCATTGTCATGTAGAGATTGGAGATATTGAAATGTACTTGGGAGCGAGAGAGAGAGAGAGAGAGACTCAAGTGGATACATATTTATGGAAGACAATGTATCGTGTATTGGGGGTGCTTTTACAAATTGGAAGTTGGTCTGAAGGAGACAACAGATTTAGTAGTAAAAGTAAAAGACTGTGAGTAGAGTCTCAGGACTCAAGATGCATCGTTTGGAAAGTCATGCTCGACAAGCGTAATTTGTTGGCTGGAAAAGTACCTGAACGTAGATAAAAAAATAGGGGAGAGCCAGAACGAGGGCTGCAAGCCAGGCGGCAGCGACAACTCTTCTTGCCTTCGAAGGACTTGGATTAAACTCTAAAGGTTGACAAATTGCTTTGTATCTGTCCCAACTCATGGCCATTAGGATGTAAGTCGTCGAGGATAATGTTACAATTTGAGTGTACATAATTATTTTACAGCCCGCATTCCCCAACTTCCACTCCTGGAAAATCTGAAACAAAGCAAAGAAGAAGAAAAATAAGTAAGAAAATTACATTCCATTTGAAAATTTGAAAATGGAAAATTCAAGAGAGGCATTAGCGTATAGGTTTTTGCTTAGTATTATTTCCAAGCTCATATCCAAACAGTGTGTTTAAATATGTATTCATTGATTACTCGACTTTCTCTTTAGTTTTGTGTCAAAAATCTGGAGCCGGGAGGGAGAAAGAGAGGGAGAGAGAACTCATGCATTAGCAGTGATATTGCAATGTGGACTAGATACTTATGTCTGTAGTACCTAGTAGCTGTTAAATTTCATCATTGCCCCTCATTATTCTCTTAGCTGTTCCACTCCAAAAAGGAGCGAGTATGGAACTAAATGTTTAATAACCAAAGCTACAAATACAAGGGAAACCTCTTGCATAGAATTAATTCTAAGTACTGTGTATGTTAATGCAGAGAGCAAGGAGTTGAAGAGAAATTGAGAAAGTAGGTGTACATAACAGATGAAGATTAGAGTTCGTAGTTACATTACTGAATTCATTACCATTAGCATTAAATTAATATTATTAGATCAAAGCAACTCTTACTCCTATCGGATTCCCCCAGCTCGGGGATTTGCCAAGTTTCTCGTCCTCAAAGCTAGGCACTAGACCGTTAAAATTTTAAAGCCCGTTTTTGCAATATCTGCATTATCAAGTCTCTTTAGTTTATTAACCAAGTTTATAGACCAGGGCGTTTCACTACTTTATAGTCAAAATTAACTTACGGCTCGAATCAAAATATGGACAACAAGGGAAATAGGACCCTGAATTTGTAGACAATTTTGATTTTGTTTTCCTATATGGTGTATTGAGATATTGTATGAGGGAAAAGTAGATTTTTGAATATTTTAACGGCTTTAGCAGATATTTTCGGGAATCGAACCTATGGTCAAAGTCAGTGGTAGAGAGCCTCAGGCTCTATGCCTCACTCAGTCCCATTGCACTACCAAGGGGGTCTCTTGTATAATGACTGATATTATTGCCTACAACTCATTATCTAAAATCTGGTATAGACGATTCGAATTTGGGGACAGTGAGGAACAAGCGATTGCGGTGGACTGGGAGAAAAAAGAGATTTATGAACCTTGTGCTTAAAGTGAGTACTTCACGGACAAATGGGATCCCCATGGCGTAGAATCGGTTCTATATATATGTAAAGAGGAACGATGTGGGACGATAACAAATTTTTTCAAGACGTGTGCTAAATCTTTTGGCATACTGCTGACAGTAGGAGGCGACATTATAATGTTTGCTCTAATAGAGATCAATTAAGATTTATAATCACCATGTATGTACATACTTGAATTTTTCTTGAAGGAAAAACTCTCCAATCATTTTTATGATTTTTGTTTTAAATTCTAAAATTATTAAGAAAATTTAGTTTTGTATTTTGAGCTGTAAGGCTGTTGTATTTGTGCAACAGTAGCTCTCGTCTCTTAAAGTAAATATAAAGAATTAAATTCGAAATCTTTTTTTATAAAATTTATACAAATAAAATCTTTGAAGTTTTAACCCTGCTTCAACTTTTATCATCTAATTGTAATTTATATAGTACTAGCCTGAAAGCACTGTATGAAAATTAAGAGACATAACGAAAGTTTGTGTTTTCATTGTAAAGGGAAGGAACTGGAACTAATTGTATGAGTCAGTTCTTTAAATATTCATGAATAGCAAGGACGAATACAATGCATTGCTACTTAGGTCTGAAAAACAATGTGGAAACAGAATACCCAAACATCCACTACTGAAATTGCCACAAATCATGAGAGAATTAGAAATCTTGTGTGCGCCACTGAGGAGGACGAAGCGGCTGTATTGTCCCTAAGGTTTGCAAATGTATTTATTTTGTTTATGGTTTTTAGCGTGCTTGCTTCTCGGACTAATCGTGATTCCTATTACATGCCGTATAACCTTGCCTCTAAATTCCTCCATTTATGCTGTTTTAATTTTAATTTATCTTGATAAAATCCAAACAAGGGATTGTACAGTTGTTTTTATTGCCGCTGTAATCCCTCAGTATTGAATTGGATTTGTGAATGTAGTTAAAATTAATACAAGTGTTGTTTTAATTGTCTAAAATTTGAGCGTGCTATATGAGTTGATACTAAATAATTGATGTTACATGTAAAAAAGATTTTTAGAATTTTGATAAAGGGTGCGAAATAACTTGAAGTGACAATAAAGTGATTTAAAAATATTAATTTAATAACTATTATGTACTTACTCTTGACTTAACTGTATAACCCCATAAATCCTTAATATAATCAGTAACAATCTCTTTGAGAGCCGCTAGGAAAACGGAAAGGATTTACTTATCATGTGTATGTGTAGTATGTATAATACTAATACATAGTTTTTTTATTCATTATAACATTTAAGGCTTTTGTGATGTATATATACATTATCCTCATAATGAGTAATTTATTCCATTGCACGGAGCTGCTGTTCTGCTGGGCCTTCTTGACGCAGTGATACATTTGATTTGAATTTCTGGGATTTATGCTCCAAATTCGTTGTAATAACTTAGGGTCCCAGAATAGAAATTTAGCATTCCTCACACTCCAGGCTGCACACAGCCCCATAATTAAAAGTATCTCCTTTGGATGAATGCTATTTGCATAAAATCAGAGTTGTCTTCTTAATTAACGAGCACATTGAGAAAACATTTTACCGACTTTAAGGTTCTCAGATTGTTATCACTGTGAGCCCCTCATCATCCACAGTACGCTCACTGTACCATCTTCCTTACTTCCTTCTAAATTAATGTTCATTTAAATTGGCATGTCTGCAGAGATTATAAATTTCCATACTTGCAAATAACTACTTGGACTTTTGAAACTTTTTATCCTTAATATTCTCATTTTTGACAATTTAAAGATATGGCAGGGGCAGAAAGTAAATAGAAATGTCAAGTATGCTAATGAATGCATATTATACACTGACAGATAAAATACACTCTCGAAATTAAAATTGTCATTCTAAAAAGCTGCATTTCCTTCTGGGAAACAACTCACTGCTCACAGTTTCAGTGCTTTTAAAAAATTGGGTTCAAAAATTAAAATTTTATGAACATAAAATTGTGATGAACAGAAAAATTTTCAAAATTTTAACCCAGATAACATCCAAAAAAATGTTTTTGGGTACTTTTTGAAATAAAAATATTTGCCTTCAGTTAAAAATTAAAAACTTATTCTGAATTTAGAAAATTCCCTTTAAAATACAGCGGCACATTATTTTGTCGTGTTATACATTTCTGCTGTAGGCACGCGGGGGAGGGGAGTGGGGCTCAGATCATGTGACACCCTACACTGTATATATATGAAACATTTAATATTGAGGAGCTAAAAATGCCTGGCATGGCTTCTTCGTACATCTATGTAATTCTCGGATCAAATTACAAAATACCTATGTACTTATTGGCAGGAAAAAATAACTGTCGGGCTACTGATCCTGATAAGTAGCGTAATAAGGAGGAAATCTCTCTCTCTCTTTTCATCACGACGACCATTATCACATAATCTTGAATGTGTGGAATGCTGATGAAGGGCTTACGGAGAGCAAAGTATATTTCAAACTGCACATCTGCTGTGAGAAATCTACAAGTATATGGAAAAGCCCTGTAATTTTGCTATACGTACAGCAGAACAGGAGGTATTAGATACTAGGACGACTCAAGTCGAAAATTTCGAATTAGAATGCGAATGCTGTTGGCTGTGGGAACTGTTAATTGATGTCAGGAAGTGACATACCTCTCTCTAAAATCTTACAGTTGATTTGAGATTTTGGTAAAAGATGTTTTAAAGATTGGTAAATGGAATGTTAGAGGAGAAAATTGGAAAATTTGAAATTCTGGAATGAACAAAACTTTATGGTTTTCAGTCTCACATATGTGTCTGGAACAAAGAGGAAAGGAACTTGACTGATAGTAAATTTTGTACATGATAGAAAAGTGCCAAGCAACTTAGATTTATTACCAAAGTTCCAATATTTCCCCAAATCAGAATTTATAATGACTCCCCACTACCTCAACTCCCTGGAACGTTTAAAAACTAACTTTTTTTTCACATTGGGAAATTTATACGAAAACTTGAGCCGTTATTTTTAAAAATGCAGTTCTTGCAAGTTGCCACCAAAACCAAATTATACTTTAATACTTTACATAATCTCTTTTCTCCTCACATCATACATACAGGAGGCGCGGGTCCTGAGCTCCTGAGCTACCTGATTAATTTGAATTCAAAATTTAAGCATAATCCGTGATTTTGTGACAACTAATCCCGTTCAACATATTTTTCTCAAGAGCGAACGTAATACTATTATGTTACTCATACTACATGCATGTAATATGCTACTTGGCCGCCCTTCTTTCCCGGTTTCCTCATCCCCCTTGTAAACTCATCCGAAAAAATTTATGAAACAAAATTTAACTTTCACTTTTTTTTGCTTACTTGGCTCTTACTTCGTGATTAAGGAACTCTGCAACTATAATCAACGGTAGCAAGGTTATGATTTAAAAGTATTCAGAGAGAATTTATCGTGTCGGGGAAGGAAAGCTATAATATATTTAAACTCCAAAAGAAACATGCATGTACCTACAAGAGACGTTACGAGAAAATTCTGGAAGATCCAAAAGGGAGAAAATAATATGATGTCGAATATAAGTTTTTCCTAAACTTAACCAAAGTTTTCCACACACACAGACACACACCCTCCAATTTCTTCACTGCCTTTCACGATACACCGATTAGCAGTAGTAGTTGACTTTAAATAGGTTATTTTTACTTGAGCTCCAATATATTTATTATAAAAGGGAGATCTATATAGTGGTCAAAGCCAAACCACTTTCTCAGCTTTGAGCTGTCCCACATAGTAAGCCCCATGGAAAGGTTTTCATTTCACTTTTGTCAGTTTCCCCAGAGTTTTTGCTAAGAACTGAGCTAGGGCACTACGGTCTGCCTTGTCCTCGGATCTTCTCTCAAGATCTACTATAGATTGAACATTAAATAGAATCTGAAAGAGTACGTGGATACGGGCATCTCCATTTCCTTCATTATTGGGGTAAAAGGAAAAAAAACTTTTTTTTTATCTATGTGTATAACGAGACTTGCAAGGAGGAGAGTGTATGCCCAAGTGATTCACGTGAAATTCTAACGGAAAACGTTTTTTCTCTCTAGAGAAAGAATCTACCAAGTACCCTCTCCACGAACACGATCCTAATGTCAGTCAGTCAGACGCTCCCAGACCAGCCTTATTCCTCTCTCACTCTCTCTCTCTCTCTCTTGTTTTTCATTTTTTCGCTATGCCCAAGTTTGAGATAGAGAGAGAGAGAGAGTGAGAGTGAGAGTGAAAAAAGAAAAGTTTTCCTATGTGAAATGGAGAGGCTGCTCTCAAAGCTCAAATCCCTGGATTTATATCTGTAGGAAGAGAGACGTGTGTCTTCGCTGGAATCGAAACAATATTAACGTAAGGCTTTCATCTATGAAAAGGAGTCTCTAGAAAAGGATCCATGTACTCAACTATTAGCAAATGCATACATTTATTCGCACGCTCTCATCTCCAATCCAACCAAAACAAAAGCAAGAAAAATTGGAGAGAAACCTAAAACGCGCCACTGATATTCTTCCCATTTTTGTGTGTGTGTAGGTTCCTTTCTTTACCTCTGACTAACAATAAGCTGGGTTCTATAGGATCTAGGTTTTAGACCCTGGTTTTACTGAAATTAATGGCTTTTTTAGAAAAATGCTGTCTTAACATCTTAAGACTTGAGTACCCGACCATATGTTGTCTAGAGTCTAGATTATATCACAAATTATCTTCTCTGAACGTACGTGGTCGTCCTCTCAAAGTATAATTTCATTGTATTTACTTAATAGCGCTGAGTTAAGTCTAGCCGAGTTGATATTTTTGTCTCCAAAAAACGTTTTATTTAGTGTTCTTACATAGGCATTATAGACCCTACCCTTACGTTTGTGTGACTCACTATATATATGAATAATAAATGATTAGTTAATGCTAACTACTCAAAGCTAAAGCTAGTTGAAAGTTGAAACTATCCAAGAGCATAGAACCATAGAACCAAGGTTCGTTTAAGACACGCCATATGATTTTATGTAGGTAGGTACATTACAGATTACAGCAACATCCATTCTTTTTGTTTTTACTACTGTTCCGATTAATCTTATAAACGCATTATGCTGTATTATCCCTATTAGGTTAGGTTGTTAAGCACACGAAGCACAGAGAGATAGAGTTGAGACTGTTGAGAGTCAAGGTTGATGGTATCGTATGGTATGGAACTATAGGGCCAAGTTTAAGTTGTTTGCTTTTAAGTTGCGTAAGTAGCTTTCATCTTCATGTTGGTCATACGTATTGCATAAGCCGCTGTGTGAGTAACAGTGAGTTGAGGAGCTAAATATCTCAATGTTTGGAATTGAAAGGAGTTGAGGTTTTGAAAGGGGATTTTATTCATGCGTGTAATTTACAATATGGACGGAAGGAGTTGATTGGCTCTTCAAAGATTTATTTTTTGCATACTGAAAGCCATCAAATTCTCATTGTTTAACCACCTTGAGAGTGTGTGTAATATTATTTCGAATTCTGCCCAAGCCGAGACCACGACCACATCTGTTGTTTTCCATACTTATTTTTCCTTCGCTCCGTCCCACGGCTGAGTGAACTTTGGGTTGAGGTTGAGCCTCTAAAAATTCTTTGAGAATTGACGAGGCGGAAGTTTAATTTTGAAAGCGCTGTTAAAATTCGATCAAACAAAAAATTATGCTCATGTTGGAGCTACGGTGCCGTGATATATGGTTCCGTGTTTGTATTAGGGTGCTTCTAAAGGAATTTTAGGTGTTTCAGCAGACTTTCCCCGTAAATACGCTAGAGACTATAGAGAAAGGGCTGCTTACACGTTGGAGATATTCCATGCTGACACTTTCATTGTGTAATATTATGTTTAAATAATCCACCTTTATTACCATACTGTATGCAATAGATTAAGAGAAAAAAAATCCCTATAAAACTCATTCCAACCATAACTGCATGCAAATAGGCAATATTTTTCCTCCTTTTCCTTTCTTTTGGTTATCATCTGTGTGTGGTAGCGTTTTTTTGGTCGTTAGCATAAAAGTTAGATGAACCATTTAGAGAGCAAAATTTGACATTTGAATCGGTATATTGATGTATATCACCTTCCGTATAGGTATACCAAGCAGGCTTCTCGTGAGTCATTTCTTTGATGGCTATAAAATATTCTTTTCGTGACTTGATTTAATTACGTAGGATATCTCTGGTGGTTTTATGAATTGCCTTTTGGATGCCTTCTGCCTACATGATTATTTCACCTTGAGCCTCATGTTCCCATTTTCCTCCCTTATTTTTAATTTTTCTTTTTACGAAATATTTAATGTGAAAATTGTTTGGTGAATTTATGATGAATTTGTTTTTCGATTATTCTCGGGAAAGAGAGTATAGACTGAACTCATTCCCTCTGTTGCAGTTATCCTATGTCCAAAGCTCAAAAGAATTTTGTTCAAAAGTTTTTGTTCATTGCATGTTGTGTTCAAACGCCGACTTCAAAAAACAATTTATGTTCCTACTTTATTCGATTCAATGTACCTACCGTATTTTACTGAGTTTCAAGAAATCATTCAATGACGTTTGCATTTAGGGGAGGAGAATGTGAAGCAAAAAAATCATGTCTAATATAGAAGAAAGTGTTTTTTGGAACTCCTACTAGTCGCTTATTTTTGATTCCAAGGCTTCTGAATAAAAACTTTTGAAAATGAGGCAGCTTCGAACGTAGGACATTTGATTCGTAGACCCTGTCACTGCAGTTTTTTTAATACTCGTAGAACTGTGTCGTCGTCCCATCTGAACTCAGTCGGACGCTGCTTTCAGTTCAGCAATCCATTCCATTATCGATTCTTCAATGTTCATTGCTCAGCTCTTCGTATTGGTAGATACTTTTGGAAAAAAATTTCTATTGCAAAAAAAAATTGATGGAACCGGGGGCGGAGATGGAGCCAAATGCATCGTAACAGCTTAATACACTACATAAGTATTCCTACTTGTGCATGAAAGCATTCCATGGACCTCATGGACCTACAGATACACACGTACAAGAAGGATTTTATTGGTCAACCTTTACTCTACAAATAGAAAAGGAATCGTTTCTCTCGAATAATGTCAAATGGAGTGGTTGACCAAGTGGTGGACCACAAGTTGGTAATGTTGTGGCTACATGTTAAACACTGAATAACTATCGGGATGAAATTGACATGCTCTGACTTGGAGTAGACATCCTGTAGAACTTATCTTGATCGTCTCTCATCTCTCGCTGGATGGGAATCGTCTGTTTTAGACAGGGAATGGATTGAGCGGACGTTTACACGAAATTCCGATTTAGCCTCGAAAATTACTTCTCCCATCCGCCCTTCATCCAACATCCAATAGTAAGACAAACAGTGTAAAGAAAAGGAAACCGAAACATATATATTACCCTCTCTGCATTTATGTGCAGTACGACTTTTGAACTGTCTGATTCCGATCCAAGTCACTCAAACTTGATTGATGACATTTCGTGAATGTATTCTCGACTTTAATGTACGTAGTCCGTTTGTAGATAGAGTTCGAATTCAAGAGTGATGGTATCAAGCTTTCCTATAGCCCCTTTGTACTTATTGAAGAGAAGTAGAAATGGGGAAATGCAAACATTAAATTAAATATCTTTTGTAAAACGTCAACTATAGCATGAGCAGGATATATTTTGTATTTTGACGATGTCTCCCTAAGCAATAGTTCTCATGATGATGGGTAATACAAAATAGTAGTAATTACGCTCAATTGCAGTTTCCAACGACCTGCTCTGTATTTTTTTTATAGAATTATTTTCATTCACAACATAACATAGAACTACAAAAGCTCCGAGTTTCTTATAGATAACAGTAATATTGAATTTGCGTTTCAGGAGTAAATAGCAGCAGTTTGCAAACATTATTATTACGTTTACTCCGGCAGCTGCAGCTACTTTCTCGTTTCTTCCTTGAGACGAGCCGTTTGAAATAGATGCAGATAGATATAAGAAAATCGATTTACATAAAAAACAATAGCTTATAGGAAATGTAGACACATGTATAGCTACTGCAGATAGCATTAGTACTTAGAAAATGGATAAAGTCCAATTCAAACTATAGGTATGTGCCTTTTCACTCAGGACAGAGTGCTTTTAATAAAAGTCAAAAAGGTTCGAAATCCAAACCCTTGGTAATAATTAGTATAACTGAAAGTTCACACGAGATTTTTAGAGATTTGAAGGAATAAATATGTATACGATCCATTTTAGTTAAAAGGCTGTGTGGAGGAGCGGAGCGGGAGGGGGAAGTATAATTACATTGTAAAACAATTTGAAAACTTTTTGTAAGTGCTAATTGTCCTACAACGTAATAATTGACATTGTAACATGTTGTTATTACGAGTTATATTATTACAAACTTCGTAACTTTCTATTCCTTCCAAATCAAAAGCACGTATCTCTATACTCCCAATAATGGGGTTTAATCGGAACGGAGCAGTGCTCCTACTCTGTACTTCTAATTAACACATGACTAACCTAACTACTCCTCTGGCTTAATTTCAAGAGTTAGTTCAGATTAAACTACATGTCTTGCATCTTTAATGAACCTATAATTATGTACATACTTGCTCTTTCTTAGAATTTCAATCGTAAGTCGAACTTTGTAAGCTCCGTAGGTACTTTCGCATTCTTTCTTCCAAAACTTTGTCCTCCCTTCTACACTTTTGTGTTGGCAACTTTGGCAGCAGCTAAGTTACCATCAAAAGTCAGCTAACGTATACAGGCATTACAAGGATGTTCATATGTATCGTACTTTCAACTGTAATTTTTAAAAGTAGATTAGTTTCTATAGCCTGTAGATTCTATAGTGGGAGTGAAAATGTATTGGTACTGGTACACCTATGTACTCGTGATGTCCAGGTTAGAATGTCAAACTTAAAATGACTGGAGGTTGGTTACTTTCTCCAAAAACCAACTGAGCACACAGCATGTCACACGGAATTAATTCATAATTAATGTCCCGCTGCAATATGTAGGTAGCACAGTACATATCTTCTAAAATACTTCCAGCTTTGTGATGTCAATGCGTGTTGAGAATTTATTTGAAGGTTATTATGTCAAGGAGCAGATCTTAATTGATATCATCCCTCAGATGCTTCTGACACTCAGGTTTTCCTTCCGGTGTGGTATACATAATTAAGTTATACCATTTTATAAAGTTATAGCAAAATTACCCTGTAATTGAATGTTCACATTGATTTTAAAGAAGGAAGTATATGGAGCCATGAATAGATTTCGTGAAGAAAATAAGAACACATTCTATACCTACTGTAATTAGTAGTTTTTTTTAGACATATTAACATATAGTGTGTGTGTGTGAAACGACAAATGAGCGTGACGTAGTTTATGGATACTTCCTAATTTCAAGGTTATAAGATACAAAAGGAAAGGTGATATAGATGCACTACACGTAACTGTGCGATATTGAATGTCGGGTGTTGGGGTCGTGTGTCATTTTCAGTCAAATATGTCGTGTCAGTACGTTTTGAAGAATGAAGTTTAAATTATAAACAGCCTGTATGAGACACATAGGTTTTAAAAGGAATTTTGTGAATACAACCCATAAATGGGATGTTGGGATGTAGGTACTACTAAGCATAGGACTGCTAAGCTAAATCCCCTACTTTCTCGACTACTCTTATTCTTTTCAACTCATAATAATTTTTCTGGAACAACTTCCTGTGTTGTACTGTGCACCACGTCACCACACACATCCAGGGGGGGGGGACAAGCAAGAGAAATGTGTTAAATTGAGTAATGACAGCTTCTCAATTTACAAAATAATTCAATTTATGACAATGACAAATTATTGATCATCATCGTTCCAATGGAGCTACAAAAGCTTAAAGATTAGGACATCGCCTCTGACGTCACACACAAAGAGATTGAAGACAGGGAAGGGAAAGAAAAGGGAAGCGATGAACGGACAAAACGTTGTCCTTCTCCTTCTTCCGCTTTGACTTTCTTCACTATATATGCCCATCTAGAATGTATGTACCTACCTACATGCAAGTATTGTGCACCGACGACGACAACTAAATGGGGACACAAGTTTTTTGAATTTTCTTGTCAAATTATTGATTAAATGCTTTCCTTCACTCATAAATGATTGGCTGTAATGCCTGTAATCACCTCAACCTCATGGCATAGAGATGACTGATTTTCAGATTACACTTGCAGAGCCCCCCTCCCATCCAACCACGAACCGAACCGGGAACACAAACTCTCCGACAGGCAGGCTGATTAGTAAATAATTATGCAATAAGCAGGGATTTTGGTATTGGGATTCTCTTACATAGAGAAAGAAAAAGAAAGATAGACATAATATGTCAACTCTTATTATATATGCTTCAGCCCAAAACTGTTCACTTCACTCACTCAACTCACATTTCACATGCTATACCATACTGGCCACGGACAGAGTTGTGCATTTATTAGCTCACTCAGGATCAGTACAGTACAGCCCTGCTAAGTTCAAACAAAATTTCCTTTCCCCATTATCCCATGTTGCTTCTTCAGATTAGACTTCAACTTCATATTTTTCCACACCTACACTTTCTTTTTAAATTTCCCCAACACAATATTTGATATTGACAAATAAGCTTTGCCTAAATGGAAATATGGAAAAGTGCCGGCGGAGCCAGACTCCGCTCCCATTGGAGAAGGATGAACAGTGTATGGCTGATGCATGCTAAATGCTGGCCGAAACGTTATATCTAAATTGAAAAATGTTGTTGTCTGAACTACTTAAGGCATTCCCTGCATCATCCTCTCTCTGGATCCATACACTTCCTGGAACTGTCTCGTAGCATATGGAGACAGAATTGAGAGTCTCTGACGGCGACGGCAGTCACGGAGGACAAAGGCTGGCGAAGACTTGGGCTCGAGACAGAAGACTGGAGATGAAGATAGAATACACAACAAAGAAATTCCCACATTTCACCTTCTCACGCTTCCATCTCATTCTTAATACATTATTGTTGACGCAGAAGGGAATTTTTATTAAGAACAGTTAAGTCCTAAATTTTCTCTCAGGCTCCAGGGGAATTTGTTGTAATATTTGATAAGACATTACTCAGCTCAGCACGTACTTTAGCACTGATGCAAATATTATGAGTTTGGCTGAGTGTCCACGACTATGAATTGTAAACCAAAAGGAAACTAACTAAGAATTTTTTCAGTTTTTAAAAAATGTTGAGCACTCTATGAAGGTACACAGGAATGAATATTTACGTACCATCATGTGTGCAATTAATTTCTTACAAATCTGTGTACATACTGGAAGGCAACGGCGCAGAAAACATATTCGGAGGTACAATACTTGTTTTTACAAGATAGTGCAAACCTATATACCCGCCTATGTTGTGCTCTTATTTATGACTTCCGTGTGGACTAATATAACAACTTCGCTTCACATTCAGTTAAAAATGTTACGCTATAACCACATAAAAAATAAATCCTTTCTTGACCGTGCTTTTCCCTTCATCATCTTGAAATGACTTAAATAACTACAATAGAACGAGCCTCCCATGACCTTACTACTAACCAATCCGACGCGAGAGAATTTCCAGCCATCTATGGAGTACTGTCGTCGCTCTGATTAAATTGGCTGTAGAATTTTTCGAAAACTAGATTGAAAGATTAGGCAGATTCTGCAACCTTTAAGTTTCGCTGTACATTCCGTACTTTGTAAACACACTTCCGTTTTGACTTGAACTCATAGCTCTGTCTTTCCACATTATACATGCAACTTTGATCTTGAGAGAATTATTGTGGGATGCGCTCGGGTTATGGGAAGGCACTGACTGATGGTAATTTATTCTAATTACGTAGGTCATGTAACCAAACTCATTTGCCTTACTTCTTACATTTTTAACTTTCATTTTAATTTCCCCCATTGTATAAAACTTCAAAATACTTATAATGCTATCAAAATTTTAAATTATTAATAAAACTATGTACTTTCCCCTTTTTACTTTCCCCCGCACTTACAATTATTTACTACATTGCGCTTCACCTCTTCCATAGAAAGTATTTGCAATTTCGCTCAAAGGAATTTATGTCGGTCAAAATTTAATCATGGAGGAGGCTCGAGCACTCACTCAAGACGGTTTCGGTGGCACTATATAACTTTGACTCTATGAGGAAATGTGTACTGACAACTGACGTAGATAGTAGATGATGCATGCATTTTGTAACTTGCGGCGCTTCATCTAACTTCCGAGTGAAATTCTTCATATTTCCTCATGGACAATAGTTAAAAGTTAAACGTCCTTCAACGAATATCTCTCACGAGAATAGGGAAGACATGTACAACAAAAAAATAAATTATCTTTTGAGTGTATACTGTACAATTAAATTACTTGGTCCTGTCTATATGGAAGAGTATACGAGTGAGCGTCTTGTGTGCTCTGTCTTATCTTGTGTGAGTTCCGAGTTCCGATTACCGAGTACTGCATACTGTACACAAGAGTGAGAGTTGTGAGGGGAAAAAAAGAAAGTGAGCTAGTAATAGTAGTAGTAGTGGTAGTAGTAGTGTCTTGACAATATTTTGTATTGTATGTGTTCCTGTCTCGTCTTTAGAGATTCTTTGCTTGTTTGTGGGCGGTTGAGGGAAGGAGTGTTTCTGACTTCTCCAACAAGTAGGTAATTACATGGTGTGAGTTTAAAAGGCATCAAAGGACAAAAGCGAGACTCGTTCTTCATCTGTCTCCAACAAACAAGAATGAGGAAGATATGTGCTCGTCTCCCATTCCCATCCCACAGTCCAATCATAAATAATCACAACTCCACTGTTGATGTTTATATTGACTGTCCCTATATACATATATACACACGACTTCTTCTTGAGCTGGCTTTGAAATGCTTAAAGACGGAGCGGATAGGAGAATAGTCGAGAGTAAGTTGGATTCTACGTGTACACGCTTTCCAGTCCAGAAATGAGTCTCTTGGGATTCCAAGTGAAAAAGGAGAGAGCTTCATTAGAGTAAACAATCCCATCTCAAGTCAAGTATGACAACGATAACATGTGAAAGGGAAAGGGAAGAAAGGGAAAGGAGTGTGCATACTAAATTAAAATCATTCCATCATAGGAACCATCGTTTCTTTCAGTTTCAGTGCACTACACCACAGTATACAATACAAAACAATACTCTGACTAGTGAGTTTCAGAATAATAGTGTCATATACCATGAAGCATCACTGTGACTTTCTTCCCGCCTCTCTCTCTCTCTCTCTCTCTCTCTCTCTCTCTTTCTCTCTCTCTCTCTGTAACTCCTAAATGGTACTTGGCCAAATGTTATCGAGGATGCTCCAGCAGTTCAGAGGACTCTTTAAACTTTGTCACTGTCACTTTTATGAGGATTTCTTCCAAGTTAAAAGTGATTCCTATACCATATTTTAATTTTCTGACGACAGTGTGGATCGACTTTAACGGCTTTCCATGTTTTCCCATTACCATCTTTCGTCATTAGTTTGACTACGTGATGATAAAATACTGACGACATCCCCGCCCATTGTTACTGGTTAAGAAAAACAAATAACTTTTTTTTGAAATATCAGTCATTCGTGTCGAATCTATCGCACTTCTCCCCGATCACTTCTCCCCCGACACTTCTCCCCCGACGTTTCTCCCCGAGACATTTTTCCTCCGTCCCGTTTCTCCCCCTACCTACTTCTCCTTTGCACTGTTTTTCCCCAGTCCCATTTCGTCGCAGTCACACTTCGTCACATTTTATTTCTCCTCCGGTATCTTTCTCCTCTTAAGTTCTCCTCTGTTTCAGTTTCAGCTCCGACGCAATTGAAAATTCTACTATTTAAGCATAACTAAAATTCCCGATTGAAGTATCTGCCATCACATGTTTTCAAACTAACGGAAATCAGTTAACATATTGAATAATTTTGAATAAAAAAGGAATACTTTTAATTCCATAAGTTATTTGAGTGGAAGCTGAAACAAAAAAGAAGGAGAACTTTGGGGGAGAATGGTACCAAAGGAGAAATGAAATAAGGAGAAGTGGGACAGAGGAGAAATGGGTCTGGGGAGAAACAGTACAAAGGAGAAGTAGGTATTGGGAGAAACGGAACGGAGGAGAAATGTCTCAGGGAGAAACGTTGAGGGAGAAATGTCGGGGGAGAAGTGGCGGGGGAGAAGTTGGCGGATACCTTCGTGTCTCGCTTTTGTATTTTCTGCTTTCTATTTTCTATTTAGTATTTAGAAAAGTAACTTAGGTATTTTCAAATAAAGGCATGTCTCTCCGAGTAGCGAGCAAGCTCCTCCAAGTTGTTGTGTGTGCAATACATGAACAATGGAGAGGAACATCAGCGCAAGCTAAATTAACCGTATAGCTAGCAGCTTCCCACTTCTATCGTCTGTCTCCTGTCATGATGGCGACGGCTCCTGATTTTAAGGAGGGAGACAGTTTTCTCTACACACTGGAGCTATATGACTGTTGACAGTCGACTGTTGTATAGGTTATTGTTATCGTGGGATTGTCGGTTGTCAGTTGTCAGTTCTATATTTTGAAGCATGTATTCTCTTTACAATGACGATGTAGTCCCCCTTATTTTTCATCACTTCAAGTATACTCTATATGTTATGATCATGGGCTGACTTAATTGTCTCCTATATGCTGTTGCTGAGGAGAAAACAAGATTCATGTAACGTGGAATCAACTACGAGAAATTAATTAAATATCCCTAATAGAGAAACATATGTGTTTTAATTAAATTGTGTGACGTGGAGGAAATAACAACGTAGGGTGTGGACATATTTATCAAAGAAATAAAGAATATTAGAAACAATAAGTAAATTCTTGAATGAATAGTATAATGACTTACACACGGCAACATAGTATAATAATTATTATTAGCAACTCATAATTACATCCGCAGGCTATGAGTTTGTAAGGAAATTTAAAAAGACAAAATTTCTGAGAAAACGCATTTAATAGGAGCACCCACATACACTCAGTATTTCATTGTGTAAAAGCTTCATTTAAAACATTCCCAAGAAATAAAAGAAAATATTTCTTCCAAATACTTGAAATGTGAACAAAAACTATATGGACTAGCTCTGAGCGTGAATAAATCCTCATTAATAAATCTTAGCAAATTCCACCCTTTCAGAGAGTCCACGTATTATGTACTACACGCTTCCGAGTCTTGTTTCTAAATATAGAACTTGAATACCTTACTCTCATCTCCTCAACAAAATTCTTGAAGAACAACTAATAAAATGAGACGTGGCCCAGTCCTTTCATTCTATTTATTTTGTTTTCAAGAGCGTATGAAATGGGGAAAGTGGTTTCAACACTTCGTAAAAAAATCTACCTGGTCTTCTTGTTTACGTTCTTAAGGATGCAGTGTTTCTGGACCTGTGCTGTATAATATGCTCCTCCAGAACTCCAGATACGCAGATAGATAGTGTCCACCCATGTGTTTATTATGACTGAGCGCATCCAGCTCGAACCATGATACGGGTCATAGCACAGAATCACAGGACCAGAAAGAAATGTATAACTTAAGTACAACATTTTCATAAAGGTCTAGGTGCATGAGTACGTAACTACTAGTAGGAACTTATGTGTTTATATTATGACTAAATTTCGTGGGCGTTGACGTTAGTCATCACACCGATGGTAATACATATAGCTACAGCAATGTGTCCCGCTTTGAGTGCAACTCAAACTTTTGACCTTTCAGATAAAATTAATGATTCTCTGGTCTTACAAATACACACGTCCGTATGAAATGAAATAATCTCTCACTTCCCAGATCTCCTGTGCCCGCACATTGCATTGAGCGATACAGTAAATGAAGCTGCCGGAGACGGAGTCAGTATCAGAATCAAAGTAATGTCAGGGAGCTCTATAAATAAATATAAATAAATGGGACTAGTTGAATTCATGTGAATGCGGGAGAGGGAAAATAATTTCTACGGGGCGACGAAGCTTGTCATCATAGCTTCCTATATCATTACCCCCCCCCCCCCCCGCTCCTTACCCCGCCGCACATATTATTTGCGTCTCTATATTCCTGTGGTCATTCATCTGGAAAGCAAAATGAAATACTATGCTCTTGTAGTGACACACCGTGGAACTTCTCGAGCTCATAAAGAACAATTAGGAAGCTGTTTCGAGGCGATAAAAGGAAGAGTGGACACAGTCAGAGCGTTAAATGACACATACTTGGTTAGGTTAATGGCCCAGGGGACATCTTAAAATTAATAGATATAATTATAATACACACACATAGCTCACAATTATTCCAGCTCAGTAGCTACGATGGAACAGTTTCTCTCCGAATTCAAATAAATGCCCACTCTCAATATAGGCAGGTACATATTAGTACAATAGGAGAACCATCCCCACTCCCACACACAGCACTACATAGATTTAGTGCTGAGGGAAGTAGGGCAGTAGGAGTAGAGACTCCTACTCTGTAAATGGAGGAAATGAAGTGGAAAGTGAAGACACATTATCTAGCTTTATCTTAAAAATATAATCATGTCTTCTCTCAATAATGTAAGGGCATTAGTGCGTACGTGTAAATATTGAAATAATCCCTAGTCCAACTGTCCAACACACGTGGGTTCTTTGTTATCTTTTAGTTAAATCCATTTGCTTTTACACAATCCAGAATCCAGACGGCGGATCCATGAATCAATGCCTCTCATGTCTCTATCATATTTGCCAATCCATGCTATCCACCTACATCCGCTCTCAAAACCATGGCCGTTTATTTGGATTTGGTATTCAAATTTACATTTGCCACGTGTCAAAAGGCTTATCCCTTAAAAACGTGACAATCAAAAATCAAAAGGAATCTAGGATATTTCTAGAATATTTTAAGCAGATGATATTCCTTTCAATAATGGCGGAAAAACTGAGAAAATGTGGGATGTGCCGCGTGGGAGTTTGAGCTTGTTGTAGAGAAATAATTATTATGCATCACAATGCCCAAGCTCTTTAATGGGTATTACAGTATATAGACAATGACAGCTCATTCCCAGAAACATTACTAGCAAGGGAGTAATAATTGAAAAGCTGGGATTTATATTGCCAACACAGTCTGACTTGCGTGAGGAGCCCTATAGCCACATTATATAATTATCAGAGTATAAAATATGCTGTCCACGATGTTCAATTACCTATTTAGTCTCTACTGCATACTGATACAGTAGTATTGCCCACCTATTATGATTATAGAATGATTCATAGGGGGGCATCATATGGGATCCTGAATTTGAATGTGTAAATGCGCAAATCTGTATTGGACCTTGAGACATTGCAATATGTCATAAACTGACTCCAGCTCCATAGTTTCGCATCCGCATGAAAAGAAAGACGAAAGGGAAGATTAATAATGCTATCTAGAGATTTTTCTAGGAATAGGGTTGACAGGTTTGAGCTCAGAGAAAGGCATCATTAAAATATAATAACAACAATTTCTGTGCTGGATGCTTTTGCTTTTGGATATTCACATACGGAATTGTGGACCTATCTACATTATTTTATTTTGACATCACAAGTTAATATTAAATGCGGCTGATATAATAAATTACATCATGTACGTCATAAACGTACGGAAGTTCCATTCATTCATGTTTCATCTACCGAGAGTTTTATCTCCAGTACAGTCGAGCAAAGGTCATAATGCCTCCTCGTCTCTTTTACTCTTATATCTTATCCTCAAATCTGATTTACAATTCTCTTCTCTCTTTTTTTTGTATTATGTCCTACACAGTTACTGCATAGTATAATTTATGTGTATGCTAACAATAATAAATTCAGCAACTAAAGCTTTGCCATATAAATTTTGAGGTTTTCAGTGAACTTCCTTATTTAAAAAAACTCAAGATACGTAACGTAGTTAATATTATGCTCTGAGCATTCTGAATTCTGAATCTGAACATGCTATGCAATGTACAATATCGTTTTAGAACCAAAGGTCAATTCTATAATTTTTTTATAGTTAGTACTCAAATACTATTGTTTTGAAGAGCTTATATTATTCAAAGAAAGACGCTCAAGTACAGAAACGGGTCTGGGTATTGTAACATGCCGCCCCGTAATAATCTACAAATATTATATAGATATTTTCTTTATCCTGGAACCCGCAGTTCCAGAGGTTTAGCATTATTTAAGCCTTATTATAAGGTCACCTAGGGTGGAAACTTGATGTTGAATGATAATAAATGTTTACATAGTGATATTATATAACAGATATGCAAAGCTCATTCTGAGAATACCTGTAAGATAAACAAAAACTCCAGATCCCCCAAGCTATATTTTAGTACACACTAAAGGAATTTCATATCGAGCACATCGACAGAGTTTAAAAATGAGAAATAGTTGAGGAAGTTGTAATTTTGTATAGTATATACATAGATGTGCAAAGTAAATCCATTAAATATCTGTACTAACATAAATAGCATTGGAAAAATTGGAAAAAAGCATTAGATGTAGTAAAAATATTTACAGGCATTTTTTAAAAGAAACAGGAAGAAGTTATGGAGCAGCATTAAGAAAGTTCACCTGAATTTAGGCAGCCGTAGCCTCGGGATATACATAAAAGAGCAAAAATTCTAAGACACCTTGCTTAAGCACCTTTTTCAATATTTCATGTACCACACAAGAAGTAAGTAGACACCCATGACCCATGGCTGTTTTTTTTTACTGGTTCTGCTTTATATCAAAAATTTATTTTTTCAAAAAAAAAACAGGAAGTTGAGGGTGCTGTATTTACAAGGGAGCACAGTGTAAAACCGCAATGCTTGACTTGGAATACCCTAAACCCTGATACTGACTTGAAAGTAGAATTTTTTTAATATATAAATTAGACACAAGATAAGGATAAGACGAGTCCACCGCAAGGTAAATACTTTGAACTCTTGTACTTTAAGGAAAATTCACTTGTACACTTTTGGAGATTTCTTGTGACGGAAATAAGAAAATGTTATCTGTATACCGTATACCCATACACACACTCTCTAGCAACTAAGAATGAGTTGCCTATAACCCACTATATATTTGCTGCATATACTGATTCTAACTACACCCACCGTTACTTAACTCGAGTCGTATAGTTATAGTTATAGTTCGTATTTAGGAAATCCTCTAGCGTACCTCAAAGAGAGGCTAATATTCTATTCTCCTTGTAGCATCGAAGACGCGGTAAATGGTAAAGGACCAAATCCACTCTAGTCCCAGTTTTAACGTGAAGTATGAAGCAGATTCCGTGGGTCTCTATTACGATCCTCAAAGGCATTCCAAAGCTTCAGTCAATGATAGAAAAGCCATTTTGACTTCTTGAAGCAATTTATTCATTTACATTATTCAATTCCCTCTCAAAAAGATAGGTAGTGTTCTATTTAGTCCAGGGTTTAGGACAAAGTCTAAAGTGACCCCAGGGAGTTATTTGGGACTTTGCAGTAGGTACCTATATACTTTAACTCCCCCTCACTTAGTTACTGTGGTAATGGAATGAGCCTACATTATTTGATGGCTAGCTTTCAAATAAAACTTTCCAGCTTTGCTCAAATAATGAATGTGGACAACGCGGTGTCAGAAAATCGATTTCAATTTTGATGAACCATAACTACCAGTATATGTAGGTAGGTACCTAGGTTAGGTACTTTCAATAATTCAACTTCAAGTTTAACATTCTGTCACATTCGCTAGTTATAGTATAGTACCTAGGTACTTGGAATTACAAATAAGCAAATTAAACTTTACAGATTTCTCATTGCATTCATTTTTTAGTTTCGATTGTACTGATAATAAGCTATAATCTACAAAATACCGCCTCTCACATGCCACTCCAATCCAGAGTCCATAGCTCCGTGTCTTCTCTTGACAACCAACATGTATTTGCCGATTGAGT